>CM031237.1:585727-701117 GCA_018340775.1 Taxus wallichiana var. yunnanensis | reverse complement strand
GGTTTGTAATTCAAGCTCCGTTGTGTATGAGTAGCTCGGATCTGTTGTGAGAGGCTTCTTGGTTATGAGAAAAATAAAAATCCAATTTGTCACGCCTTGGATGGATTTGAATACCATACGTAATTGAAAAAGCACGTATTTTTACTTCCTCTGAAAACAAAAGCGTCGAGTTGCACATTGTTGTCGAGTTTCACGCACTGACATACTTACAGCCGTGAGTATGTAATACTGAACATTCCAAGATAAACAATTCATGGGAAACATTGGTCCAGAGCCATATTCACATCCTCCAAGCCATTAAGGGCATTATATTGATTGTGCAGGAAATGAGCAACATTGTGTTGTAAAAAATCTTGCGGATCAACTTTTTGGTTGGCGTACTCAATATTGTATTATGCTTCGGTGGAGTCCACGTTGCTTGTTGGGCTATGGTCCCAAGAGATGCTGGGAAGGACTTCGAGGTCGTTTGGATGGCCCTTATGAGTCGCTTGGTATGCGTAGGGCTACATAGTGTATGATGGGAACGAGGGAAACAAAAATTGTCTAGTCCATGAGAACTGACACGCAAGGTGTGTGTTGGAGTACTTTGACAACGGAGTAACCGAGATGGCGATGTGATTAGTTCTTTAGCGCGTAGTTATAGGCTCCTTAGCAGCTGATAATCGAGGACATGTTCCTTAACAACTGGTTCCTGATGACCATGGGAACCAGAAGCTTTGGATTTTGGGGTTTGTTCTTATTTTTCCAGCCTCCGGCAACTTGCCAACCTTCCTCTTATTGAGGTTTGACTGGCTCGAGAGTGTCTCTAGCCATAGGGCGGTTACGGGGTACATAAAGGAGACATTCCTTGATCTTGTGATCAGACACCTGGAAACGGAAGCACATGTTAGATAAATTTATGTACATGACCCTCTGGAGTAGTGCTTATCACCCATTTGGATATCCACAAATTCTTTGAGATCCTATGAGAGATCAATCTCAACACATACACGATTCTGCAGACGATCGTGGTAGAACTTCTCAACTTCCAAGCAAATGACCCGCCCACGGCGAGGAGTAATTTGACCCAAACAACCATTTCAAGGGAGGTATATTCAAATACCACAAAGTCCTTGTGTTAATGTGTTAGCACAAGCAACGAGTTGCGAACATACCAATTGGCTTGCTTAGCTAGAATATTGGGCGCATTGGTAGGGTTAGAAAATGAAAAGAAAGAAACCCTTGGTCATGTTTTGAATGCTCTCTAGACGGACTCCATGAGGAGTCTAGACTGTGTTAACCCAGGATTTGAGCATGCTTTAGAGGGGATTCGACCCACAAAATACCCAATGAGGCAAAATTTCTCTAACCATTGACAAGCAACATTAAATTTAGGAATGGGTAAAACCACATTGATAGGAAAAAGATTACCTCATGGAAGATTTTCGGGATGAATTTCATGGGGCGCTTCGCTGGTGGTGCCATCGCTCGCTCTAGTATCTCCTACCACGGTTGAAACAACCAGGTTTGAAGATGGCGAGGACATTATATAGGGGACACCCAGAGGGCGAGAAACCCTAGGAGAAACTATAGCAATAATTTCCCGCATAGCCCGAGAAGGCCATGGTATGATGGTTGCAAAGGAAAAACCCTAGAAAAGCTGACTTCAGTTTTGTGCCATAATTGCAGAGCGTTTTCGCTTCTTCCTTAATAGTGATTTATGAATATGAAAGTAATTGAAACATGATAAATGAAGTCTCCTCATCCATCATTTAAATTTATCTCAAATTTGAGAAGGTACTTTATTTACACATTTCACAATATTATATTCATATCCCTTAAAGCGTGTACTTTGCACCTTGGGGTGAAGGCTGAAATATGGTAAGCTATACATCATGACAAAGCGGAGTTGTTATCAAAGAAGTCAGGGAATAGAAGATACTAAACAAGTTGTGGGTTCCCAATCCCATACGGTCCCGTATGAAAGGAGGAACATACTGATATAAAACATTGCAGGTCAACATTTTTTACGACTTATGAGTTGCCAACGTAGACAGAACCACCTTTGAAAAAATCTGGAGACTGAAGATTTTCTTCCATGATTTCCAACTACCAACCAATTGAATAAACCACAGATTGGGGAGAGATGAGATTGTTTTGTTGACCAAGTTTAGATTTCATTAATACATTCACGGGGTGCTTTGTTAGTTCATTGAAACTCGCTTAAGTATGTCCGGTCAGTTAACTCATGTATTGAGTCACTTAAGTTGTAAATGCATGTATTAAAGACCCACCATTCTTCTTCTTCTTTTTCGTATGCGCAAATTGCAATATCAAATCTGTGCAGGAACAACGCCATCTGAATGGCCAGACAACTTTCACTCCTCATTTTACTAATGTTGATGTTAACATTTCTTACCGACTGTCGACCCCTTGGTAATATAAAAATGTTTTATTTGGGGTTATTTGTGTATTCATTCTCATCATACCTATTAACATTTGTCTTTGTATGCACTTTCGCTACAGATGAGGTGGAGACGCCACAGGCACAGGTACGAACGTAAGATATGAATGTTTATAAAATATGTATTGCACTACTTTAATTATATTCTGATATGTAATGTGTGTTTTTGTTATTGTACCATAGCGGGCAGAAGAGATCAGCGGTCGAGAATTGAAAGGCAGACGTTTTAGACAAACAGACACAACGGAAGGGTGTCATGACAGACTTAAAAGTCCATGTCCAGGGGAATGTTGCTAAGCCCATCTTCGTGTAACCGTAATAAAATGGCTTTGTTATGATATTTACAATTTAGTTGAATCTAGAAGTGATTTGATGCCTAAATCCCCATAAATATAAATATGCTGTGTATTAATATTGTTCTCTCAACAATATTAAGTTATTATTATTTTGAGTGTGTTCATTCATCAAAGGATTCATTATTATTATTATGTGAATATTATTTTGACAAGCGATGCGTAGCAGTCAGTTCTTATTTTCGTATTATAAATGATAATTACACACTTGTCTGCTGCCCTTCCTCAATCAATATTTCCCACATAAAATAAAGAAATTAATATTATATTCTTATCTGGAATGAAAACCTTCTACATAACCATTTAAATTAGTTTTTATACTTTCTCGGTCAACAGTAATGTCATGCACCATCTTTAACAACTGTTATTGGCATTCTTACCCATCTTTCTTCTGAATTTTCCTAGCAATAGCTCACACCATGGTCAAAGTCGTTTCCCCATGCATCCACTTATAATATATAATATACATTTAATTAATATTATGAAATTAGAAAACATATATAATATAAATGATAATATATATTATAAATTAAAATTATAATATATATAATCTAATTTAAAAGCCATATTCTTATGTAATTATTTAAAAGTGAGGGCCCTTGTTACAGAGATGTAGAGGAAGGGGTTCCCCTATGGTAAAGGACCTCCAGACGTTTCTCAAACTATCTTAAGTTTGATGGTTTGGACGGCCGTCTAGACATTTTTTCATTAATGATTTTTTCGGACATTTTTGCTTTTTAACGCCAACTTTGAAACTCTAGCGTGGATGATGCTCCTGGATGCTTCTTTTCTCTTGGAGCTTCTCGGAACCCTTGCAGAAAAGATCACTTTGATTCCTCACGAGTCTAACAAAGTATGTATTTGAACCTGTTTTGATGAAAATAGAATCAAGTCGGTTGTATTTGCGATAGTATTGGGGGACATTATAAAGTTAGAAAATCAAATTCCCTTGTTTGTGCTTTTGCCATAAAATATTGGAAGTGGAGGAAATTTGGATCGGAGAAATAAGCACAAACCGAGGCTCTTCCAATTGCTTTTAAATGCGGCTTCCACATTTTCCCATTCAAAACCCGCAACTTTCACTATTTGGGCGAGATTCACCATTTATAGCCGCGATCATTTTTTGAGTTTTCTTCACGGTTTAACCCTCTCATTTTTTTATGGCGCGAAGTCGTCATCTTCTTCTTTATAAACTGCAAAAACACGGTTTAATCAAGTTCTCCTTCCGTGTCAAGGTTAAGCATAGGCGGAATATGCATCCGGCCATATATCGGAGATGGGGCAACGCCTGAGATTCGCTGAGGAAGAATCTACCCTTTACCTTCCTATCATAAAGATATCTCAAAACACCTTGAAACTATTGTGAGAAACTTGATAGCTATGGAGGCATTTCTACCAGATTAGAATTACAGGTTGTCTCTTACTACGTTGGTTTGATGAAAAGTTTGATTTACCTGAGTAGGATGTGACTTTACCGAGGATGGCGGGGATTTTGTATATCTATGTAGGAAACGATGCAGCGGCGGCTCGGTTTGGGATGGTCTTTGCGAGGGCATCTCCATATCTTCGCCAGTGCTCAAGGTTTTGAAGAAGGAGATTATGGAGTGTTACTGAGCCAAATGGAGGGCTTAATTGATCGAGTTTTACATGAACCGAATTTTACAAGGCCATGGCGTCACATTATACATTTGCCCACGATTGTTCGTGATAGTTGCGACATTTATTTTCATGTTTACATTTGCTCAAGCCCTTTCTTTAATGTATGACTTCAAAAAGGTTGGTCCTGAATTGAACTTCTATTTTGTATAAACGCTTTTGATTTGATATAAAATTTAACTACTAGCATGTCATGGAAATTTGTAAGTGCCTTACCAAGCACCCGGTTTGGTGTTTTAGTGTGAACTTACATTTACAAGTTAATTCGACATAAGAAAGAATGAGGATTTGAAGGATATCAACAACAACCACGTTGCGGTGGATATCAACAACTTAGTCTCTGTGAAGGTGAGCACGCATGTTCTTTGGATTAACGCAATGAATTCAGAGAATTAATACTCAACAATGGGCGAGAATATTCAAGCCTAGAAAAGTTTACAGGTCACTCTGTCAATGGGCGTAGGGTAGTCAAGTTAAGAAGATCTCGAAACATGATTGGATCAAAGGCGGATTGAAGAGAAAATGTGAGCGAGTGGAAGTGGAGGTGGATACATTGGGGCTCATCAAAGACACCAACATCTTGAAGCTTCTATGTTGCATTTCAAGCAAAGACACCGATTTCAAGTTGTTGGTGTATGAATACATGTCCAATGGGAGCTTGTCGGAGCGGTTGTATCATCGTGATTTGTGAACACCACATGAAAAGGGTGTTGCGTGGCCAATCAATATAATATTGCAACTGGATGCACCTTGTGGGCTGAGCTATCTAAATCACGATTGCTCACCTTCAATATTGCACTGAGGATGTGAAATCAACCAACATCTTATTTGGATGGAAATTTCGAGGCTAAAATTGTAGATTTTTGCCTATCTAAACTATTTGATAACTTGGGCGATGAGTACTCTATGTCTGGTTATGTCGGCTCCCATGGATATATAGCCCCATGTACGATAGGATTTCCTCTCTCTTTTCCCATTTCTCAATTTGTTGTATTTTTTGTTGATCAGTTTATGTGATATTATTTTGGGTTTTTGTAGAGTATGCGAATAGAATGAATGTGAGTGAGAAAAGCTGGCGTGTACACCTTCGGAGTGGTGTTGTTGGAGGTGGTGATTCGGATGAAAGCAGCAGGATGAGGTGGAGTATGGTGAGGGTGTGGACATCATGAAATGGATACGCAACACAATTTACAGGCGGGGGTGAGTTGGCGGTGTTGGATTGGTGAATAGTGGATGAGAATTGTGTAGAGGAGATGTTGCATGTGATGCACGTGGGTGTGGTGTGTACAAATGGTGTGCCCCAGGCGGCCTTCCATGCCAATAATAATAATAAAATTTCAAAAATGGTTAAAATAAATAATAATAATAAAAGATACTGTTAAATTGGTATTCCATTGCATGCATTTCTTGCTAACATTATTCCATTACATGTGTTTTTGTCTGTGGTTAATATTTATATAACATTAATGAGTCTTTTGAGATTCAAAGAGAATTGTGTTTCTGCACAACAAGTATTTAAACATGAATTAAAAATTAAATATTATCAACTTTTAATTTTATTAATTTTCATTTTTAATTTTTAATTTTTATCAATTTTTATTTCTAAATTTTATTAATTTTCATTATCAATTTTTATTTTTATTAATTTTAGCAAGTAAAATGATACAAGATAATTCACAAAAAATCGAACACTATGGAAGCACAACCCAAAGTTATGAGTTGATTAGGCGAGCCTAAGAAAATCAACTATTACAAAACATCAAAAACAAAGAACCTAAGGAAATTAAGTTGTCACTGTGTGAAGCTGTTGTCCGCGGATCATGATCGAGTAGCCAGCCGAACCAGAACAGGGAAGGTCCTTGCCACTATTTGGTAGGTCCAACAAGAGTTGGTTGGCTTCCTTCTTTGGTATCATCAATTGTTTCGAGTGGGTGAGATGGCAAGAGACAACCTGGGAAATTTGTCAGGCGGAGGCGGGAGGTTACTACCGTTGTGAGTGTCAACTCGGCTGGCGGCGGTGGCGAAGCCTCGGTGAGGTGGTAGGTTGGTGGAGGCATCCCAACCCATGGCACGCATTTTAAGACACCCTATAAAATTGAAGGTGGAAAATACAGCGAATATCCCGTAACTTAGTTTTGAAAGGTGAATTTGTGATATTCAAAAATAAAATTTTCACTGGTTTTCATGGCTCCATCCATCGGTGACGTGCGACACTAGTTAGTTCGTAATGACGCGCGTCATTTGGCGCTGACACTAGTTGTAATGACGCGCGACATTGGCGCGACACTAGTTCGTAATGATGCGCGACATTGGCGCGACACTAGAGTTCGTAATGCGCGCTAAATTGTCACTGGCTTTGCGCGCGCGTCGATATGTACATTAATGGCGCGCGACGCTGCCTCCTAACGCATCGCGCATTTGGCCCCGATGACGCGCGTCATTTGCTCCTCCCTGCTTGGCGCGCGTCTTGTCTCTGACTGGCGCGCGTCAGCTAGGACTATTGTCGCGCGTCAGCTATGACCTTTGACAGCTTGATTGCCTTATTGACGCGACGACTTTGTACCTAATGCGCGCGTCTTTGGAACTGTTGGCGCGCGTCGAGGTAATAGGCGACACGCGGCAATAGGAGGAAGTGGCGCGCGCGTCGTCGTAGGGAGGGCGATGTCGCGCGTCACTAGGTGCCGAGTGTGTCACGCGTCAAATGTCTAGATGCGCGTGACAAAAGTTAGAGTGGCGCGCGTCGATAGGAGCAGTGATGCGTGCGTCGTAGGAGCAAATGACCGCGCGTCATCGGGGGCGATGGCGCCCTATTTAGCTTATAAATACCCTTGTGCCGCTCATTTTCTCGTTTTCATTTTCCGTTCTTGAATTTTTACGAGTCTAAATCGTCGTCAAAGCGAAATTACAACTATAATGTCGACTTCACATGCTTCCCGATTGCAAGTTCAGCAAGAAAATCAAGAGAATCCAACTCAATCGATTTGAAGATCAACTACGAGGAATCCCTTATGCCCTCACATCCATACGGCTTTAAAGATGTCTTGAGAATATCAAGCTTTGATGGAAGAGTGTGAATTCTGAGGGCTCGTGAATATGCCCCATTTGAAGCAGATCCGGATATTTTGAATTACCTTGTCATGCTACTGATTGAGGGCGGTATTTTTATGTGACTACGAGCGATGGCCAAATGTTCGATTCACTATTGAAGCAAATGACATACATCGGTTTACGGGCCTTCCTTTGAGAAATTTACCAATTATTTACTGACAAGGCAACACTCTTTGGAAGAAGACAAGAAATTTCTCGAATCAGCGTACGGTTTCCATGTTGATTGTAAGTATAATTCGTTTTAATTCATATTTTTATTGTTTTTATTTTGATACAATTTTTGTTATAAATTTATAGTAATTATCACTTTGTTTCGCATTTGCAGCCCATGTCGATAAATCCCAGCGTGGTGTAGATACACAATCAATTGCACACCACTTTCTTTGCACTTATTTCATTTTTTCAAGCCAGAATTGTTTTGCAGGGTCGCCAAACAGATATACCAAATTGGGCCATCGCATACATTTGTGCCACTATCTCAAAATGACAATTCGATTGGTGCACATATCTATCCAAAAAAATAAGAGCTGACATAATAAATTCAAAACTCTCAGATAAACCTTTCATTTATTCAACAAACTATCTCCTCGGCCTACTTATGAGGCGAGTTTTAAATTTAAAAGATAAAGAAATTCCTACTTGCTCTGATGAGGCTTTGAAGAAATTCTCAATTCCATTTGAAGAACAATAGGTATAAACTATTTAGTTTGTAATTGTATTTCAATTTTCGACATTACAGTGCAGTTATTAAAACTTAAATTTAAATGTTTTGCAGAGAAGATATCTTGAAGCCCTTCCCCGAAAAAAGAAATTATCGAGAGGAAGAGGCCAACAACACGCGGAGGCTTCGGGGGACTCCCAATCTGAAATGGAAGCTCACTCCTCTCCAAACCCTCAACAGTTTGAACTCGTTAAACGCAGAGAAGTAATACATTCTCATATATTATTTACAAATTCCAAAGTTGCATATTTATTTTTCAATTTAAATTTTAACCAAAAGAATTGACATTATTTAATATTGATGAATTGCAGGGACTTTGGAACCTTCTTCCCCAACTCACTCCATACGATCGCATGCATTCATATCTTACGACAGACCCTTTAAGTACAACTCCTACTGAGGCCACCGTAGCAGAAAAACAACCCCTCATGCAAGGTACAACTTTTCTATAGTACGTTTAATTTCGTAGTTTTGACTTTATGAATTGTTTTAATATTTTCATTTTTTTCTTGTACTTTTCAGCACATGTCGGTCATGATCAAACCACGGCACCAACACCCACTCAACCATTAATTTTTAAAATGCCAACCGGAGGAGCAGTGAAAAGAACATTGGTAAACGCATGCCTTTTGCTCCGGCCCCTAGTGGGACACTAAACCTTGCCTCCTCGTTTGAATTCCAACTCTATCACTTGGTGGCTTGCCCGGTCTGTGGCATATATCATTTTGAACAATATAAATTTAGATGAAGATTATTTGGGCATTGATAGCAATGACCCAAGCTGGTTTTCGATACCCGCGAGATGATTCAAGGCGGCGGGTATACTTCAAATTTCAATTTTAATATGCTTTACAATTTTGAATTACATTACGATTTAAATTTATTTATCTAAATCTTGATTAATTTTTTCAAAAGCAGGATCAGCCCACCCAAAGGCGAAGCAAGGAGCAGTTGATCTTGGTGAAAGCCCCATTCTTCTCAGCGAAGATCGTGCGCATCAGATTCGAGATAGTGAGCGGTTGCCACGTTTTCCTTTGGAGAACTTAATTGGTAATGATTATCGATCCCATATCGGTGAGTTTATTATTCCTCATATCCAATGACTTATAGAATGGGAGAAAAGGGCTAAAGTTCTTATCATGTAAATTATTAGTCGTTATGAAAATTATTGGCAGCGGGATAGTTTATCTGCTGCGAGTCGAGAATCGACTGCGAAGATGGATTCCTTACTTACCCAAGTAAGATGTGGGGACATCACGTTTAACAACAACTATAAAGGCGACATTTTAGATAAGGCACTAAACAAATTGGAAAATATTAGTGCGAGGCCCGGGCATATTTTAACAAATGGTCGAGGACAAGGATTTGGTATCAATCGCAAATGCGAGAAAGAGATAGAGCTGTTGTAAGTACTATTACATTTAAACAATCATTTTTGTTATTTTGAAATTTTGAATTTACATTAATATTTTATATTGACATTACTCTTTTTGTGCGGTTGAAATATGAAAATTTGAAGAGAGTGAAAGGTTTTGCAAGTTCACTTGGAAGCTTGAAAAGAACAAGCTTATCGCATGACAAAAAATTTGAAGCAAAATATTGTTTTGGTTAACAAACAAAACAATACACTAAAGCGGATAATTAAAGAGCATGGTCTCGACCACGACATATTATTCAAAGCCAAAGCAACTTTGATCCAAATTTGTTGTCGCGCATGGAGATCTGACAAATCAAGAAGAAAGAATTATAAAAAATGCGGGACAGTCTTTTGAGAAGATCTTATAAGTTCGGGGGTTATTTAAATGGTGTTGGGGAAAGAGGTACATCCACGGTGGAAGAAGCCGTTGGGGAAGAGAGCGAGTTGAATTGTATAAAAAAAAGAGGTTTTGAAAATTAGAAACTTTTATTATTGAGGAAACTTTATATATTGAATTTGAAAACTTCTACTATTGAGTATCTACTATGGTATTTGAATTTAATAATATGGATTTATATAGTCTTTAATTTTAATTGCATTAGATGGTGATTATCATGAATTATATGTATGTTTCTTGTTTACTTGCATTGTCATGAATTGTATGTGGACGTAGATGATGAATGATGATAACTGATAATTAATGATAGATGATGATGAAAGACGATGATCAATTTAATGTGTATAATGTAAAATGTAGTGCCTAAATATCTTGTGGGACTTTAATTATCTTGAAAATTATGTTTTTGGGAAAAAATAGCAACTAAGATTTGAAGCAGATCTTTAGGATTTCTCCTTAATAGACTTATGGTGTAGGAAAATTCTATTTTAAAGAGATTCACCTCTATATAAGTGCATAATCTCTCATTAGAGAGGTTGTTTGACATCCAAAATGGTCAAGACCATTTGTCAGAAAATAACGTTTTGCTGCAAACAATCAAGACCATGGTTTAAAAGATATGGTTTTGTTATCATGGATATTGTTTTGTGTAGAGTAGATTGACAAGTTGCTCTAAATAGTCAAGGTTATGGAATCTAGATTAACCAAAGTTGGAATAACCATGTGATTAAAAGATAGGTCAAGCTCGATATAGAACTTTGAAGTTTAATGTAAAACATATAAGGTTGAAGAATCCTATCATTTTTTAATATTTGATAAGGGTGAAGAATAATTGTGGATTAGAACTGGGAGGCTATAAGTTGGAATAATTTTGAGTGTGTAAGAAAATATTGAAGGTTGTAAACTAGATCATAGCAAACTATGTGTGTAGATTTTTATTAGATAAAGACTCTGTCAAGTTGATTTAAATAGTTGTGATTAGTGTAGATTTGGGTGGGTGACTATAGGATATGGAAGATAGCATTAGAATTGAGTTTGAATAACTTCGTGTTAGAGGATGATCATTATAAGTCTAAAAATAGATCTATTTCTTCATGGAGAAATCTGAAGAAGTGATGGATCTATGAAAAAGCATGGAATTTTAGGAAGAGTGTCAGGACTTATATTTATAATAGTATAATGTATTGTTTAATAGTTTATCCAGCATTAAAAAAATATATCAAAGGATTTTCCACATATAAAAAATAAATTAAATATAATTCTAAGAAATCAAGAAAGAATCATCACTGGTAAGAAATTAAACATAATTGCAAATATCATAGGGTTTAGCTTACCTCTTGCGTATTAGATTCTTTGTGAAATCATCAAGGGTAACGTCTTTAGATCTTTGTTTTCTGACATTGTAGATAGAGGGGTGAGTTGCCTGACATTGTCAGTCCTGAGAAGTGGCAGCAACATCTTTAAATATATAGACCAACAATATCTTTAAATAAATGATAACTAGAGCTGAAAAAATGTAAAGTAACAAACAATAAGATGATGTTGAAGAAGATACCTATTTAAAATTGAAATCATCCCCTGTAATGTGCTAGATCTTTGTCTTAATAAAATTCAACACAAAAAATGGATTAGTAGATAGATGGGTGAGTTGCCTGACATTGTCAGTCCGGAGAAGTAACAGCTTCCTCGGACGGATGTCAACCCACGTTTTCAAAAAATAAAATATTGTATTTAACTAAATGTAAATACATAGACATCTTTAATGATAAAAAGAGCAGAAAAAAATGAATAGTAACAAACAATAAGATTAAGGGGAAAAAGATTCCTCCTTAAAGTTGAAATCATCACTGCCACTGGTAATGAGCTATATCTGTGTTTCAAAAAAACCCAACACGAGAAATGGATTAGTAGATAGATGCGTGAATTGCCTGACGTTTTTAGTATATAGATCTGTAACATCTTTAATGAAAACCAGAGCTGAAAAAATGAATAGTAATAAATAATAAGATTAAGGGGAAAAAGATACCTGCTTAAAGTTGAAATCATCATTGCCACTTGGTAATGAGCTAGATCGTGTTTTAAAAAACCCAACAGTAATGGATTAGTAGATAGATGGGTGAATTGCCTGACATTTTTAGTATATAGACCTGTAACATCTTTAGGAAAACCCATGGTTAACCAAAACATGAAATGTGTATAGGAGTGTCTTTTAGTGCTTCATGCCAAATTTAATTAGATTTTGAAATGAGTATTTAAACTTATTCAAGTTTTTATAAAACTCGATCGCTTAGAAATGCAGACTACCACCTTGTATAGGATTCACATCTTGAGATATTATGTTTTGGGGAAAATGGATCAAGTATCAAAATATGTTGTATAGGATTCACATCTTGAGATTCTCTCTTAGTCTGCTTCTTGGAGTGGTTGAATTAAAATATGTCTCTTTTTTTTCAAAAATTTAAGGTGGTGCATATGATCATAGCTCAATAAGGTTGTTTACATATCATGTTAGAATTCTGAGAATGAGGTTTGAAAGATCTGATAAGGGTAAAGTGATCAAAATTGTTGTGTAACGGAAAATTGTTTTTACTTTCTTCTAATTATCATTGTTGGTGATGAAATACTTGGTTGACCATTGCGAGGAGTATCAAAGTATAAAATTCTGCTACCACCTTGTTTTGTTTTCCTTTCTTTGAAGATCTGATGTTGAAGTGTATGTTTGAAGACAATTTTTTTGAAGCTCCCCCATTTCTATGCCTTGAATTGATTAATCATGATCTTCTTGAAGTCTGATTGATAAAATCAAGTGTCTCAAATATGAAAAAAATTTTTTTGACTCAACATAAAGTTCTCTGTGCAAGGTTGGATCATCTTAAAAAGGTAACATTGTGTAAATTTTGTCAACGGTGCCCTTCTTGGTACCTCATCTCAAACTCGGTCTTAGCATATATCATGAAGTTTCTTTTTGAACTTATCAAACAAGACCCTATATCATCATCAGTACACACCAAACACTTGTTTCTTTGGTTGATAAATTTGAAGGCTTCATCTCAATTGGGCTGCATTGCGAACATGAAGGGAATTTCCTAGAGAAAAAGAGGTGAAAACTTTGAATTCCATTAAATTTTGGATAAGAAATCAATTATTTGGTAGTCTCGGGCTTTCTCGATGGAGCGTCGATGGTTTGACGGCGGCGTCAATGGGCGTCAATGGTCTTGGCGCGCATCGCCTGCCCGACTAATGATGCGCGTCATTGGCACCT
The DNA here is from genome assembly GCA_018340775.1 of Taxus wallichiana var. yunnanensis. Taxonomy (NCBI): domain Eukaryota; kingdom Viridiplantae; phylum Streptophyta; class Pinopsida; order Cupressales; family Taxaceae; genus Taxus; species Taxus wallichiana. The sequence goes on along the minus strand of CM031237.1, from coordinate 687,760 downwards.
AATGGCGCGCGCGGCTAATGGCGCAGCGTCTAATGGCCTAATGATGCGCGTCACTTGGCACCTAATGACGCGTGCGTCGCGTGGCACCTAATGACGCGTGCGTCTTGGGCGCTAATGCGCGTGTCACTGGCACCTAATGACGCGCGTCACTGGCACCTAATGACGCGCGTCACTGGCTTCTAGTGACGCGCGTCACTGGATCCTAGTGACGCGCGTCACTGGATTCTATTGACGCGCGTCACTTTCTACTTTTGACGCGCGTCGCTCACTCCTATTGTCACGCGTCGCTTAGACTATTGTCGCGCGTCAGCTAGAACCTTTGACACGCGTCAAGTGAAGCCATTGACGCCCAATTTAGCCTATAAATACCCTTGAACGGTCATTTCTCGTTTTCACCTTCGGCTCTAGATTTTTGCGAGGTCTCGATGCTTCCCAACTCAAGTTCGATAACAAAAATCAAGAGAATCAATTCAATCGATTTCCAAGATCAACTACGGGAATCCCTTATGCCCTCACATCCATACTATTAATATGCCCCATTTGAAACAGATCCGGATATTTTGAATTACTTTCTGTCATCCTGATTGAGAGGGCGGCATTTTTATGTGACTACGAGCGATGGCGAATTTTTCAATTGATATCGAAGCAAATGACATCCATCGGTTTACGGGCCTTTCGTTCAAAAATTTACCAATTATTCTGACAACCAAGGCAACACTCGTGGAAGAAAAATTTTCTCGAATCAACGTTCGGTTTCCATGTTGATTGTAAGTATAATTCCTTTTAATTCATATTTTTATTACGATACAATTTTCTTGTTATAAATTTATAGTAATTTTCTTTGTTTAGCATTTTGCAGCCCATGTCGATAAATAAAAGGCGTGGTGTCTAATATGTAACATTTAAGTACATGTAATTTTTGCAATGCTAGTGTCTAAGATGAGCTTTGTAACTTTGATTGACTTTGATGAGTGCGGTGGAAAAGTTTAAACAAAAAAAGATCTTAAGAAAGCGATGGAACCGAGAAGGGAAATTAATTGATGTTCCCAAACTTGATGATGCAAATCAATCGAGGGGAAGAATTCGATCAATGTACTTTAATATTAACGAGAGGGTGACTCGGAGGCTCTTCTTTGTAAGTGTTTGTGCCTTGAATCGGGGAAATGTGAATCTGAATTTGGTAGTATTGTGACATGTTTCGACATCACTTTCCAATTTAATTTTTTGTTATTTTAGTTATCTTTATTCTATCAGGTGGCAGGAATATCTATTGTTGGTCAATATTATTATGGCGTGTTTCCTCTCAGAGGTAAGCTGCTCAATGTCAGGGAAGCTACCACTCACCAACAAATGGAGAATAAAGAGATAGTAAATATAAAAAAATCCTTGGTCTCTGAGGAAGATAAAATATATGTGACATTAAATCTTTAAGATATGGCCATCTGATGATAATGACAGACCAGGTACATGATCTTTGTATAGCGTTGTTTAGTTTCTGCTTAATTCTGACACATCCTTTCTAGTGAGATCCTTTGACTTGTCCTTTGTCTCTTAAAGGACCATGATGGATCCCACATCAAAGGATTGCTTGATCAATTTCATACACCATGCCAGCCATCTTTGCTTAAAATTCCTTCATTTGTTGTGGAATTTATCACTCCTATTGTCGTGTAAGCTATTACCCCTGTATATTTTGTTGAGTGTATTGAGACTCTTTATATTTGTTTTTAAGCCTCCAGATGTTATTTATCTCCATGTCTAATTTTGGCACATGTTGATGTAGGCAACTCACAAAAATGGAAATGTGTTATCTTTTACACAATTCACGAGTATGAAGCTTGGAGAGAATCATTGAGTGGATCGATAAGCATTGTTGGACCATATAGTACTACAAAGTAATGCTAGTTTGTTTTCTCTTTATATGTTTTCAAGTTTGGTTTTGTTCACTTGTTGATTAGGTATCACTTGTTGCTTGGACCATACGGGGTTTTGGCACAAGTACTTCTAAAGAGGGCAAGGAGTATTTCATACAACTAGACAAGCACAAAAAGATAGATTCGACTTATAGAATGGGAGAGAAGGGCTAAGGTTCTTATCAGTGAGATTATTAGTCGTTATGAAAATTATTGGCAGGATAGTTTGAAGCTGCGGCTGATCCAAATTTGTTGTCGCATGGAGATTTCTTGTTTTGGGAAGGAGAGTACAGCCACGGTGGAAGAAGCCGTTGGGGAAGAGTGCGAGTAGAATTGGATAAAGAAAGAGAGGGTTTTGAAAACTAGAAACTTTTATTATTGAGGAAACTTTAAATATTGAATTTGAAAACTTCTACTGATTGAGTATGTACTATGGTTTTGAATTTAATTATATGGATTTATATACTGATCTTTAATTTTAATTGCATTAGATGGTGATTATCATGAATTATATGTATGTTTCTTGTTTACTTGAGTTGTCATGAATTGTATGTGGACGTAGATGATGAATGATGATAATTGATAATTAATGATAGATGATGATGAAAGACGATGATCAATTTAATGTGGACGTAGATTTATCATCAAGCACAGTAATTCTTCTCCTCTAGACTTTTGAACTTGTTTTAAGATAATTATTCTCTACACTTGTAACGATATGATTAGAATGGATAGAATTGTAATGATATAATTATGAATTATTTTAAAAATGAAGTTGTTTTAATAAATTTAAAATTAGATAAATAATTGTATTAATAATAATTGTAGTGTCAGGACTCAGGATATGATAATGATATGGTGATGATATGATATAGGGGTGAGTTGCCTGACATTGTCAGTCCTGTCTCCTGAGAAGTGCCAGCAACATCTTTAAATATATAGACCAACAATATCTTTAAATAAATGTAAATATATAGAATTAGACTTGTAACGTCTTTAATGATAACAAGAGCTGAAAAAATGTAAAGTAACAATCGATAAGATTATGTTGAAGAAGATACCTATTTAAAATTGAAATCATCACCGGTAATGTGCTAGATCTTTGTCTTAAAAAAAATTCAACACAAAAAATGGATTAGTAGATAGATGGGTGAGTTGCCTGACATTGTCAGTCCCGAGAACAGCTTCCTCGGACGGATGTCAACCCACGTTTTCAAAAAGTAAAAATGTTGTATTTAACTAAATGTAAATACATACACCTGTAACATCTTTAATGATAACCAGAGCTGAAAAAATGAATAGTAACAAACAATAAAATTATGTTGAAGAAGATACCTATTTAAAATTGAAATCATCACCGGTAATGTGCTAGATCTTTGTCTTAAAAAAAATTCAACACAAAAAATGGATTAGTAGATAAGTGGGTGAGTTGCCTGACATTGTCAGTCCCGAGAAGTAACAGCTTCCTCGGACGGATGTCAACCCACATTTTCAAAAAGTAAAAATATTGTATTTAACTAAATGTAAATACATACACCTGTAACATCTTTAATGATAACTTAGAGCTGAATAAATGAATAGTAACAAACAATAAGATTAAGGGGAAAAAGATACCTCCTTAAAGTTGAAATCATCATTGCCTTTGGTAATGAGCTAGATCAATGTTTAAAAAAACCCAACACGAGAAATGTATTAGTAGATAGATGGGTGAATTGCGACATTTTAGTATATAGACTGTAACATCTTTAATGATAAAGATAAAAGATAGATAAAGAAGATACTGTTTAAAGTTGAAACAATCCATTATCAATAGCTTCATCAAAGTCGATGTTGTCTTACGTAGAATGTGACGAAGAGCCAATTACACTCTCAAGGTTGGGAATATTTGTACTTGTAGCTGTATTATTCACACCTCTTCTTTCGCATGAGGAATTCCGGTGCGTAATTGCTGTCGAGCGGAAAGGTTTCGATGGAGTATCGAGAAACATAACACCTCATGCGGCTTTCGATTTTTATCCACTTTGTTTCTCGGTTTTGATTTTATAAATGACAATGCTTTGAAAACCCTTTCATCCTCCTGAGACCCCAAAATCATTGTTTGGCATAACTCATATAATCGAAGTATTCAACGATATCTTCTTGTAAAATAGAACTTTGATAGATTCCCTCGCCACTGACCTTGTAATAGCTCCACTTTGGAAGGTTGATCTAAATTCTTATATTGGTTCCTCATTGTTGTTGCAAAATTTGTTATTTGAGACTTTAATAAATCGGCATTCAGTATACCTTTGATTTCCACACCCTTGAGCTCTGACGTCTTTGTAAATTGTTCCATTATTGTACCCATTGATTTATGGAAATGCTTACTGACAAAGTCTGCACGGCCACCTTCAGTATTCCAAAAATTAGGATTCATCACACCCATGGCTTCCAGAATTTTATCTTTGAAAGCGTTCCTAATTTACGATGACAAGGTTTCTGAAATTTTTTTAAGCTTTATTCTTGTTTCAACTATAACAGACTCAAACAAATTACGTGTCACGGGAACATCTTCTCGTTCCGATCCTGTAATAGCTTGACGTTTTTGCAAAATGTGCACAGGTATTTCCCTCCCATTAATAGTGATGCAGAGGTGATCGTGGATATTAAATCTCAAAAAGGTGTTAGGATTTTTAAGATCTAATAAATCTCTCCAATTTTCAAAAGCAGTGCATCAAAACTATCATTGGAGCAGTCTGATATATCAAGACTTTGACATACCATTTTCCTCATCCGTATAAAATCCACAATATAGATTAATCTACCTTGTGCATGCTTCATCAGTGTATTGATCTCCTTTAACATTGGAAGAATACCAACCAATGTAAGCAATGTCTCCAAATCAGTTAAGCGGAACAACAGGTCCCTCGCCCTATCAACTTCATGACGGTATTTGTGCATGAAACCAACCAATGAAGGATACTCCTCACGAACTCTGCATGCAGGTTCATACAAAGAGATCCATCTAGTCTCCACATCCTTCAGAAGTTTTTTGCCATCTGTAATTCCAATTGCAAATTTTTGGAACTCGAGAAAACGCTTTGGGCTGCTTGACATATAGGCATGAAGTTCTCTTATAAGGTCTTCTAATTTAGCAACATTTTCGTGGTTGCTTACCATTTTATACGCTAAATTCATTATGTGAGCCATACAGTGAATTGGTAGCATATATGGGGCCACTGTTGTTTGTAATCTAACACAGAGCCCTGTTCGGTGACCCTGCATGATCAGATGCACCATCTGCTCCAACGCATACCAACCGTAGCAATTTCATAAGTCATCATACAATGACATCTTTCAAATGAGAAACAACTATTTTATATAGGTTTTCGGCATTGCGATTTTCAACCATTTTCATAACACCCAACGGATGAGGTGTCCTTATATGATTTTCTAAAGTATAGATGTGGATACATACCCATGCGGTGTTGTCATTCTTTGTCACTTCATCAATTGAAAGAGAGATAAAGTTTGCTTTTTTACATTCTCTTTCAAATCTTCCTTCTCTATCATCGAGAGGCATTTTTCCATTTCCCATCCACTACTCTCAGACCAATGAGACTGAGGTACATTCAGCATTCCGTTAAATTGATACAAAACTTTGAAATCGAGGAAATCTGAAATCGCTCTTCCTTTTTTAAGTATTTGAAAAAGAGTAGAGAATTGTATGAATTTTGCATGTAGATTTGTTTCTTTCATCTTACCAATATGCGATGTGATCGTTCCTCCCTTTTCCAACAGATGTCTGTGTTTTTTCTGCTCTGCCTCATATTCCAGTTGCGTATCTAACATGCATGCATTCTTTTTGATTTTCCACCTATGTGTTTTGATTTTACGGCCATCCGCCCCATTCTGATTAAATATTGTTTTCCTGATGTTTTTCTATAGTGTCAAACTTGATTTGCATTTTTGTTGCTTTCCCAATTTCCACGTACATATTTTACATGTACATTCGGATGGGATTTCTTGAGAATTAGATGATTATACGGGTTGATAAGCGGAAATTTAGTTGCCCAATCAAACTTGTATGTCACTGCAAATGGTCCACATATTCTTGTTCGTTTTTAATGCTTTACTTTTTGAGTAGAATTTTGAGCAATATCACAATCACCTGGTTTCCTCTTTCTTGGACCGGAGTTTGATTTTGATTTTGTCTTCCATTTTTTGAGTGTTTGTATCTGTGATATCTATTTGCACTTACTGGTTGCACCCCAACAGAACAATATCTTCAAGATCGGCATATTATCGTAGGTTTCATTTGTTTGACTTTGATCTTTGTGAGAATGCATGTCCACCTCAATAATTCCTTCCACACGTTGAGTCGGTATTCGATTCTCTGTGGTGGCATCTATATGATTGGTATTTACTGATATCTATATATGCAGAGTTTCCAAAATACTTGAAGAGTGATTTACGAGATTTCTTACTTACTTTTAGGTTATTCGTATTCTTTGAGCTGGCACCTTCCATTATTCTGAAAAGAGTCTGCGTCAACAAAAGAACCAAGTAGCGACTCTGTCCAGTCTGAGGTCTTGTCGCGCGTCCACTGTCTGAGGTCGCGCGTCCACTCTCTTAATATACTGTCGCGCGTCAACACTGCCCAAGTCGCGCGTCAATACTTCCTCTGTCGCGCGTCACTTCTTTGCCCAAGTCGCGTCAACACTTCCTTGGTCGCGCGTCAGAACACCTTTTCGCGCGTCGGTACTGACTCTTGTCGCGTCGCAGCGTCGTAAAACTCTGTCGCGCGTCGTCGCGTCAGCTCTTGTCGCGCGTCAGTACAGCTCTTGTCGCGCGTCAACAATCACAAAGGCTAATAGTAATATGAATCTCTGGTGCTCAAGGGTATGCGAGTTCAAATTTCACAGTATTGGTAATTTGGTAAGCTACTTGAGGTATACTACGTGGCGAATCACCTAGGTTTTTATAGGAGATGTTTTCAAATGAAGGCGAAGCCGACCCCCCAAAAAAAATATACTATATATTTTAGGCGAACAGGACACCGACCCACTCCGAATAATTCACCTTTTCAAATTTTCCTAAAATGAAATTTGCAAGGGGCGTTGCCCCAGTGTCGAAGAAGAGTTTGGAGATGCTCCACCTCGAGCGCCACCTTGTTTGCTTGCACTTGAATCTGCAGTAATACATTCGCGATAACCATAGACTTATTATAAATAGAGAATTGTTGGTCAACTTCAACATTAGCAAATAAACAAGAATTTTGTTCTTTCCAAAGCAAGCAGAGAATTTCCCCTCTGAAAGCATGCCAAATCTGGGAAAACTTGTGAGGCATTCTAGGATTATCTCTTAAAAGAATGTGATGCCAAGTAAAACATTCTGGTCGAAAGGGGAGGAAGAATGAATGATTTTAAAGTAATTTTTAATTTTTATTACTTTTTAATTTTATTAATTTATTAATTTTAATTTTTATTAATTTTAAATTTTAATATTAATTCAATTAAATTTTATTTTATTTTAATAAAAAAATTAATTTTTTTAAAATTAATTTAATTTTAATAAAAATTAATTTTTATCAATAATTATTAATTTCTATTAATTTTATTTTGTATTTATTTTTGTTTTTTTATTGATATTTTATTTTTCATTAATTTCAAATTTAATAATTATTAATTTTAAATTTTTAGTAATTTTTTATTTTTACCTTTTTTATTTTTATTTTAAAATTTAAATTTTAAATAATTTTAAATTTTTAGTATTTTTCTTTGTTTGAAACCTAGCAGGTCATAGACCACCATGTCCTCAACCTCCCACGGTTGAGGTGGGCAAACTTCTTTGGCTAAGCGGCCAAGGACCGAGGGGTTTCCATTCCCACAAATTCGCCGAAGCACGATATCGACCTCGTCCCTTAATACAAGGTATCTCCACGGCTTCGCTTTCAATGAGAATTGAACCCTGGTGGGCTCTTTAAGAGCCAAGCATCTTTCACCATTGAGTTAAACACCATTTGATATTTTTAGTAGTTTTTAATTTTTATTAATTTTTTATTTGTGCTTTATAATTTAATTTCTTCAAATTCTATTAACTTTTTAATTTCTATTAATTTTAAATTTTAATATTTATTTATTGTTAGTTTCTAATTTGTTATTAATGTTAATTTTTAATTTTTCGTTCGTTGTAATTTTTATTTTGAATTTTTATTAATTTTAAATTTTTATTACTTTTTTATTTATTTGTACTATAATTACGCTAAAGACGTTCCCCTATGGGAAAGGCACTTTATGACGTTTCTATGTTGTCTTAAATTTGATGGTCCGAGGGTCGTCTACACGTTTTTGTTGTTTAACAATTTTTGGGACGTTTTTTCTTGTTAACAATTTTTAGATGGGTCGATTGAACTCCAGTCACTGTGCTACTCTTTTATGGCAAGTTTTTGTGATATCTTGTTCTTTTGAGTAAAATTAGCAAAAAACTAAAATAGGCGTATCTTTTTTAATTATCTATATCAATTATTAAAATCTTTAAAATTTTCAAACCATGAACAAAAGCTTTGGGGAAATTGAAAATGGCCGAAGGCAAATCACCACCTTTGAAACAGGATATGCAAATGCATCAAAACATAATGAAAGAACATTTTTGATAGATAACATAGTTTCAAATTCCATGGTAGCCCAAAAAATGCTCGACATCATTGCTCATTTATGGATTTTTACATTCCTCCCTTTCAATTTAGGCACAACTTGAGATAATTGTTTTCTCGAAAGATGTACATTCAATATTCATGTGTATGGATCAATCATACAAACTGCTTTGGTACAAATACCACTGGTTTTAGACATCTATCAACTTAACAGCAAGCCCCTTATAATTTACCCCCTTTTTCAATCACAAGGGGTTTTAGTAGGTTTTTCCTTCAATAATTTGTTTTCAAATTCGTATTATGTTTAGTTGTATTTGAATTTTTTTGGATAAGTGAATTAGAATGCTAAAGAAATAAATATTGAGAATGAGCTTAAGTATCTATATAATGCAAAAGAAACTTATACCTTTGTTTTGCGGTATGGAATGAATGAAAGAAAGATAAGATTTTAATAACATCTAAAATCTAGAAAAGCGATCTATTGAATCGGGGCTGCCATGAAAATTATCAATCTTACAAACTTGCCAACCCTTTTTGATATTGGATATTTTACTGTATATCTATCTTGATCTCACCAAGCATTTTGAAGCTTCTCCCACTCAAACAAATTGTTTGATTTGCATAGAAACATGCAAAGCCATAATATGTAGATAGACACATCTGATAGTAACCATTTCATCACTAAATTTGTACAACTACAGTTATTTACAACTACACTTATGTAAAACTTTAAAGGATCAACAACTATGGACTAGTGTTAAATCAAGGTAGCTCAGTAGAAACATGACATTATTAAGGACCTTCACCTATCAAGCTTAGATATAAATAAATATCAAGTGTACACAAAATTGTCTAAATCTTATTACTTGGTCACTTTTTCATCTTCCCCACCCACCTCCACCACCTCTCTATCGTCTCTATTCCAAAAATTCATGGAGTTCATCTTCAATGTATTAAATGTGCCCTTGTTTATGTTCTAGAAGTGTTTTGAAGCGCACCTTTGCATATATAATTCATTTAAAATATAGTAAAATTGCCGAGCTATATTAATTTGTACCTTTGAAAATTGGTGCTCAGCTATTCATTGATGAATTTATAATCTTGTAAATTACTGGTTGTTTTTGAAGTAACTAATTGAATAAGTATAGATTTATTTAGTTTTATTAACTTCTTTTTCACTTTTTTGTAGGGTATTTGTTATTCTCATTCTCCCACAAAGTAAAGAAGAGAGTGTTGTCTCTAAACGAACTTCAGGTGGGTTTCATTATTGATTGAAGTATTTATTCATTTGTTTTGTTTATTGCATGTTATGGATTAAAAAATTATTGTAGAGTGCTTTCATGTTATTTTCTTTTGATTGTTACATTTATATTTAGACTCCAATCCTTTTTCCGAAGTGAAATGTGGGGGCATGTGCCTTCATTAATGACATGATTCGTTATGTCTTTGAGGGCTCATTCCCAATGAGGCCATTTCAAAGCGTCTCAAGTTGGACGTTAGACTGGTCATAGACAAGGCTTTTTAAGTTGCCCGTCATACCTAAAAACATCTTCTACAACTAACATACTTATTTTCCCTCTCCAGTTTAATATGATGCAGACTAGACACACAATTCCCCTCCCTACAATGGGACTGACTTAACTACTCCTCACTTGCAGAGGGAAGAAGAGTTTAAATGTCTTCGATGTGTTGTTAATGTTTTGCATTGCAAGAAACCGAAATCACCAAAAACAAGATAGCCAAAATGATCGAGAGATCGCCTCCACTCGACGCCAACATCCCCAATTTTTCTCTCAAAATATGAATGATTGGAGATCATTCACAAGGCTTCTTCTTGATTTATGATTCTAACGAAGATGCTTTGAAATATGAACCAAAGCACACAAATTGAGGAGAATGGGAATTCCAATCAAGGCATATGCTGTTTGGACAAAAATACAAGAAATGTGCAAAGAAAATTACACAAGCAAAAAAATTTGTACATTATATCACTCTTTTGCATTTTTAATAATTTTAAGGGTAAGACTTCATGTTTGCGCTTTTTAAATGAAGTGCCTCATCTATATTTATACACATACAAAATCAATCACTCATAGTTTAAACAAACACAACTACAAAATAAAAACTATTCCTATAACACAAATAACATATACTGTTTTTTGTTTGCAAAATGCCTCAAAGAAATGTGGTCTCATGGAATGCTATGATTGTAAGATATGCACAAAATAGCTCTAACAATGATGCTCTCAAACTCGTTGAGGTAATAAAGAAATTTGGAATGTACCATAACCATTTCAGATTTGTTTATTTATAATTGCATATTCTGTCTCATTTTAGTTTCATGGAGAGATAATATCTTAAAGCACTTAGTCATTCTTTCAATCTACTTTGACAACAACACTTCACATTCACTACATTCTTGAGAGTGAGTAATAAAAAACTTACATGTCTCACTTGCATGCGTATTCAATTATTACACAACTAATTATTCTCTAACATCCCTTCTAATGTATTTCACAACATTTGTTCGGGCTTTAATAGAAAATTAGTATTGTCAATCACACCCCTTATCAACATCAACTACAAAAGTAATAACTGTATTTCTAAATCTAATAACATATACCATTCGGCATTCACATTGCATTGTACACATGCGATTGCTAGTAAATATAATATTTTAAATTTTTCACTATATAGTTTTTAAATTAACAAATTAAATTACTAAAGTGTTTTTTACATGTTTAAACAATTTATTTACTTTAATTATTAAATAATTTACTTCCCCACACTCGAGAATTTAACAAATTAAATTTACTAAAGTGTTTTTTACCTTTAAATTATTTAACTATATAATCTAATTTAAAAGCCATATTCTTATGTAATTATTTAAAAGCGAGACCCCTATTCTTATGTAATTATTTAAAAGTGAGGGCCCTTATATTTCACGGGCACGACATTAATCTAATTTAAAAAGTATATTCTTATGTAATTATTTAAAAGCGAGACCCCTATTCTTATGTAATTATTTAAAAGTGAGGGCCCTTATATTTCACGGGCACGACATCAGACTCCTCCACTCAATATATATAAATGAAGATGCCTCTTGGCATAATAAAAGAATTGGTTTTTATTTACATGCATTTTTTTATTTACAGACACGACATCAAACTCTGAACTCAATATATATACATATAATTACACCAATATATATATATATATATATATATATATATATATATATATATATATATATATATATGAAGATGCCTCTCGGCATAATAATTTTAATTTTTTTATTAATTTATTATTTATTTATTAAATATAAATTTTATTACAAATGAAAAACATTTATTTTAAATTTATTATATTATTTTAATATTGTAAAATAATTAAAAGTCTATAATGTGAAAATTAATTATTTAAATATAAAACATAATACAATAATATATAATTATAACATATAAATTTAAAAAGAGATATAGTTCCAACATTAAATTAATAAGAGACCTATATTGATTATATTTTAGTATATTTATAAATTTTAATGTTGTAGAACTATATATTATTTGAAAAATAGAAATTATCTCAAATCTTCAATTGTAAATATGTAACAACAATTAAATTGTGACAAGTGCTACAATTATTAAATTGTGAAACTTTCACAATATTTTAATTGTAAAATTTTCACAATCTTTTTCACATTTAATGTTTTCACAAAAAAATGTAGGTGGACTCCACAAAATTGGATTCACAATTTAGATCAACATATCCACACAAAAATTGTAGAAAAATTGTGGATACGATACCCATTATATATAATAGTACTATAATTCATATATTAAAATTTAAAATATAATATAAATTACAATAAATTTATTATATTATAATTTATTGTAATTAAGATTGTATTATAATTAATAATAAATTTTGTATATTATAATTAATATTGTATAATAAAATATTATATATTATAATAAAAAAATTATTAATTATTATAAAATTAATCATTTTTAATATTAATTTGAGGAGGAGCTATGATGGGAGGAGGTATGACTTAGGTTTCGAAACTATTTGGAGATGCACATAAGGAACCCAGTCAAGCACTTTCCATCCTGGAAAGATGTAGAACAACAACTCGAAATTCTAAGATCAATCATTGACAAAGCAAAAACAAGACTTAGATTCGTGTTGGTTGGTGAGTTACTGGAGGCATGAGATCGAACATTGATTTTGTGAGAGATTGGTCTTTGAAGGACATGAGTTGTAGGCTTTATGTCGGGCACTTATGAAGAAGGTTTTCTTTTAATTAGCTTCCAAAATGATAAGAAGACGCAAAAAGTTTTTCTTCGGGGGCTCCTTGGTTTTATGGAAATGCTTCTCTTAGCCTCCACCATTGGGAGCCATGTATGCCTCATGATTTTACTTTTCAAGCCCTTTCTTATTGGATCAACCTACCTGCTCTGCCCTTGGAATTATGGGAACCAAAAATTTTTGGGGGATCACTGAGTCATGGGAGTGCTAATAGGTGTTGATCCGGGAACTAAATCTCGTGTTAGATTTTCTCTGCTCATTTGTGTATTAATGTCCATGTGGGTTCCAAAATACCCAAAAGAATTTTCTTAACTCCTCGGAGGGCGAGATGAGAACAGCAGTTGAAGTGGAAAGTTACTTTATCTTATGCAAAAAGTGTAAATGGGTTAGGTATGAGTAGAAGATGTTATGCTCGAATACTACGCCACTACGAGTCTCAATCACCCAAATGGATGATGTCTCTTCGGGGAGGTGTGGAAAACAAACGAAGAGGAGACTAATGCTGGAAAGTAACTCTAATCCCTTTGTTCCTCTATCTCAGTGCGGATGGCCATGAGTGTGACAAGGCTACTGATGGTTGATCGTGCGGGGAGGAGCTAATTGGCGGTGCATATGGTGGGTGTATTGGTATGAATACAAATTTTTCCATGATAGCTCACGATGATTCCTCGCCTGCTGTATGGTTCGGGAGCTGCATAGTGAGACATCTCGAACTGTGGTAGATGGGAGCTCGATGGAGGAGAAGGGTGGGGCCGGTCAAGGTGACAGGGAGGACCGGTTGGGTGGGCGGGATCCCCGAGAATTTTGAATTATGTCCATCAATGGATTTGGAATTTAAAGTGCACTTGCTTGGGGATGTAGGGCATCAAGCGAAAGGTAAAACCCTGCCATTTAATGGTAGGACGGTGGATTTATTAAATGGGAAGATTGAAGTGATCCTTGGGACTGATAAGGATGAATTGTTAGGTTCTTCATCTCCTGGGAATGATGGTGTGGGATGGACGAGGGTTCATCACAAGAAACATTTTATATCGTGAAGTCACTTTTGAGTGGTTTTTATTGGCGAGCCTTGGTGTGTTAGTTCTATCTTTGTGTTGAGGCAAGCCTCCTTGACTTGCCCTTAGACAAGCCTGCTTGACTTGCCCTAGGTATTACCCTTTTGACATAATCTTAATTTGCAAGTCAATTCATACTAGTGCCAATCCTTCAAACACGTCCAAATAGAAATGAAAGGCAAGCACTCACTTTCACTATAAATTTGTATTAGCAAGTTGAGAGTGCTTTCGCTATAAATTTGTATTAGCAAGTCAATACCTACTTGCTACTTAGTTGCACTCCTTCGAAACACATACCCTTCTGGCATAAATTTTAACTTGCAAGTCAAATCATGCTAGTGTCATAATTTTTTTATTATGACGTTCTGACATAATTTTTAATTTGCAAGTCAATTCCTGCTAGTGGCAATCCTTCAAACACGCATGAATAAAAATGAAAGGCAAGCACTCGCTTTTGACATAAATTTTTAGCAAGTCAATTCATGCTACTTCATTGCAATCCTTCGAAAACGCCCCCGTGGAAATGAAAGGCCGGTCTTTTCTATGAGTTGAACGGATAGCACAGTTACTGTTCCCAAATTCCAGCTTCAGTCACAATGCACAGGTGGACCGTATTCATTTTGAACGCAATAACTTTTACAGTATTTAATAAGATCCCACGATGCTGTGATGGTGCTTGTTTCCTCGCTTAGATTGTTCACGATGTTTAATATATTATTTGTTTCCCGCAGTCAGGGTAATATATTTGTATCTGTACTTACTTTATATCTGAGTTTATATGGGCTAGCATTGTTAAATAGCAGTGCATACGGGCTTCAAGAGGATGGGGCCATTCTGTTACAAATTAAGGATTCTCTATTGGGCGGTGTTACTGATTCCCTGCCAGACTGGACTAACGCCTCTTCTGATCCGTGCAAGTGGGAAGGAATCAATTGCAGAAAAGGCAAGGTTATCTCACTTTCTCTCCCCAACAAAAATTTGTCATATTAATTGTTGCTGGAATAGCTGCCATATTAATTACAGCCTGCATATATCGCCGAAACAATCGATCTGCCCCACATGAAGAAGAAGAAGAGAAGGAGGAGAACATCAATTTTGTAGCAGGGCAGCGTATAATTACATACAAAGACATTGTAGAAGCCACAGAGGAATTTAGAGACAATTATGTAATTGGGTTTGGCGCGTTCGGTAAAGTTTTCAAGGTCATTGTCTCCGACGGCGGCGGGTCCATGTCAGTTGCAGCCAAATTGTTGAATTTTCATGGCGATGGCACACCTACATATCGCAGGGAGATAAAAGCTCTCATGTTCGCCCGCCACAGAAACATCCTGCGTTTGCTTGGTTCCATATCTGCACGCAACATAAACATTCTGATTTACGAATACATGGCAAAGGGCTCCTTGCGGGAAGCTTTAAAATCACAGAGCCTTGACTGGAAAACTCGGTACAACATAGCATTGGGAGTGGCACAAGGTCTCAAATATTTGCACCATCATTGCAACCCTCCAATTGTTCACTGCGACCTCAAATCTGCTAACATTTTGCTCAGTGATGAATATGTAGCACGTGTAGCAGACTTTGGACTCGCACAATATATCCAGCCCAAAACTTGGGAAGGGCAAACCAGCAGCTCGGTCTTCAACGGGGGTACTTATGGTTATATGGCTCCAGGTAACTTGCTGGATCTTTTGATTCTTCTCTTTTTCCATTTTATAATTTACTGTTTTATTTACTTGATTAACGTTTAACGATTGTTTCCCTAGAATGTTTTTCCGGATTGAGACCCTCGACGAAGCAAGACATATTCAGTTTTGGGATTGTTTTGCTGGAACTTGTGAGTGGCAAACCAGCCATAGTGGAGGAGGGAGAAGAGCCTGTGGGGTTGGCTGAGTGGGTTACCCTTACAAGAGAAAAAGAGGGACATAATGCAGTAGAGTTGGTATGCAAGTCTGCAAAATGATTATGAAATGTGGAGTAACGAAATGGGCAAAGTGATTAACATTGCCCTTGTTTGCACTCGATATAATCCTAATCAGAGGCCATCAATGGGAACAGTTGTGGACTGGCTTTCTCCTCATCCTCGTCGTGTGCTGCTTGCTCAAAATGTATAGTCTACGAGTCGACTATACTGGCAGACCGGGAGTGGTCAAAATTGTAGTGGCGTTCCCCATATAAGTATATCTTACTAACAATCGCAAACAAGTAGCTTGTTGTAGGAGCACCTACTCCTATATAAACAAGTAATATTTATATGTTTTTGGTATGAACATTGTTTTAGTATCCACATGAAAGTGAGCTAATAACTCATATAATTGTAGTAAGCGGTAAATTTAATCAAATTTCTAAAAAAATTTATACTAGCAATTGAAGGTGTTTAATACAATGTGAATGTTGAATGGTATATGTTATTAGATTTAGAAAGGCAGTTATTACTTTTGTAGTTGATATTGATAAGGGGTGTGATTGACAATATTGATTTTCTATTAAAGCGAACAAATGTTGTGAAATACATTAGAAGGGATGTTAGATAATATGATTAGTTGTGTAATAATTGAATACAAATGCAAGTGAGACATGTAATTTTGTTAATACTCACTCTCAAGAATGTAGTGAATGTGAAGTGTTGTTGTCAAAGTAGGTTGAAAGAATGACTAAGTGCTTTAACATACTTGTCTCTCCATGAAACTAAAATGAGATGAGAATATGTAATTATATATAAACAAATCTGAAACGGTTATGGTACATTCCAAATTTCTTTATTGCCCCAACGAGTAATAAATCAAACGAAGCCTCATGAATGATCTACAATCGTTCGGATTTTGGAGAGAAAAATTGGGGATGTTGGCATCGAGTGGAGGTGATCTCTAATCATTTGGCTATCATTGTTTTAGGTGGTTTTGGTTTTCTCGCAATGTAAAAATTAACAACACATTGAAGACATTTAAACTCTTCTTCCCTCTGCAAGCAAGGCGTAGTTAATGTCGATCCCGTTGTAGGGGGGAATTGTATTTCTAGTCTGCATCATATTAAAGCTGGAGAGGAAAAGAAGTATGTTAGTTCTAGAAAAGGTTTTTAGGTATGACAAGCGGCTTAAAAGCCTTTTCAATAATCGATCTAACGTCCGACTTTGGACGCTTCGAAATGGCCTCATTGGGGAACACACCCTCGGCACATAACAAATCATGTCATTGATGAAGACACATGCCCCCACATGTTACTTCGGAAAATGGATTGGATTCTAAATATAAATGTAACAATAAAAACAAATAACATGAAAGCACTCTACAATAATTTTTTAATCCACAACATGCGATAATAAAACAAGTGAATAAATACTTCAATCAATATTTAAACCCACCTAAAGTTTTTTTAGAGACGACACTCTCTTTTTCTTTTGGGAGAATGAGAATCGTAAATACCCTACAAAAAAGTGAAAAAGAAGTTAATAAAACTAAATATATCTATACTTATTCAATTAGTTACATAAAAAACAACCCTATTTTTGATGAGATTATAAATTGATCAATGAATAGATGAGCACCAATTTTCAAAGGTACAAATTAATATAGAGGTAATTTTACAATATTTTAAATGAATTATATATGCAATGTAGTTCAAAACACTTCTAGAACATAAACAAGGGCACATTTAATACCTGAAGATGAACTCCATGAAGTTTTAGGAACAAGGACAATGAGAGAGGTGGTGGGGGTGGGGGAAGAAGAAAAAGTGACCAAGTAATAAGATTTAAACAAATTTGTGTACACTTGATAGCTATTTGTATCTGGACTTGATAGGTGAAGGTCTTTAATAATGTCATGTTTTTCTTGAGCTACCTTGATTTAACACTAGTCCATAGTTATTGTTCCTTTAAAGTTGTACATAATTGTAGTTGTTTCTTTTGCTAGTATATAGCTGTAGATGTACAAATTGAGTGATGAAATGGATATTATCGGATGCGTCTATCCACATATTCAGCTCTGCATGTTTCTATGCAAATCACACAATTTTTTTAGTAGGAGAAGCTTCAAAATGCTTGGTGAGATCAAGATAGATATACGGTAAAATATCCAATATCAAAAAGGTTTGTAAAGTTTGTAAGATTGATAATTTTCATGGCAGCCCCGATTCCATAAATTGTTTTCTAGATTGTAGATGTTATTAAAATCTAATCTTTCTTTCACTCATTCCATACAAGCAAAAAAAAGGTAGAATTGTTTTTGCATTATATAGATACTTAAGCTCATTCTCAATATTTATTTATTTCTTTGGCATTCTAATTCACTTATCCAAAAAAATTCGAAGATAGATAAACATAATAAAAATTTAAAAACAAATTATTGAAGAAAAAACCTACTAAAACCCCTTGTCCTTGATTTTGGTGAAGTGAAAGTGATGGGAAGGTATTGTATCCTCATTTTCTATGAGTGGAGATATGGTTGAGGAAGTTTCTTGGAAAATCTCCAAAGCATTGTTCAAATTTATGCGCATCACAAGTTTAGCAGGAAGCTTAGAGACGGATAGATCATAATGAGTCGTTTTATAGTCTGGGGATGGGATCTAAGTGGCCCTTTGTCACTAAGATGTGGAGAAATTGATAGCACCCTCAAGAGGATTTGATCTATCCTCACTACTTTATGGTTGTTCCTTTCAACCAAGGTGAGAGAACCCTTTTGTAGCTTGTTATTTGTGGAGGAGATGGAGATGTCCTTCCTTGTGAAATTATTAAGAAGACCTTGAAGAAAATATGATCAATGCAACAAAACCTAACTCTCACAAGTTTTCACTCTAGATAATGGAGATATTTTCTAACCAAGGTTCAAGCCACTAAAGACAATGAAAACCTGATTGTTTCTACATGTTTTTGTGGTAAAAATTTTGCATTTGTATACACACATGACAAACGAGGGGTAGTATGGGTATGACTAATTATTTTGAATGAATTTGGTGGGAGGTGAAGTAGGATAAAGTTGATTATACCGGACCTTTGGAGGAATTTACAATAATGAGCAACTTAACAATGAAAGCTTGAACAATCAAGATGTTCCTTCAACTAGAAGGTTTTTTTAATAGAGGCCCAAATCAACACGTTGTCACATAATCTTTAAGACCCTAACATGAAGGCTTGAATTAGAGGACCCAATTAAACACTATAGTTTCTGATTAACCATGCCTAAGGTACACCCAAAGACTTACAAACAATTTTTATTAACAAATGACAGTGAATTGATTTTAATTTTTTTATCTCATCCAAGGTGAAGGCCCTTCTTGAAATGAAATTGCAAATACCATTAAACTATCACAGGGACGAGATCCTATGTGATTTCACAAAAAATTCAGTATAAGATTGCAATAGGAATGAATAAAACTATTTGTAGACATTCTGAAACAAAGCAGACACTAATTGCTCAGAGTCAACACAAAACAACTCAAATTTGATTAAACTTATCAGCAAGGGAAAGTTTCTAGAATAGTCTCAGAGCTTGTCAATGGCTGTACACTCGCAACCACCTTGACACGATCGAGTTTAACACAAAAGAGATATACAGGTTTCTCAAACAGTCCCTCAAAAAGACGGGCTCTATCAAGCTTTTCTCCTAGGAAATCAGTTTCTAACTCCTAACACTCTAACATTCCAACCTCCAACCTCTAACCCTTTTCACGAAAAAATCATGCCTATTTATAAAATTTCACAATAGAGCCTTTCCCCCAAAACCAGAGACATTGAGTGTACCAGTGCTCGCCATGATCTTGATCGCGATTCCCAGGAATCAAATCGTAAAAAGTTGTCAGGTGCTCATGGGGAAGATCTCTTCGAGCCTCTCCGCATTCAACTCCCTCTCCTATTAGATCACTCTTCCTTTTACTCGCCAACCACTTCCACCCCTAATATGTCAAATCCGGTTCCTTGTGTGCTAGGGAAAATAAAACAGAAAATTGGATCAAGCCCAAAAATTAGATCTCGTCTTAATGGTAAAAGACATCCCGGATTTTTCTCATCAAACCCAGATATCAACAGGTCTTTCACATGCCAAGGAAAGAAAAATCAGGCGAATTCGGCGGTCGGATTACAAATTAATGGTGAGATACGTTTTGGACCTTCCCGACCAAACCAAGCCTCCAAATTAGTGCTCCTCTTCATTTGGCGTGTAGGAGAATCGAGGAAATGTTAAAAAACCATAAGAATACGCATCCCGAGAACTCGGAGTGAAAATGGTGAAAAAATTAGATATAGAGGGACAACTACCATTGATTTCTATTTTGAATTTGGGTGTCCACGTGGGAGATCCAATTTAGAGCGGGCAAGTTCCCCTTTCCTTTTACATCTTTTGGAAAAATGTAAAATTTTCACATTTTTCTCCGCACCTCCACCTTTGAGAAATGAGCCTGACACGTGTCCTAAGGTGGGTCCCAAAGGAAACACGGCCAAATTCTGCTATTTCACCTCCCTTTTGGAAAAGGGAAAATTTTCCAAATTTTCCTGCAGCTCCACCCTTCCGCTTCTAGTCTCTGATGTGGGTCCCAGCGGAACCACGCTTCCCTTTTTACTTTTAACTCCTTTTTCCACAAAAGGAAAATTTTCCAATTTTCCTATGAAGGTCCGCACCTCCGTTGTTGACCAGGGAACAATTTTGACTATTTTCTGCTGGGTCTGTGAGCCATTTTGATGTTTTAATCCTTTTGGTAACAAGAGGCAAAAAATCCAAGTTACCTCCGATGGTCTACTTCCTGCCTCTCGACTTTTCAAATTGCCACGCGTCACAATGGCGCATCTTGAGATGGTCCCCAAAAGTTGAGACCTTGAAAGAGCGCGGGCTCACCATGTGTCCTAGCCTAGCAAGATTTGTTTGAAGGTTTAAAGCTCAGTGGAAGGCGCCATGTGTCAGGCTCGAGGCAGTCTCCTTTAGCCGTTGAAAAGTCCAAGAAAAATGCAAAGTGAGCGGAGGCCTCCAAGTGTCCTCCTGATGCCTCTTTAAAGTAAACTTCAAGGGCCGGTCCTCAAACATGCACAATTTCTCCATGTGTCCCAAGCCCCTTAAAAACTTTTTGAAAAAGTACTAAGTATGGGAAGACCCGGTGGAAGCCTCCACATGTCTTCATGGTGCAATTTCAAAATGGTGCCCAAAGTGGAGACCCTGAATGAGCGCAGCTCACCATGTGTCTGTTTTGCCAAGCTGTACTAGCTACATAAAAATTTGTCTAAGTCTAGGCAAAGTAGTGGAAACTTCCACATGTCCTCCCGGTGACTTCAAGTCCAAACCAAAAAGTGAACTTTCAAATGAGTGTCGTTCTTCCACATAGACAGGTTTCCAAGTTGAGGCAATTTATAAAATTATGAAGTACCCCACCGAGCCGCGTCCAACCAAAAGAGGCCACATTTCTGTTGATGCAAGGATGTAAATTTGACCAGGAGAAATGCTCGTCAAACCGTAAAATGTAGAAAAATGACCACATGAGCCTGGAGATGAAATTTTCTCCAAGGACAGAGAATTCAAAAGCATTACAAAGCTCAAATGCATTTTTCGAGCCACTTCCATTCATTTTTTCTCAAGTATTTAGGGAAAAAATGATAATGACAGAAATCGACTATAGAAAATGGAAAGAACAGGAGAGTTTGAGTTTTTACACCCAAATACAGACATTTTCAAATGGAGAGGGGAACGAGGAAACAATTTTTGTTTTATACATGATTCTTGGTCTAGGAAAGGACTGATTACGGCAACAAAAGGAAGGTAGGGACCTCTCGGGCACAACACGGGGAGATATTTTATGGTAGGGGCCATAAATTGATAAATTTTTCAATGGAAAAAATGGGAGGAGACTATTACGAGCCAACATCGGATCCAACTCGGGGATGGAAACTCCTATGAGTGCCACAAGAACAAAGGTAGACCAAGTGCTAAAATATCCATTCGGAAAAGGAGTGTAGTCATTTTTACCCCTATCATAAAAGAAAGGAACCCCATGTGCGTTGGCCTATCACCTAGCGGAATCTGGGCACTCACCCGAGGCACGCGTGGGTGCGAGTCTCTCTTTTATGTGAGTTTAGTGGGAAACATCATCTATGATTTGTGTTTAAGAGATTTCAAAAGGATTTAAGACATACAAGAACCATAGAGCTCAGAACGGCCTCTAGATCCTTGCAGTCATTCCAGACGGTGTACTTAACAGATTATATAACTTGTATCATAACATAAAGAAGTATACAAACATCCATACTTAACATAAACATAAATGAAAGAAGACCTATGAGCAAGATGTATTCATCAGAACCATTGATATTCATATATATATAACTGATAACCTCATTACATTCATGGAGCCATTACAGAGTGTCACAAAGAAGCAGACCGTAGTCATGCATTACAACTGGACTAATGTAACTATGCTACCAAAAAGAAAATTACAATCCCCTTGCCCCATACATCCTTTCTCCAATACAACTACCCACTAGTAGAGTTCTTACAGTATTTCTACAGTCCACCCACTCTCTAAGTGTATATGTTTACTCTGTAGGTGCTTGAATTTATAGCTTTTCTAGACTGCCAACTCATCCTCCAGCACCCTTAGATCCGATGCCAAGTGTCTGAATGTGGTCCTCCATGTGAGCATGCTCCTCCAGGCACAAGCCTTCCACTTTTTACCATGATGTGCTTCTAGAAGCTTCTACCGCAGGCATGCTCCTTCCTAGGCCAACTGTGCCGGGCCTCTAGTGCTGCCACATTCCTCTTCTGCACTCTCCTTCTCCTTGTTCAACACTGGCTCAACGGCTCACCGCATTCAACTTTATCCTCCGTTAGGGTATTAATGTCCATTGTCTCCTCTTCTTCTGCCACCTTGGCCGTCTGCTCTTGTGTCGAGCTTGGAACCTCTTGCTTCTACGTGTTAGCCTCTTCATCTTTTCCCATGTCCTAGGCACTTCCTCCTACCTGGCTATCATTGCGCCACACAAAAAGAAACCCTTGTTCTTCTTCTTTGCCTTCCTCCTCGAATCATGTATATTGAAAATAGGCGGCCCTTGATCTTTCCTAGGGTCCTCTTCCCCACTTACTTCTTCTCCACTACCATCCTTCTCTCCTATGCACTTTTCCAAACTTCTAGCTTCTTTTGAGGTGGTCTCCTCTTCTACCCTCTGCTTCTTCCTAACCAGAGATTCCGGTGTAGGTGACTCTATTTCTTCTTCTTCTGATGACTCCTTATCTGATGGCTCTTCTAGCTCTGGAGTCTTCTCTTTTACCATGGGATTTTTCTTGCACACGTACATATTGGTTTTGGTGCTTGTCCTAGGGGAACCTATTGCTGTCTCCACCACACTTGGGATTTTATTTTGGTTCTTTTTCCTCCTGTTTGGGCGTGGGTCTTTTCCTCCCAGTTGGATCCTGAGGTATAGATACCTCATTCTCCATATATGTGCCCTTCTTTGACTTGGGTCTTATACGAATGTATACGCGTCTTTGGGGATCCTTACTGCGCAATGGGAAAATTCATGGGCTGCTCATTTTGTACCTCATGCGATACATAACGCTCACGTATGCGCACTTGTCTGCCGGGTACACCAACCCTTTACACATTTTTACGTAGTCCTAGTCCATATTACCAAGCAAGGTCCAACTTAAATTTTTTGGAATCCTTGAACCTGTTTACTCCCGGTTTGAAGTATTCAGCTGTGAAGGAAAAGGAATCTTGCACCATGGGCTCCATGTCCCATCTAATAGTTTGAATCCACCCAAACGAAATGCTTTGGTACATAGCAAATTTCACTTCTCCTCTGGTGGTTGTTGGAAGTTGTTCGGGAATTCTCCATTTTGCCCGAACTGCGTTCCTTAGGCGTGTGTACCACTTTTCCAAGCGCACCTTGTGCACTGTTGTCATAGTGTCACAAGCGTATTTCTCAAACCTTTTGGCGGTGAGGGGTTTTCATCAGGGTACTCCCATATGAACTTATCTGATGCATCTGGTACCCCAATCTCTGAAAACACAATGGTTAGCAACACATTTCCAAAAAGGATCTTGTCACCTTCCTCATGCGATTAATAATTTCATTCGTGATGAATGCGGGAAAATTATAGATAGTGCACATTATCCAAAGTGGTGTCGGCTCGTTTTGTGGCTAACTCCTTGTGTTCTTGCCTCTCTTGTGCCTCAGTCTACATTTTTTGATTTTCAGGCACTCAAGGCTTTCTAGAAATGGCACCATCAGATAGAGCTCTCTCTCAGCTTTCTAGAAAGGTAAAGTTTGCCTCCTAACTCCTTATATTTTTCAAGTTATGGCTCGGCAGAGTTTTTGTGGAAAATTTTCCCATTTGAGGCCGCTTGGCCAATAGGAAGCTGCCACATGGCAGAGGAGTTTGGGGTGCGGGGAATTTTTGAAAAATTTTCCAAAGACAAAAAAGAGGTAAAATTTGAAAAATTTTCCCGCCGATCCATGTTTGTCTTTGTTTTTGCCCTAAATCTTCAAACGATCATATCTTTTGATCCAGAGCTCAAATTTTCACGTTCTTTATATCATTGGAAAGCTGTTAAAATTATCTACATGATTCCATGGTCAATTTCTAATTTTGGTTCATTTTGGAGAGATAAAATTCAAAAACGGTTCTGGTACGTGTCCATGGCCAGAAATGACATTTCAACAACCAAATTTAATACAGAATGGGTCGCATTCTTCTCCAATATGGTCAAAAATGACAGGGTATGGGTTTGTAAGGTCCTCCATGCTGTTTTAATGCATTTTCCATCAATGAGGAATGGACTCCCATGTTTTTTACATTTTCTCTCTCCTAGGCTCGACCCATGCATTGTAAAAGCCGATTTGGCTCATTTCTTGAGGTTGAACACTTTTGGCATTGCAAACTTCTTCTTTCACCTCCAGCAAGTGATAGTTTTAAGAATCAGACCTTTTTCACGAGTTTGTAACAGGTTTATACCTCTTTTATGGTGGAATGCAAGAGATTTTTACATGGAATTAACGGTCAAAGCAAACTACGTGAATGCTTTGAGTCCTCAATTTGTATTGTTTTACTTCATTTTAAGACCTCTAATTACATCTATCAGCTTGTGTATGTTTTCCTTGTTGCATTTCATGAATTTGTGTCTATTTACATGGCAAAAATGTTTCACCACTCCTTTGGTGCATCACCATCTTTCGTTTAGTTTCATTTTTGCATTTTTATCCTGTCTCCTTGCAATTTAGAGTAGGATTAGGATCTGAACCTCTATAGTTGTGCAAAATATAGATCTAAATCAGAGGAGTTTGAGGAACCAGCCTCTAATCTGGAGATTCCTCTCTCATTTTCACAAGTCCCACACTTGGAGAGAGGTTTCCATGTTGTACA
Organism: Taxus wallichiana var. yunnanensis; assembly: GCA_018340775.1. Taxonomy (NCBI): domain Eukaryota; kingdom Viridiplantae; phylum Streptophyta; class Pinopsida; order Cupressales; family Taxaceae; genus Taxus; species Taxus wallichiana. The sequence goes on along the minus strand of CM031237.1, from coordinate 662,514 downwards.
ATCACACTAGATGCCTAAAACATCAATTTAGAACCTTGATTTGCATCCGGAGAGTCTTTGCTGATTTGCAACAACAAAGTGCCCTCGAAATCTTTCTACAAACATTCAATCATGGCTTATTGACTTGGGTCCATCTCTCCCGCTAGCTTTGACACCAAGTGCACGGCCATCTTCATTCTTTGGATCCTTAATGTCTGTGACATCATAATACCTTGACCACTTTTTGCATGCAAAAGCGGCGATAGTTTCCTTAATCACTTATTTTTCACTCAAGTCATCCTCCAACATGTCTCCTGAGATGCGGTCTCAGTGAAATGTGAAATTAGCTAAGGGGTTATGCGCATCTTGTACCCTGTGAAGTGGAAATAGTCCTCATGCACACACGACATTATCCACTGATCTGATCGCCGCTCCAGGTTTCCCAAAGTAGGGAAACTCAAAGAGTTGTAATAACCCTGCCTTCTCTAACTTGACCTTCACGTCATCATTATAAATGGGAAAACCCTCTAGTGTCCTCTTGTTTGTTGGGTGCACTAATTCCAGTGCCAACTCCTTTTCGATTGTGCTTGTCGATGATTATAATCATTTACGGACATGTCCCTAAGATGGGACTCCCACTCCTTCCCCAACAACACTCCATCATCTGTAACTGCGCATTTATGCATACCATTCTAAATTTGTGCTTGCTTCAATTTCTTGTTGCTTTCCCTTTCCCTTTCCCTTGCCCTTCTTGGGTGTACTAGCTAGTTTCTTGGGTGCCATTGTCTAGGTATTCTTCCCACTTCAATCACCCTACCACCCTACCTTTTCATTTAATGTGGATTTTCAAACAAAGCCCGTCTTCAGCACTTTCCCTCACGCGCCCAACCTGCGCGGACAACCCTCCAACCTTCTGGCGCACAACCAATCCAACATGACAGGAGACTCTTGCATGTGCATAACCAGTGCCGAAGGCACTTCTTCTATCCTGATTTTTGCTCTCGCCTACCTCATGTTGCTTAATGTGCTTTCTCCTCCTTTGTACGTGGGATCTACAAGTAGCTTTATCTTGACACCAACCATCCTTTTTCCATATTTTCTCTCCATACACCTCTTTCACAAGGGCCATTCAACTAGGCTTTTTAACACAAACTTCCTTGGCACTTTAACCATGTGCTCCTTCACATTACTCCACCCCACACTAAAACGATGCACAATCCTCTTGCACTCATGATTCTCAAAAAAAGTAGCAATAAGGTTACCGGCGCCAAGGCGCAGAACAAAACAACAACACGAAAAGGAAAACACAAGAAAATAAATGCATAAAGGAAAATTCTAAACTAAGCTGGAAAAACTACCTTATTTATAATAACTAAGAAGATTTATTTATAGTAGGGCTTCAACCTACTCCCATTGAAGTGTCACGGGAAACTTCATCTCATCCAGTCTTGTCAGAACTAGCACGCACCCAAATCAAGGATGTACGAGATTGTGTAAGGACCCAACCAATGGAATTTCAACTTTCAGGATGGCGCGAGAAATTTAAAATCATAAATTAAGACCATCTACCCAACCTCAAAATTCTTGTTTCTTATGTGGCAATCATGTTAAGCCTTCTACTTTTCTTTCTCTATTGTTTGGCTCCACCTAGCAAGTGATTGTCTCTCATCTAGCTTCATTAACTCATCAATTCTTTCTTCCAGCGCTTGTTCATTAGCCAACCCTCCTTCACGCGCTATTCACAGAGAAGGTAATATGAATTCAACCGGCGTGAACAACTTCTATGCTAAACACCAACTAAAATGGTGTGGCTTTGTTCAGCGTTTTATATGTTGTCTTTGTAAGCCCATAACACCACCGATACTTTGTCATCCCGGTATTTTCTTCCGACATCACAAATCTTGGTCGGGTATGACTCAATATTTTGTTGAATGCTTCCGCGGTTCCATTTTCTTGTGGGTGACAAGGTGTAGTCTTGTGATGAGCCACCATGAACTCTGTTAATAGGATCCTTATGGTCTCATTCAATAAATGCGTACCCCTATCGTTGGTTAAACTCAAAGGACATCCATACCTCGTGATAATGTTCTCCCATAAGAATCTTGCCATTGTGGTTGTTGTGCAATCTTTAGTTGGAGTTTCCTCCACCCACCTTGTCTAGATAATCCGTGCAAGTGATGACATAGCGTGACCCAGTCCTACGTGCTGCTGGTGTAATAGGGCCTACAAAGTCTATTTCCCACTTTTCAAAAGGCTCTGTACTAGGGATAGGGTGCAAAGGCATTTCATCTCTCTTCCTAGCTTACCAATGCGCTGACAATGGTCACACACTTTATAATAGTATTTACAATCCTTGTATAGGGTTTCCCACCACAAAATTTCCATTAATATCTTACGCGCGGTGGCATCACCTACATAATGTCCACCCGCACTTCCTCTATGAGCTTCCTCCATGATGGTGAGGCACTCATGCTCTAATACACACTGCGCAAAACTTCATCACGTCCCAACTTGTATAAGTCTCCACTAATCAACATGTAGGGCATGACACGTATGGCTAGTTGTTTCTTCTCTAATGCCTTCATTCCTTTTAGTGCCACACCTTCCTTTAAAAATACTGCAATCTCCTCCAAATCTCGAGGGCACTTGCTGCTGCACCTAAACAGTACGCATCTAGCATTGTCTCCTCAATACTCTACGTGTCCTCCCCTAAATCAATTCTTGACAGATGATCAGGTCCATAATTTCTTTTCCCAGGCTTCACTACTATGGTGAACTCAAACTCTTGAAATAACAATACCCACCGACATATATGCCCCTGCAAAATGGATTATTCACCAAATACATTAACTCCATGTGGTCGGTGTAAAAAATGAAGGGTGTTGCTAGCAGATATTGTCTAAACTTGAAAAGCACGTAGATCATTGACAATGCCTCGTGCTCAGTTGTGGTGTAATTCTGCTCTACTAGTGTCAACTTCCTACTTGTAAAACACAGAGGATGATCAACAATTCCTTCACCTAGTTGTGCAAGCACTACTCCAATAGTGGTTCCTGAGGCATCTACATGGACATGGAAGGGCTTGTCCCAAGAGGGAAAACATAATATAGGCGCAGTGACAAGCCTATCCTTCAATGTATCAAATGCCCTCTGTTGCACCTCTCCCTAATGGAAGGAACTTTTATGTCTAAGAAACTCTTCTAAAGGCGCGGAAATCTTGGCATACCCCTTGATGAATTTCTGTAATAACCTGTATGCCCAAGGAATCCATGCACTGCGCTCTGACTAGTAGGCTCCCCTAACCCCACAATAACTGCAACTTTAGTGGGATCTACTAGCAAACCCTCCTTACATATGATATGCCCCAATAATGTGCCAAAGGGTGTAGCAAATACGCATTTCTTAATATTGAGGGATATCCTCAACTACCTACACCTCTCAAACATCAACCTCAAATTGTCACAATGGTATTTGACTAGACCATACACTGTCCAATCATCCAAATAGACCTGAAGAAACTTATGGATGAAGTCCTAGAACGCTTGCACCACTATGCGCAAAAAAATAGCAGGCACATTCTTCAACCCAAAGGGCATGACCATATATACAAAACTTCCCCACTCAGTGGTGAAAGTTGTCTTCTCCTGGTCCTCCTTTACAATCCAAACTTGGTGGTACCCCAAAATCCATCCGTAAAGGAATAGATTTCACGCCCAACGAATCCTTCAAAAATTTCTTCAGTGAAGGGGGTTGGAAAAGGATCGATGACACAAACTACTTTCAGCTCCCTATAATCCACGCAGATCCTAATCCATCCATCCTTCTTGATGTTGATTACCATCAAACTTATCCATTTTGATTCTTCCACTACTTCAATGATCCCAAAAGCTATCATTTTGTCTATCTCCTCCTTAACCTTTACATGCAAATTGGGATTCATCCGGTAGGGCCTCTTCCTGACTGGGCGCGCACCGTCCTTCAGTTTTATCTTCATCTCCCCTAAGGAATGGTGAACGCCTTTGAGCTCATGGTACCCGCATGGAAATAAATCCTCAAATTCACGCAACAGATCAATGATCTTAGAGACTTCCTTCTCCAACCAGTAATCTCCAATAATATCTTCCTTAGGTTCTTCTCTTGAACCAATGTTAACCTTATTTATCTTTAAGGGCTCATGGTAGGCGCGCGCGTGAGTATCAACATTGTCCACTACCTCACGCATCCCTACAGAATGGTTAACATCAAAAAAATTTGTCCTCCCCATCAATTACATACACCAACTTCCCTTTCTCCTTTTCTAAACATGCACGCTCAAGCCGTAACTCTTCTGTTTCCTCTACTTCTTCAAAGCAAGCCTCCATACCTGGATCACCTAGTAATTCCAGCACCTATCTTCTCCCATGGCACTATCCCCCATGGTAAGGTGCTTGATACCCTACAAGGCCGTATCAACTGATGGCTTGGTACTCCGATATTCAAAGGTTTGAATGAGGTCAACTGCGAATTCTTGCCAATTCCCTGTCTTGCAGCATATCTCCAAATGAATGTACCATGGGCGCTCACAACCCTGCAGTTTAGAATACAACTTGTGCACCTATAGGGATGGTGGCAAAGCTTCTGCACCTTCTCTCTAGATCCTTTCACATTCCTAGACATGGAAAGAGGTGAGCTCCTTCCCATGGTAGTCTTTGATGGTGTGGGCACGTTTCTCCTAGATAATCGATAGAGAGAGCAATTCTTACCTCGCGCCATTTCAAAAGGCTCTCCTGATGTGTAGCCCACCATCGTGCGGTAGTGCGCAAGCATGACATAACTTAGCATCCCCCTTCATTCCTTCGTATTCTTCCTTGAGCTTCCATTTCCTATAAAAGATCTCAGGGAAGGCTCCTCCTGAATACTTAGGAAGCTCCTTTCCTCCTAGGCACCGAACTATGCATGCCTTTTTCACCTTGGTCACCGACCCTCTCAAATGCCATCCCATCAATTCATAAGTTCCATGTGCCTAATTGTCACATGCTAGATTGGTGGTATCACTTACTAACTGAGCATCCTCAAACTAGATAACTCCATTAGTAGGATGTATTATCTCTGGGTCCCTTGATTGAGCGCACATATATCCTATCTAGAACTTCTTCCCCAAAGGTTCAATATAGGGTGTCGACTTCCCATCGGTAGGAGGTATAATGACCCGTTCCTCCTTATTTTCAAAGTTGATGTACCCTTTGTTGAACCGAAGGTCCGCATTGTTCTTGTAAACATGGGAACCCAAGTAGTGATGGGAAATTATACGCCGACAAGCGCCAAGACTTTGAAGTCCCAGTAAACTTAGCTCCCTGGATAGTGATAGCTGCATCCTTTAAGACACCGATGGGCATCGCCTTAGTCTTTTTTTCCATATACATCACATTTGAAGATGGTTGTAATGCGCAGTCTTCCCATCTGATGCCATGCATCCAAAGTTAGAACATTAACCTCCACACCTGTGTCAATGAGGATATTACTAAGGAGCCATCCATCTACAATTGCATTCAATGTGATATCTTTTTCATAGTCAAGGCTATGAGGGGGAAGGTTTGCATGCAATACCTACCTCTCGCACTCTCCTCCAGTGCGTGGTACCTTCTCTCTCAACCATGATCCTAGCAAGGGAATGATATTCTCTTGCCTTAGCATTTTACACACCTCCTTGACCTCATCCAGGTCATCCTTTGGTGCCTCGACTCTCCTCCCTTGTTCCTCCCTCTTGGATTGCTCCTTTAGACACTGGATTTCCCCTTGTAAACTCTGAATGACATCCATGGTGTCCTAATATACCTCCTTTTGATGCGCGGGGTCTAGATACTTTCCATGAACTACTTCCTCCCTTGAAACTAGGTTCTTCTGTCTTGGTATCTCTCTTGCGCACGTAGCTTCTACCCTTGTTGTTACCAAGACAGGCTCCAAACCTGCATCTCGTGTTACCTAAGGCATCCATTACATGTCTTCCTTCTTAATGCTTACCATTACAGCGCCCTTGTCTTTCCGGTGCTACTAATTCATGTCCTCAAAAAACTCCAGGCACTCCTCGTACTTATGCTTCTTTCCGCACCATAAGCACTGCAACATGTCCGGGCACTCTCGTTTGTAATGCTCTGTAGATCCACAATTGAAACAAGTTCCACGTGAGAACTCACTCCTTCCTCCTCCACGGTTACCATGACCACATAATCCTCCTCGAAAACCTCTTCCACACGTGCCTCCATCTTTGCACTCCTTATAATGGTTATCATCACCCTTGGAACTACCGCAACGTTGTTATTTTGTCAATCCAAAATATGAGGTTCAACCACAAAGATATGGGATTAAATCCTCCTCAAAGACAAGTGAGGTGCCTCGCTATTACTAATCTAAAACACAAGCAAAAACAATATATACAAGACATTCACACTAATCTAACCATGGGGTTGGGATAAAATCCCAAATCCACATCCACACGATTCAAAAAGTATTCTTTCGTAAATGAACCGGGTCGGAAACTATTACAATGAAAGAAGCACAATGGAAAGGAAATGAGAGAAACGTATTTTCTTTTGAGTAAACACAGAGCACGAAATAATCATACGGGCTTTAGATCATAAATATAATGTCTGAAATGATTAGAAACACTAAGGTGCTAAACAAAGAATAGCTTAAGATTATGAACGTAAGAACAATGTCTTAAGAAAGATATATCCCACAACACAAAGTTTGCAAAATAATATCAACTTCTATTCTTCAAAATGATTAAAAGAAAACACAAAGTTTTTCTTATTTCCAATAGCTCCAAATATTCCAAAAATATCGACCCTTTGGAATGCATAAGCATCCCTTATTTATAATAAAAGGAAATGAGAGAAAATAGGATAAATCCTAGAAAATAGTGTTCTTTAAAAAGAGTTCTATTTTGCTTGACTCTCACGCAGGAGACCAAGTCAAAATTTGCTTCCTATGTGATGAAACAGTAAATGAAAAAGACATGTCGATTTCAAGATTGAAATGACATGAAACATCAAGACTTAATCAATCATCATCTTTCGCTCCTTCATCTTTCTCTCCTCCACTGAGCCTGCGTTTGTTCCAAATTCTTGAACTTCAAATTATGCCTTGCATTTCATTTTTCATCAAAGTGCAAAGTGGAATGATCATTCAAAATTTCGTAGGTTTCATGGGTATCACTAGCACTCGCCGGGAAGCTTTTTCAATATTTCACGAGCCTTCTCAAGCCTCCAAAGAATGTTCAATTCTTACAAACCGATCAATGATCTCAATACCAAATCCGCATGCGTTGGTTCATGCCGAATGACTCTTTGACTTGTTTGAAAAGATCATCTCACGATAGGATACCCGAGTTTCCAACCGACACCTTTGGACAAATCTTCAAAGAACTCTTCTTCCTAGATCACTTTTTCCATCAATCAATTTATCCTCGATTCTCTCAACTTACCGCAGCTTCGTTGAGAATCTTACCTCGAACTCGATGGCTTTGGTCACCGGAAATGTTTATCCACATGTGGGATGATGCCTTCTTCTACCAAGAGTTGTGATGGTATTTGCTTTAATACCTGGAGAGCTTCAAAAGTCAAATCAAGATGTCCAATTTCTTGAGAGAAATCATCGTCCATCTTCTCTCCATCCTTCTGAATGTCCCCCAAAGATTGATAAACTTTCACAACATCTTGAATCACTTCCTTCCCCTGTTGGAGCAGCCTTTGGATCCATTCATCGACCACCCTTCCTTTTTTATTAATCTTCTCAATTGTAGGCACTGATGAGAAATCGAATCCGACAGGGACAGAAGAAGATGGTATGGATTCAAGGGGTTTTGAGAGCTTAAGCAAAACCTCAGTCAACTGCTCCACCTTTCCTTTAAGCTCATCTCTGTTGTCTTTTGTTTCTTTCAACTTCTGACACAACACGTTCGTAGCATCCCGTGCATCCTGTTGTGCCCCTTCTACTGTCACTTTTCCTAGAGCCACCCTGGTTATCTGATAATCAGAGGCTGTTATGTCCTCTTTAGTTTTTTCAGTCACGGGAGTGGCGATCTCTGCGAACTTATGCCCTGAAGCGTCCACCAAAACCCTTGAAACTGTTTTGGGTTTCTTGGCTGATTTAGTAGTAGGAGCCTTGAGTGAGCTAAAATCAAAGGCTGGTATGGGTACAATCACCTTCCTCTTCCTCGGAGTTTGCTCGAGTAGCCATTGCGGCGTATCAGAGGGAGTTGCCACTGTTGTAGAAGCTGGTATCATACTCTCAAGGGGAGAAGATTCTACTAGTGGAGGGGGAATAGTTACCAATGTGGTAGTAGATTCAATAAAAAGAGGCACAGGAGGGGGCGTGTTGGTGATCACTTGGGTCCCAGCAGAGAGGGGTGAGAGTCTAGAGAAAATATCGCCATGATTCAAGAAGTTGATGGAGAATGAGGAGGTAGGAGTGGGTCAGGAGGGGGAGGCGCAGATTCAGACTCCAAAGCCTGGGATGCAAGAGATAAGGTCTCTTCAGTTGGGCAATCAACAAATGATGAAACCAGAGGCTGGCTTCCTTCTCCTTCCAAAGTAATTTCTCCTATTTCTGGTGGTGTTGGTGATTCTGGCACATCCACCGCTTCAACCGGAGAAATAATTGAAGAGATTTCTTCTTTCTTTTCTCTTTTGACAAACTTGACCTTTATAGGCCCCTTAGAAGATTTTTTGTCCTTTTCCTTTTTGGAGGGCCCCGCTCCAAGCAGCCAACTTTGAAAACTTATCATCTTTAAAACTCATTCCCCAAGAGGAGAGCCATGCTTTGGTGCGTGCAAGAATCAGAGCCGACCTATCTGTAATGGAGGCTTTTTCACTGATCGACCAATCAATAGGTGGGAAAACATATTGATCTTCATTCAGTCCATCATAGGAAAGATCCAGAACACTTTCATTGTCACTAGTACCTTCTGGTAAGTTAGCAAGCTCAAGTGTTTGAATCTCAGCAAGTGTCAATCTGCTATGATCCTTTCTGCGAACAACAACCTCATCACGTAGATCAATCCAGATGTCTTCTATGCTTGGTCTGTGCAGGTGCAGAGTTCCATACGCCCTGAGGACTCCTCGAATGTCAAACCCATCTCGGGGCTTCATGTGCTTCTTCAACTTGTCCTGAAGCTCATGGACAACATTCTTAGCTTTCACCACTGTCGAACAAGTGTATCTTCCAATAGAAATTGGGAAAGATACAGCAGCCTTATGTTTACTTTGTTGGAATTTATGAAAATCCAACAATTGCCTAACCAATTCCATCAGGATTAATTTGTCCCCTGGATATCGGGGCAGACGGAAAGGATCCCCGAGTACATGACTACCCGAAGATATGTGAACTTCTTGAACTGCAAGAAGACACAACCCCATTTGGAAACTTCAGCCCATGCCTCATCTGAGACTCTTGTTTTCCTCAATTCAGGGTTTAACCTGCAGATGTTTTCATAAAAGAAGGCGTCATTACCCTTCTGAATTGGTCTTGAGACCCTTTTCTTGTCAGCTTGAGGGAAAATATCGATAAACATGGTCCACCGTCCTGTTTCCTTGGTATCCAACCCGGATAGTTCCTCATACTACCACGCATAGTGTAACATATGAGGACATATAAAACCTTCCCGTAGACAAGACTGTTGTCATTTGGGAATCTATCTCATTACTAATGAGAGTGCCCCAATCAATCCCTTGTTGATTCTTCTTGATGGTGATCATGAACTGATACATCCACCCTTGGAAAACATTTGATTCGGGTAAACCAAAAACCCGACTCAACAAAGTGATGATGTCATTGATTTCCTGAATGAAATCACTTCTGGGGACAAGTCTCGGGAATCTGGAAACAGCCGGTTTGGCTTTGATCAGGAACTTCTTATTTACATGCTTGATACAATCTTCCTGATCATTATCCCAAGCTTTCTGAGCTGACTTGATATCTAACTCTCCATATTCTTCAAAATTGGGCAGCTTGAGGAGGTCATCAAAGTAACCTCCATCCAACTTGATCACAACTTCTCCCGCCTGGTTTCTCACAGAACGAGAAGCAGAGTCATAACTCGAAGCGCAGGCTAAGATGAATTCAGGGCACTGAGCGGACATGGGAAAACCCGCTGCAAGAGGTAAACCACTATCGGCTATCGATTTCATCCATGGAGTTTGGGAGGAGCTCTTTACCCTACTCCTAGAAATCTTCCATATCTATATTTCGAGCTCTGTATCTCGGATGTCATAATTGCAATCGATATAGGATGGAGACTCCACCTTTCTGAACTTGTATTTCATCCTTCCTGACTTTTCAGTCTTTTCTTGTGATGGACCAGGGTCCGACATGAAGGATTTCGAAGGAGGAGAGTTTCAGAGATCAGGAGATGTTGCACACTGTGAAAACCCCGACCTACTGGAGATGCCGGAAGGGTGGAAAAAGCCCGACACACTGAGGAGGATGTCGAGGAGTCCAGAAAACCCGATGCACTGAGGATGTCGGAGATTTGAGAAAGCCCGACACACTGAGGATGTCGAGAGACTTGAGAAAACCCGAACTTTGAAGATGTCGAAAACTTGAGAAACCCGGCACTTTGAAGATGTCAGAAACTTGAGAAAGCCCGACACGCCAAATCTTCTGATATACTATCGGGTTTTTGATACTGCACAAAGCACCCTTCAAAACCCGAGAAGAGGGAATAGGGTTTTTGTTGAATTTAAAACATGCAAGTTCTTTCTTTACCATTCATATACCAAACATATTTTAATTACAACAACATTCCGGGAAATAACACAAAATGATAATTCCAAAGAGATAAACCCTAAAACATAAACCCGGTTTTAGAAAACAACCCAAAAAGGAAAAAGATAAAAACCCCACAAACTTGGTAAGAAAATGGGAAGAATTCCATACATAATTAATTCACGAAAACCATGAACAAAGAATGAAGAGAAAAATACCTTCAACTAGGGCAAGGAAAGATCAAAAATGATTAACGCAATCGGGCACAGGTGAGTTTCGGGTTTCGAGGTTGGAGAAGCATGCATGAAAATCCACGAGGTAAAAATACGTCTCAGTAAAAATGACGTGGAAATCCACATATATATAAGAAAATTTGCAATTAATACACTTCAGCTGGCACGTGCCAACCCACCCGACAACTCGGCATTAACGCCATGTCAGCATGCTCGGGAGGTCCGAAAACCCGACACAAAGGTGTTTAGAGTAATTCGGGTTCGGGTCATGGAAACAATCGACATAAAGCATGAGATGTTTAGATGCTTCAAAGTTCCGAAAACCCGACATGAAGGACTAAATCGGGCTTCGGGTATCGGAAGACAGGCGACACGGAACATGTCTTGATAAGGCATGTTCGATGCGACGAAGCTCCGCAAACCCGACTCACCTTACTTGAAGCGGGTTTCGGGTTTCGGGGAACACAAGACATAAAGCATTCAAAACACATGTTGTCCCATCGGTGAAACCCGAAAACCCGATTATCTCTCATAAAGGCAATTTTGCAAAATCAGCTTAAAAATTTCGTAGGGTTATCTGATAGTTTTGGCGTAAACTCAAAACTGAGATAACAGCTGGCTCCAGTTGGGGACTTTCTTTGTGATATCAAAGGAAGAGAACTCAGAATCTCTAGTTTTATCCATTGGGCTATGAGTCAGAAAAGAAGAAAACCGAAACAAAACAAAACGAAGAAAGAAAGAAGACCAAAAGCAAACACACAACAAAAAGTAAAGTATGTACAATGCAAGAGAACATCTTGCATTAGTGATGGAACAACTTTAGATGTTGTCCGCTGAAAGGCAAAGGGAGTAACCCTCCATCCAGATATGATAGAAGGAAACTATTTTCACCATTTAGCTCATGGATCTTGAAAGGTCCTTTCCACAAAGAATCAAACTTCCCGTGCATTCCTTTCTGCTCCCTCCTCTTATCCCAAAGCAACACCAGGTCTCCAATCTGGAAATTACGCTGCTTTGATTTCTTGTCAAAAATTTTTTTACTCGCTCGATGATCTGTGATGTGATCAACCACCTTGCTTCATTCCTCTTCTAGCCTGGCTAGGTACATAACCCTTTTCTCAATAGAATTTTGAAAAGTCACATCTTCGACTGCTTTGGCCAACTGTAAGGCTGGCAACTCTACTGAGATAGGAATCTCAACATCAATCCCGTACAACACTTGGAAAGGAGACATTCCTATAGCTCGCTTTGGGGTAATTCGATCAGCCCACAACGCATCATACAATGCTTTGTGCCATGTCCTCTGGTTTTCATCTACTAGTTTTCTAATTATGGTAACCAGGTTCTTGTTGTTGGATTCAGCTTGCCCATTGCCTTGGGGATAATAATCAGATGAGTGAGCCAGGTGATGCCGAATCCATAGAAAAATTATGTCAACTCATGCGATGAGAAATTAGAGGCATTATCAGCTACAATCTTATGAGGCACACCGAATCTGACAATTATATTTTCTTTAAGGAACTTGCAAACAACTTCAGAGGTTGCTTGCTTGATTGGTGCGGCTTCCACCCACTTGGTAAAATAGTCTATAGCAGTCAGCACGTAATTATGTCCGGCACTAGAGGCAGGATTCAATGTTCCAATGAAGTCAATTCCCCACTGGCGAAAAGGTTCTTCAATCACTACGGGCTTCAAGGGGAGAGCTGCTAGCTTGGGACGACCAACGAAATGTTGACAAGCTTCACACTTGGACACCCACTCGGCTGAATCCCGAAAGAGAGTAGGCCAATAGTACCTAGCCCGTAGAATCTTATAAGTCTGTTACAGAGGATGAAAAATGTCCTCCGCATGCTAGGCTATGGAAGGACTCTAACAACTTTAACTGTTGTGATTTATCAACACAACGCAGGAAAACACCATCAATACCTTTCTTATATATCCCATTATCCCACAGGAGGTATCTTGCAGATCTTAACTTGACAGTCCTCTTCTCTTTTTGGCTTAAATGCGGAGGGAATTCACCATAAGTTAGAAAGAAAGCAATATCCGTGTACCATTCATCAGTTGTACTCACGAAAAGCACCATGGGCAACTCTGAAGAAGTATCTTGAGTCTTTTCACATTCTGCTTCAGCATGATTTTCTGCAATCAATTGGCATAGGCCCCTTCCTCGTACTAATTTGGTAGGTCTGATGTCCAAGTCGTATTCCTAAACTTTAGCTATCCAGGTACCTCGTTGACTCCCCAGCTCTTGTTGAGTCAAGATGGATTTAACGGCAGTGTCGGGAATGAGAACGAGGGTATGGGAATTCAGCACATAGTACCTAAAATGTTTCACCGCTCGTACCACTGCATAAGCATGCTTTTCAATTTGTGACATCTTTAATTCATGTTCCTTCAATGGGCAGCTCATAAACACGATGGGAGCTTCAATGCCTTCCCCATTCTCCTGCATCAGGATGGCTGACACTGTGTGAGCAGAGGCGTAGCTGTACATGATGAAATCTTTTTGAAGTCCTGGACATACTAGGATAGGAGCGCAAGCAACTGCCCTTTTGATTTCTTCGAATGCAAGCTTCCCTTCTATACTCCATCGAAATGGAACTTTTCCTTTCATCATCCCAAGGATATCCTTGGTTTTGTCAGCGAAATCAGGTACAAACCTTCTTAGGAAATTGACCTTTCCAAGAAAGAATGAACTCCAGTTTTACTTGTGGGTAGGGTAAGGCTCTGAATGGCCTTTACCCTTTCTGGGTCGATTTTGGTTCCTTCTCTAGTCACGATATGACCCAACAATTTTCCTTCGGTCACCCCAAACATGGACTTCTTGGGATTTAATGAAATCCCGTGACGCCTGCATCTCAAAAGTACTTGCTCTAAATGATCATAATGATCACTCCATTTTTTAGAGAAAATGGTCAAGTCATCTAAATACACAACTATGACCTTGCCCATCAGGTCTCTGAATGCCAAGTCCATAGCTCTCTGAAAAGTGGCTCCGGTGTTGATCAAGCCGAAAGGCATCCTCCTGTAAGCAAAGGTACCCCATGGGGTTGTGAAGGCCGTCTTGTGTTGATCCTCCGTAGTTACCTCAACTTGATTATATCCTGAAAATCCATCGAGCATGGATAGCATTTCTGATCCAGTAACAGTTTGTAAAACCTGATCCATGATAGGCAAAGGATAATTGTCCTTCAATGAAGACTGATTCAGGTTCCAGAAGTCAACACAAATTTGGATTTCGCCATTCTTCTTCCTGACAGGAACGATGTTAGCAATCCAGGTGGAGTGATGGATTGGAAAAATAATTCTAGCATCTAACATCTTCTGGATTTCCGCAAGGATAGTTCCTGAGATCTTGGGATTGTAATGTCTTTGCTTTTTTGTCTGCACGGCTTCACATCAAAGCTTCAAAGGGATACCGTGTTGTACGCTTTGGGCTTGAAGGATTTTAAATCTGCATAAGACAAAGCAATAACACATCCATGTATCTCTTCGTAAGTGAAGTGAATCTTTCTTTTCTTGGGGAACAACATTTCCCAATATTCACCATCCGAGGTTGATCAGACGAACCTAGATTGATTTGATCTACTCCGAGGAAGAAGCTCCTTCAACTTGCCTTTTGTTTTGAATAAAACGATCATGCTTGTCAAACAAACCCTCCAGAGAAACCAAACCTTTTGGTATCTTGTTGCCTTTAAGCTGGATAAACTCACCATCAACCTCTTGATATGGATCTGAGATAGTTTCATGGAAAGCTGATTCCGAACCTTCAAAGTACAACTCACTGAAATTGTCAGCCTTTTCTAGAAAAGCCAACACCTGTTGATCATCATTGAACACTTGCTAGTGAGTCGCATTATCTGGGATACTGGGGCGGTACACAATCTCGATAGTAGTACGTATCTTGTTTGAACTGAGGATGAGGAAGAAGGAGGGATGCAGACACGGCCAAAGAATCAGCCTTGTCATTATAATCTCTCAAAACTGCCTTAATAGAGAATGCATCAAAGCATTCTATACTATCCCAAACTTTGTTCCTGTAATGTCTCAAGCGATCATTTTTCACCTGATAGATTCCCTGACCTGGTTGACAATCAGCTCCGCATCCCCCTGAACCTTGAGATTTCGAATTCCCTTCTGTCTGGCCATTTCTAATCCTAATAACAGAGCTTCATATTCAGCCGTGTTATTAGTATTATCAAATTGCAACTTGTAAGCTGATGGGAAAATCTTGGAATTAGGAGATATAAGAACAACACCAGCACCTGATCCGGTGGTTGAGCAGCTACCATCGAATTCGAGGGTCCAAATAGCATTAGGATCTTCTTCCTCGACATCTACAAAGTGGGTATCTCTGAAGTCATGAAATAATTTCCGAAGCTAGCATCTTCGAAAAGAATTTGAGCTTTAGGATCATCTGATTTAGTTACCAAATACCTCACCTGAGGTTCGGGATGGAGAACATGATGAACCCCATTGACTGGGATCTTGGCCTTGGTCCAATCCATATTAATCTCTCCTCCGATGTCTTTACAAAAACCTCTACCCAAGAGGATACCGTAAGTCGCAGGATATCAAAGAACTAGAATGGTCATTTTCACTCTCTTTCTCGGGAAAGCAACAAATGCGAACTATGCATCTTTGATTTGACCAATCAAAGGAACTTGTTTGGTTTCCATAGAGTAACACCATCCATATGACTTAGTCAAAGTAAGCCCAAGGGCATGGGCTACTTTTTTGGGCATAACATTGTCTGAGGCCCCTGAGTCGATGATGCAATTGCTGAGTTTAAACCCATTTATAAGTAAAGACAAATAAAATGGTTCAATCTTTCCCAAGAAGAAGCAGAGGTCAGATTGTTCTGAGATGGGGATTGAGTAGGATTTGGAAGGAGACCTTTTGAAGGTGGTGGAACAATGCTTTACTTCTGATGAATTTGGCAAGTTTTTCAAACTGTTCAGGATTTGACTGAAGGTATTTTGCTTCGACATTTGGATTTTGGTTCTTTTTGCATGATCGATAATGTCAAAAGCAGTATAAGAAGGGGTGATGGTAGGCTCAGTTCTAATCACATGAGCTTGAGCTGAGGCACTGATCTTAGGAGAAAGAGAATAAGGAGAAGTTGCCTTTTTGGTGACTTCTCTTTCAGTTTGTGCTGAAATAGGAGTACCTCTCTTAACTATGGCTATGGGAGGTTCCTTATTCTTCTCCTTAGTGTTTTCAAGAGGTTTTCTTGGATTCTGAGATTGGGATCGAGTGAAGACAGCAAATGACTGACCATCCGGTGCACATTCATCTTCATCGTATTCCAAATACCCAATGCTGGAGTCACCAGCCGAATCGTCATAAGACTCATCAGCATATCCTGAAGCTTCAAAAGCCTCCGGAGAATCTTGTTCTTCTGGTTCTTCCTCTTCTTCAACTATTTCTACTACCGCATTAACAGGAGGAGCTTCAATCGCTAGCCTCGGTTGAGCAGGAGTTAATCGTGGCCTATCCTCGCAGTGCACCATTGTTGTTATTGAAATTCCGTCTAGGGATATCCCGATATGGAACATTGTTCACCTGCTGAGACATTTTCTTTTTTAAAGCGATCAAATCATTAGCCATTTTTTGAAACATAGGATCAATATTACCTTGAGAAGAACCTTGATTTTTGAGTTTGGGTATGTCTTTCTTGATTCTTCCGCCAAAATAAGATCATCTTCTATTTCAATAGCTGTTGACTGAGCGACAGCCAAATCTGGGATAACCGACCTTCTTAATAAAAAGCTCACATCAGGAGGCTGAGCATTAATGAAGAAGCATTTCTGATTTTCTAGAGTCGGTACAACTATTTCTAATCTTTCGGATCAGCTTATTAAACTTTGCCACAAAGTCCCGCATGGGTTCATGAGATTCCTTCTTCATATGGGTAAGTTGAGCTAACAAGGCATGAGAATCTTTGGCTGGTTTGAAACGTGCTTCGAACTTGGTCCTCATGGTAGCCCAGTTTGTGATGCATGCATTCGGAAGGTGATAAAACCATTCAGCTGCTGCACCATGCAACGTTTCAACAAAGAGTCGAACAGAGACATCTTCGTGAGCTACTCCAAGGACGCCGCACGCTACAAAGAAAGATGCAACATGTTCATCAGGATGCTGCTTCCCATCCCCATTAAACTTGGGAATGTTTTTACGTGATCCATGTGGTAACTCATGCAATGGTGGAGTTAAAGAAAGAGGACCAATAATTGCGCCCAAGGCACAAGTTGTACTGCCATCCTTCTGAAAAGAGTGCGTATAGGGATCCGAGTATCAGACAAGAGTAATGCATGACAAGTTGCAGATGCTTCTCATTCCATGGGGATCCAGTTTCTCCGAACAGGTGAAGAACTTCTGGTTCGGTTAGAAACAATGTTGTTGGGGGACAGGCTGAAATTGTGCTATTGTAGCAACTCAAAGAGTGGGTCAATTTCACCTTGGGCTCGGTGGGACCGAGTGAAGATCTTCCTAGCCAGCTTGAACTGGGAAAGAGACCTGTTAAAAATAAGGCAAATACGGAGTCGCCAGACACCAAGAGGATAAGCTTTATACTATAAATCCGTATTCCCCAGCGGAGTCGCCAAAAACTGTTGGTTGGATATTTTGTCAATCCAAAATATGAGGTTCAACCACAAAGTATATGGGATTAAATCCTCCTCAAAGACAGTGAGGCTGCCCGCTTATTACTAATCTAAAAACAACAAAAACAATATATACAAAGATTCACACTAATCTAACCATTGGGGTTGGGATAAAATCCCGAAATCCACATCCACATGATTCAAAAGTATTGCTTTCGTAAATGAACTGAGTCGGAAACTATTACAATGAAAGAAGAACAATGGAAAGGAAATGAGAGAAACGTATTTTCTTTCGAGTAAACACAGAGCACGAAATAATCATATGGGCTTTAGATCATAAATATAATGTCTGAAATGATTAGAAACACTAAGGTGCTAAACAAAGAATAGCTTAAGATTATGAACGTAAGAACAATGTCTTAAGAAAGATATATCCCACAACACAAAGTTTGCAAAATAATATCAACTCCTATTCTTCACAATGATTAAAAGAAAACACAAAGTTTTTCTTCTTTCCAATAGCTCCCAATATTTCAAAAATCTCAACCCTTTGGAATGCATAAGCATCCCTTATTTATAATAAAAGGAAACGAGAGAAAATAGGATAAATCCTAGAAAATAGTGTTCTTTAAAAAGAGTTCTATTTTGCTTGACTCTCACACAGGAGACCAAGTCAAAATTTGCTTCCTATGTGACGAAACAGAAATGAAAAAGACATGTCAATTTCAAGATTGAAATGACATGAAACATCAAGACTTAATCTGAATCATCATCTTTCGTTCCTTCATCTTTCTCTTCCTCCAGCTGAGCCTGTTTGTTCTGAAATTCTTGGAACTTTCGAATTATGCCTTGCATTTCATTTTCATCAGGTGCAGTGGAATGATCATTCAAAATTTCGCAGGTTTCATGGGTATCACTAGCACCGCCGGGAAGCTTTTTCAATCTTTTTCTGAGCTTTCTCAAGGCCTCCAAAGAATGTTCAATTCTTACAAACCGATCAATGATCTCAATACCAAATCCGTGCATTGGTTCATGCTGAACAGACTCTTGGACTTGTTTGAAAAGATCATCTGCTGATAGGATACCTGAGTTTCCAACTGACACCTTTGGACAAATCTTCAAAGAACTCTTCTTCAGATCACTTTTCCATCAATCAATTTATCCCTTGATTCTCTCAACTTACCGCAGGCTTCGTTGAGAATCTTTACCCTGAACCTGATGGCTTTGGTCAGCTGGAAATGCTTATCCGTATGTGGGATGATGCCTTCTTCTACCAAGAGATGTGATGGTATTTGCTTTAATACCTGGAGAGCTTCAAAAGTCAAATCAAGATGTCCAATTTCTTGAGAGAAATCATCGTCCATCTTCTCTCCATCCTTCTGAATGTCCCCCAAAGATTGATAAACTTTCACAACGTCTTGAATCACTTCCTTCCCCTGTTGGAGCAGCCTTTGGATCCATTCATCGACCACCCTTCCTTTTTTATTAATCTTCTCAATTGTAGGCACTGATGAGAAATCGAATCCGACAGGGACAGAAGAAGATGGTATGGATTCAAGGGGTTTTGAGAGTTTAAGCAAAACCTCAGTCAACTGCTCCACCTTTCCTTTAAGCTCATCTCTGCTGTCTTTTGTTTCTTTCAACTTCTGACACAGCACGTTCGTAGCATCCCATGCATCCTGTTGTGCCCCTTCTGCTGTCACTTTTCCTAGAGCCACCCTGGTTATCTGATAATCAGAGGCTGTTATGTCCTCTTTAGTTTTTTCAACCACGGAGTGGCGATCTCTCGCGAACTTATCCTCAAGCATCCACCAAAACCCTTGAAACTGTTTTAGGTTTCTTGGCTGATTTAGCAAGAGAGAGCCTTGAGTGAGCTAAAATCAAAGGCCGGTATGGGTACAATCACCTTCCTCTTCCTCGTAGTTTTCTCGAGTAGCCATCACGGCGTATCAGAGGGAGTTTCCACTATTGTAGAAGCTGGTATCATACTCTCAAGGGGAGAAGATTCTACTAGTGGAGGGGGAATAGTTACCAATGTGGTAGTAGATCCAATAAAAAGAGGCACAGGAGGGGGCGTGTTGGTGATCACTTGGGTCCCAGCAGAGAGGGGTGAGAGTCCAGAGAAAATACTAGCCATGATTGAAGAAGTTGATGGAGAATGAGGAGGTAGGAGTGGTTGTGAGGGGGAGGCGCAGATTCAGACTCCAAAGCCTGGGATGCAAGAGATAAGGTCTCTTCAGTTGGGCAATCAACAAATGATGAAACCAGAGGCTGGCTTCCTTCTCCTTCCAAAGTAATTTCTCCTATTTCTGGTGGTGTTGGTGATTCTGGCACATCCACCATTTCAACTGGAGAAATAATTGAAGAGATTTCTCTTTCTTTTCTCTTTTTGACAAACTTGACCTTTATAGGCCCCTTAGAAGATTTTTTGTCCTTTCCTTTTTGGAGGGCCCCGCCTCTGAAGCAGCCAACTTTGAAAACTTATCATCTTTAAAACTCATTCCCCAAGAGGAGAGCCATGCTTTGGTGTGTGCAAGAATCAGAGCCGACCTATCTGTAATGGAGGATTTTTCACTGATTGACCAATCAATAGGTGGGAAAACATATTGATCTTCATTCAGTCCATCATAGAAAGATCCAGAACACTTTCATTATCGCTAGTACCTTCTGGTAAGTTAGCAAGCTCAAGTGTTTGAATCTCAGCAAGTGTCAATCTGCTATGATCCTTTCTGTGAACAACAACCTCATCACGTAGATCAATCCAGATGTCTTCTATGCTTGGTCTGTGCAGGTGCAGAGTTCCATATGCCCTGAGGACTCCTCGAATGTCAAACCCATCTCAGGGCTTCATGTGCTTCTTCAACTTGTCCTGAAGCTCATGGACAACATTCTTAGCTTTCACCACTGTCGAACAAGTGTATCTTCCAATAGAAATTGGGAAAGATACAACAGCCTTATGTTTACTTTGTTGGAACTTATGAAAATCCAACAATTTCCTAACAATTCCATCAAGATTAATTTGTCCCCGGATATCGGGCAAGGATGGAAAGGATCCCCTGAGTACATGACTACCCGAAGATATGTGAACTTCTTGAATTGCAAGAAGACACAACCCCATTTGGAAACTTCAGCCCATGCCTCATCTGAGACTCTTGTTTTCCTCAATTCAGGATTTAACCTGCAGATGTTTTCATAAAAGAAGGCATCATTCACCCTTCTGAATTGGTCTTGAGACCCTTTTCTTGTCAGCTGAGGAAAATACTGATAGACATGGTCCACCATCCTGTTTCCCTTGGTATCCAACCCGGGATAGTTCCTCATACCAGCCGCTGCATAGGTAACATATGAGGACATATAAAACCTTCCCGTAGACAAGACTGTTGTCATTTGGGAATCTATCTCATTACTAATGAGAGTGCCCCAATCAATCCCTTGTTGATTCTTCTTGATGGTGATCATGAATTGATACATCCACCCTTGGAAAACATTTGATTCGGGTAAACCAAAAACCCGACTCAACAAAGTGATGATGTCATTGATTTCCTGAATGAAATCACTTCTGGGGACAAGTCTTGGGAATCGGAGAAACATGGCCGGTTTGGCTTTGATCAGGAACTTCTTATTTACATGCTTGATACAATCTTCCTGATCATTATCCCAAGCTTTCTGAGCTGACTTGATATCTAACTCTCCATATTCTTCAAAATTGGGCAGCTTGAGGAGGTCATCAAAGTAACCTCCGTCTAACTTGATCACAACTTCTCCCACCTGATTTCTCACAGAACGAGAAGCAGAGTCATAACTGGAAGCGCAGGCTAAGATGAATTCAGGGCACTGAGCGGACATGGGAAAACCCGCTGCAAGAGGTAAACCACTATCGGCTATCGATTTCATCCATGGAGTTTGGGAGGAGCTCTTTACCCTACTCCAGAAATCTTCCATATCTATATTTCCGAGCTCTGTATCTTGGATGTCATAATTGCAATCGATATAGGATGGAGACTCCACCTTTCTGAACTTGTATTTCATCCTTCCCGACTTTCGCTTTTTTGTGATGGACCAGTAGTCCGATATGAAGGATTTCAAGGAGGAGAGTTTCGGAGATCAGGAGATGTTGCACACTGTGAAAACCCCGACCTACTGGAGATGCCGGAAGGGTGGAAAAGCCCGACACACTGAGGAGGATGTCGAGAGTCCAAGAAACCCGACACACTGAGGATGTCAGAGATTTGAGAAAGCCCGACACACTGAGGATGTCGGAGACTTGAGAAAACCCGCACTTTGAAGATGTCGGAAACTTGAGAAAGCCCGACACTTTGAAGATGTCAGAAACTTGAGAAAGCCCGACATGCCAAATCTTCTGATATACTGCATGGGTTTTTGATACTACACAGCACCCTTCAAAACCCGAGAAGAGGGAACAGGGTTTTTGTTGAATTTAAAACATGCAAGTTCTTTCTTTACCATTCATATACCAAACATATTTTAATTACAACAACATTCTAGGAAATAACACAAAATGATAATTCCAAAGAGATAAACCCTAAAACATAAACCCGGTTTTAGAAAACAACCCCAAAAGGAAAAAGATAAAAACCCCACAAACCTGGTAAGAAAATGGGAAGAATTCCATACATAATTAATTCATAAAACCATGAACAAAGAATGAAGAGAAAAATACCTTCAACCAGGGCAAGGAAAGATCAAAAACGATTAACGCAATCGGGCACAGGTGAGTTTCGGGTTTCGAGGTTGGAGAAGCATGCGCGAAAATCCACGAGGTAAAAATACGTCCAGTAAAAATGACGTGGAAATCTGCATATATATATGAAAATTTGCAATTAATACACTTCAGCTGGCACATGCCAACCCACCCGACAACTCGGCATTAATGCCATGTCAGCATGCTCGGGAGGTCCAAAACCCGACACAAAGGTGTTTAGAGTAATTCGGTTTCTTGGGTTCCGGGAAACAATCGACATAAAGCATGAGATGTTTAGATGCTTCAAAGTTCAAAACCCGACATGAAGGACTAAATCGGGCTTCGGGTATCGGAAGACAGGCGACATGGAACATGTCTCGGATAAGGCATGTTCCGATGACGAAGTTCCGCAAACCCGACTCGCCTTACTTGAAGTAGGTTTCGGGTTTTGGGAACACAAGACATAAAGCATTCAAAACACATGTTGTCCCGTCGGTGAAACCCGAAAACCTGATTATCTCTCATAAAGGCAATTTTGCAAAATCAGCTTAAAAATTTCGTAGGGTTATCTTTAAAGCGTGCATCATAATTCCGCACACTCTGTCATTCCTTATGAATCTCCTTCAAAGCATTGATGCTCTTCTCGCTCAAACTTAGGAATGTGGAATTACACGCCAAGAATGCATTCTTTAAAGTAGTATAGTCCACCACTATTTAATGAGGGTCATATTTCCTATAACAACTATGCGTGCCTCGCAACATGGTTACAAACCGACTAGCCTTCCATTCTCGGGGTTGTGATACACTTTACGTGCCATAGAGTTCACACTTTCGCCCACCGCCTAATCCACTAGATCCACCAGTGTCTTGAACCACGAGATCCACACACCCACCACCTTCTATTCCTCCCGAACCAAAAAGACCCACCGGGTCCCAAACCACGAAGCCACCAGATCCACTAGGTCCTAAAGTGGTCATGCCAAGGGTCCCCATAATTCCACTGAGCTGGGTGCCTATGGTCTGCGACAATGCCCCACTGCTAATAGTATACCCTATGTCACTCCCGATGTGAGACCGAAGCTTGTGTTTCATACCTTTCTGAAAAGTCCTAACAAGGTTGGTGTTTGTAGCCATAGAAGGCCCAAACGAGAAATTATACCTCTTGGGTGTAGACAAATCACCTCAATGTAACTAATGGACTAGCAATATTTTCCCCTTGATATGGAAAACCAAGCACCAAGGTCCGGTCACTAAGTGGGCTCAGATGCATGCCAACGGTTCTTCTTTCTCTGTGCAACGAACTCTCATCAGAAGCCTAAGGGGTATCTATTATCGTTTACCAAGATATGGTCACATGATTGTTCAAGTTCCACATCTTCTCGCATAAACCTCAAATCCTTCCCACAACATCTGCCACCATATATCCATCACACCTATAACCTCACATTTTCTAGCAATCTCCCTTTTACGCACTTCACCATACTTGAGTTTTCTCTCCTCCCTTTCTTTCTCCATCGCAACATCTACCATCCTCTTCCACCCTAGCTTCCTCACCCAACGCCGAGAATAGTTTATCCGCCCATTGGGAATGCCTCTAAACTCATGGTAACCATCAATATTTTCATAGCCGAGGAGGGACAACACGTAGAAACGATCCTCTGGGCTCCCGTGAAACTCAAAATCAGCAACCACCAGACAAGAATATGTGGAAATGGTGTACTCCAAAGTATATCTCACCAATACTCCTTTCCACCAATGATCCACATCATGGAGTCGACATCAGATCTCGCATCCCACAACCTTTGGTATTCTTCTTGGGTCCACACACGTGATCCATAACGCCAACCTTATCTAGATGCATAGGCTAAGATACATTCATACGCTCCACTGGGAAGCACGAGAGAAATAAATTTATATGAGATCATGGTAGAGGTTCTCTTTACCCATCTACGTGCATCAAAATCAGGTCCAATGTTGAATCTCTAAGAAAATCCATCTCTGTGCTCTTAAACCACAAATCAACACTTTCCAACGTTAATCACTCTATCATTACTCATTACACAGATCATGATGAATGCTATTTCCCACTATAACTTCAAAAAGAGGTCCCAGCAACAAAACCAAGATGTAGTCATTTTTACCCTTTATCACAAAATAAAGGAACCCCATGTGTACCAACCTATCACCTAGTGGAAGCCGAGTGCTCACCGAGGCGCGCATGGGTACCAGAGTCTCTCTCTTATGTGAGTTAAGTGGGAAACATCATCTATGATTTGTGGTTAATAGATTTCAAAAGGATTTAAGACATACAAGAACCATAGAGCTCAGAACGGCCTCTAAATCCTTGCAGTCATTCCAGACGGTGTACTTAACAGATTATATAACTTGTATCATAACAGAAAGAAGTATACAAACATCCATACTTAACATAAACATAAATGAAAGAAGACCTATGAGCAAGATGTATTCATCAGAACCATTGATATTCATATATATATATATATAATCGATAACCTCATTACATTCATGGAGCCATTACAGAGTGTCATAGAGAAGTAGACCATAGTCATGCATTACAACTAGACTAATGTAACTATGCTACCAAAAAGAAAAATTACAATCCCATTGCCCCATACATCCTTTCCCCAATACAACTACCCACTAGTAGAGTTCTTGTAGTATTTCTGCAGAGCTCCGCCCACTCTCTAAGTGTATATGTTTACTCTGCAAGCACTTGTATTTATAGCTTTATGGACTGCCAACTCATCCTCCAGCGCCCTCAGATCCGATGCCAAGTGTCTTAATGTGGTCTTCCATGTGTGCATGATTCTCTAGGCGTGAGCCTTCCACCTTTTACCATGAGGTGCTTCTAGAAGCTTCTACGCATGGCATGCTCCTTCCTAAAGGCCAACCCTGTCTCTGGGATGGCACCTTATCCATGCACAACCGGTTCATGTTTTTCATGTGTTCTTCCCGAATGTCTAATTTTGAATTAGTCTCAAACCCTTGGTTCTGTCCATGCGTGCCATAGGCTTCCTTAAACCCTTTTCTTAAACCCCGCCTTGCGCGGTATGTTCACTAATTCTAATATCAATGGAGTAAGGGCCCATCCATAAAGCGTCAAATTTTCCATGCTTTCCTTATCTTCATTCCTATTATCCCATAGTAGCACAAGATCTCCAACATTGAAAGCTGGGAGTGACCTTCTTGTCGAACAAATTCTTCAAATTTTCTTTGAACTTTACATTCCTTTGGTGGGATGCCCTCCTTTCTTCATCAAGTTCAACAATCTTGTTAATGTGGGCATCATATGGACTTACTTCTTGATCCTCGAGTTGTTGCATGAATTGATATGAGGATAATTACATATGTAGGGGCATCAGGGCATGAGTTCCATACACCAACTCAAATGGACTCTTCCAGTGGCTCTCTTAATAGTGATTCAGTTAGCCCAGATAGAAAATTTCAACTACTCACCCCATTTTCTCTTGTTAAGCTCCAAGGTTCTTCTGATAATCTTTACAAATTTTTATTACTAGACTCAACTTGTCCATTTCCTTGGGGATTATAATTAGAGGCATATGTCAAATAGATCCCATATTCTCTGCACATTGCCACCAAAGGGTTTAGCTCTGAAGCTCATGGCATTTTCAGCAATAATTTTGTGACACCCCAAACTTGCAGATGATATGGTTTGGCATGAAGTCCATGACAATTTGGTGTGTTGCTCTCTTTGGTGGGGATTGCTCTACCCACACTTGGTGAAGTAAATGTGGCTACAAGAATCCAATTATGGCCAGCACTTGAAGGATCTGAAATCTCACCAATGAAATCCATTCCCCATTGCTTGAACGAGGCTTCAATTGATACAAGCTGCAAAGGAAGGGAGCCTGAAGCTTTCAGTCTTCTAGAGAAGTGCTGGAAACTCTCACATCTTCTTACTAAAAGAGTTGCATCCTTGAAGAGATTTGGCCACCAATAACCAGCCCTCAGGATCTTGTGTACTGTGACCTTTCCATCAAAATCCCCCCACAAAATCCTCCATGGAGATCAACAATTATCTTGGGGATTCATCTTCAGTAACGCACCTTAAGAGGACTCCCACAGGGTTCTTCCAATCTAACCCATAGTCAGTAATGACATATTTCTAGGAAGCCAACTTAAGGTCCCTTTTCTAGTTCTTACTCAAATATTCAGGGCAGTATAAATGTCTGAGATAAAAAATCACATCCTTGTACCACTCAGAACTCATCAATTTTTCAAAGACATCTACCCTTCTTTCTTCTACCTCATTCACCTCAATAGTTTTCAAGTTTCTCTCAGCCATAAGCTTAGCCAAGCCCAAACCTCTCACCAACTTCATGGTTTAGATGTCCATGTCATATTCTTGCAACTTCTTCACCCATCTCCATCTTTTTCTTGAGACCTCCATCTCTGATAAGATGTCTTTGACCATGGTGTGGGGAACATAAGCAAAATTTTGGAACTCAGAATGTAAGGCCTGAAAACCTTTGTTGCTTTCACCAAGGCAAATGCTTGTTTCTCCATAATAGTGTATTTCATCTCATCCCCTATAATGCCTTACTGAAAAAGGAAATTGGCCTCTCAACCCCTTCATCATCCTTCTACAACATGAAAGATGCAATAGTGTTTTCTGAAGCAAAATAAAATAATTGAAAAGGCTTCTTATAATCTGGAGCTATAAAACAGTGGCATGCTTTAATGCCTCCTTGATCCTATTGAAAGCTTGAATGACATCCTCCTCCCATTTGATGGCCTGGTCCTTCTTCAGCAGAGAGTGATTGGAATGGTCAATTCAAGAAAAGTTTGATATGAATCTCCTGATAAAGTTTATCTACCCAAAGAAGGATTGAATCCCCTTCTTGATTCTTGGAATTGGGACCTGCTGATGGCCTCTACCCTTTCTCGATCAATTATTACTCCCTCTTGTGACACAATGTGACCAAGAAACTTTACCTTATGCACTCCAAAGTGGCACTTCTTTTGATTGAGTGAAATATCATACTCTCTACATCTTATCAACATATTTTCCAAGTGCAGCAAGTGATCACCTCACTTTCTTGAGAACACAGTCACATCATCCTGGTAAACAACAATAAAATCATTGATGTAATCAGAAAAAGAAAAATCCATTTCTCTTTGAAAGGTTGCTCTAGCATTCATTAGACCAAAGGGCATCCTGACATACACATAAGTCCCCAAGGAGTGGTAAAGGTTATTTTAATTATTTTTGATTCCTTCACCACAACTTGGTTATAACCAGAGAAACCATCTAGGGTAGAAAGTAACTCAGAACCAGTCACTAGCTGCAGCATGTTTTCCATGTTTGGTAAAGGATAATTATCCTTCATTGATGCTCTATTAAAATTTCTAAAATCCACACATAGCCTAATGTCACCATTCTTCTTTCTGACTGGTACTAGATTTGCAACCCAAGAAGAATACCTTATGGGCTGAATAATCCCTCCATCTCTAGTTTCTTTAGTTCTTCTTGCATTTTGAGAGATAGGAGTGGATTGATTGGTCTCTATTTCTTCCTGAATGGTTTTGCATTAGATTCCAAGGGAATCTCATGTTGAAACAAATCCTCTTTGTATGCCTTTAGTTCAGAATAAGTCCAAGCCATGCAATCTTGATATTTTTTTAGCAATTGGACATAGGACTATTTTTCCTCCTTGTTGAGATTGCTTCCTAATCATATCTTCCTTGGTTTCTCCTTTGTGCCAAGGTCATGCTCCTCAATATCCCTTAAGGCTTCTATGCATCTGTTAATAATGCAATCAGCATTATCAAAGTTAGATTCAAGAGCAACCAGCCCTCTAAGAATGGTATTAGTATTTAGTTGGATGATGCCTTTGCCAAACAAGGTTTCTTTTCCCTTCTACTACACACACCATTGGCTCCCAATCAATACATTGGTCAGAAAACTCCCCTTTGTTCTATAGAAATATTTTGACCTGAGCATCATCATCAAAAACTTGCCAATGCTTAATGTTGTTAGGGATAGATGGCCTTGTCAATACTTTAGTATCATATTCACAATATAGGGACACTTCACAATTATCAAACCGAGATCCCAAAATAGAAAGCATGTGCCACATCATTGAACTTCCTATCATGATGCACAATGTTGAATGAATCAAACATCTCAATGAAATCCCAAATTTCATGCTTGTATTGTTTCATTTGCTGATTTTTGTGGCATATAGTTTTCTGACTTGCTTGAAAATTAATTTTGAATCTCCTTTGACAATGATGTCTTTAACACCATATTTACAAGCAATCCTCATTCCTAATAATAGTGCCTCATACTCAAAAATGTTATTAGTGCACTCAAAGTTGACTTTGAAGGAAAAGACAAACTCGTCCTACCCTGGAGAGATCCGAACAACACTAGCACCATTTCCAAACTTGGAGCAAGCTCCATCAAACAATAGAGTCCAAGGAGATCCTTCTTGTTCAAGACACTTGCACTCTTCAATCTTGTTCTCTTTTCCATCAGCATATCCTATGAAGTTATCAACATCAACACTTGTGTACAATACTTCATAGGAGGCATTGTTGGGATCTTCAATAAGGTGCAACATCTTATTTTCTCCATACAACCTGACAAGGCTGCCCTCAATTGGGATGGTAGCATAGGACATGTCCATTTGAACACTCCCACCAACACTTGCAGCCCATTTTCTAGATAACAACATACCCCACTTGGTTGGGCAGTCAAAAATTACAACATCAAGCTTCAAGTTTTTACCTAGGTAAGCTGCAAGTTGCACCACCAGACCTTTCACACATCCCACCACTGGCACCTCTCTAGAGTCCATAGCAGTACACTTCCCATATGCTATTGTTACTTTAATATTCAGTTCATTCATGATTTCCAAAGGCATGACATTGCATGATGCCCCTGAGTCAAACATGTAGTTGTGCAATAGCATGTCCTTAATTATTAGAGTGGTGAAGAATGGATCCACATTTAGCTGAGAGTCCACCAAGGATGTCCCCAAATAAACCTTAGGTGCTTCACCTAGTTCCTCCAACACTGGTGGTGTTTCTAACTCTTCAATGACTGGGGGAGTTTCCACAATTTTTATATTTCTACCGAAGGCAATCTTCTCCTCTTTCACCCCCAAATATTCAAAATCTCTTTTCTTGTTCTTAGGAATCCTAAGCAACTCAACAATTGGAACTGAGATCTTGATCTGACTCAAGACTTGGGTAATATCATAAGAGGTAGAATTTGGCAAGGCAGCATTGGAAGGAAGGTTGACACACTCATTACATGGCACAAGACTTTTGACAGCTTGGGCATGACGAGGGGTATGAGTTTTGTTTGGGATAGTAAGGCCTTTGGAAGATGCATCTTTCTTAGGAGCCTCTTTAGGAATATTTGAAAGAAATGGAATTTTGGATTGGCTTGAGGCCCTATACCTTTGACAACCCTACTTCTTGTGTTGTATTCCTTTTCTTGAGCCACAACAACATTCATCAACAACTTCTATCCTCCTCAGATGGGATTCCTCCATCATACTTCTTTATCATCAAAGCTCTTAGATATTCAAATTCATTATTGGGTAGTTCAAAATCTTGTACAAGTATCAACTTCTAAAGTATGAGAGGGAGGAAGAAAATGGGTACCCGGTGGATGCAATCCCAAAAATCAGCAGTAGTTCTAGCACTTATTACCTCAGTTGAAGTTTCCCCTTATTGTGAGCTCATGGAGCAACCCATCATGCAGACATCATCATCATTATCATCAAAGCTTCATCTTCTTCTTGCTAATCTTCCTCATATGGAGCATGGGGCATGAAACATCTATCACACCACTCAATGACATTTGTCTCCTCCACAACAACAACTCTGGAAGCCAAAGGATCAAGTACCATTCTATTTTCCCTAGCTTGGGACTATCTATTTCCAAATCCAATAGGTCCCTTGCCTCTATCATCAGATCTTTGGTGATTTGTAAACTTTTCTTGGCCTTGTTGCTTGTGTTGACCTTGTGAACTCTCCCAATTTCTTTTTCTACCCAGGATAACTTGTATGATATTTCTTTGACAACCTCGCCAAAGTTTTCACAACTTCCTCCAAATCAGTAGCCTTACTTGTTTGAGGATTTTCTGGGTTAATTAGTTTTACACCCTTTCTTTTGGAGGCTTTCCAATTGCTTTGATGTTTTTTCAATTTGCAGAGCCATGGTGAAGGCTAGCCTCAAATTAGTAGGGTTTCTTTCCCTCAAGTAGTAAGCAGATTTTTTATCAAATGCATCTAAATATTTGATCAAACATGATTCATCACATGGCCTTAAGCTAACAGGTAATCTTCTCAAGGTCTTGTTAAACCTTGTGTTGAAATAATGTACTGACTCATTAGGATTCTTCATGATATTTTCAAATTCTAATAGAAGAAACCTAGGGTCAGTTCTATCACCATATTGTAGTCTAAATGCATTGTTCATCTCTGTCAAAGAATCAATGGAAATATTTGGAAAAGCTTTATACCAGTCCCTTGCATCCTCTTCAAGATTATGGATAATCAACTTGATATATACATCTTCATGTTCAATCTCAAAGTATTCCATCATATTGATAAAAAGATTTAAATGTTGATCACTAGTTATAGCGTTGTTTCCTTGGAACTTTTGTAATCTATTTCTTACATCCTGGGGAACTGTATTTGGATGACCAGCTATCCCTATAAAATTTATAGGACCAAAGGTGTTTACAACAAAAGGAGTTTTGGGTGGGGGTGAGGGCCATGTTGTTTTGAGGAGGTGACCCTGGAGGGGAGACAAATTGATAAGGGATAGAGGGTATTTGAAACACAGGAGTTTAGCTTTCAAAATGGATATCCCCTAAAGGCCTTGTTTCTTGGAAATCCCTATAAACTTTTGAAAAGATAGGAGTAGAATGAGAAGAAAACTTTTCAAAATCAAATAAAGGCCCCCTCCAGATGGAGAATTTAATTCCACAAAAATACTACCTGATTCAAAATCACTTGAATGGAAATATTCAATGATAGGCTGGTCACTTTCATCAATGGGGACTTCTTTTCTTGACTGCTGATCTCCAACAACTCTCCAGGATTTTCTTCCTTCTGAATTTGTTTTTCCTAGCTTTGGAAATAATGTCCTAGCAGGATCTCTAGCAAAGAAAGATCTTCTTCCTTCCATCTTTGTAAAGATTAGTAACAAAACTCACTTCATAGAGGTTAAGACACTAGTACTCATCAAGAATCAGATCAACAGGGAGTCACCACTAAGGATTTCCACCTTAGTTATGCAAATGCACTAAAATATGATCTATCAAATGTCTATCAATACTAGCAACTGGAAATGGAAAGACCTGATTCTTCTTTATCCAAATTTATCAATGAAACTTAGTGCAATAACTGTAGAAAATGGAAATATTGCACATAGCACTTGTAACTTTGAACACTTCTTATAGGCCTAAACATATAATGATGCTTGAAATAATGGATTAGCACTTTGAGCATACAAGAAGTGTTTACCAGGGTCTGAATATGAACTATAATCACTATGTCCCCGGAAACGGCACCAGTAAGGTGTTGGTACCCAAATTGATTCTCCTTCAAAGTCTGAGCAACATCACATGTTTGGAAGGAAGCTTAGAGATAGATAGATCATAGTGAGTCATTTTGTAGCTAGGAATGGGATCTAACTAGCTCTCTATAACTCAGATATGGAGAAATAGATAGCACCCTTAAAAGGATTTGATCTATCCTCACTACTTTATGGTTGTGCCTTTCAACCAGGGTGAGAGAACCATTTTATAGCCTGTTGTTTATGGAGGAGATGGGGAATTCCTTCCTTGTGAAGTGTTTAAGAAGACCTTGAAGAAAATGTGATCAATACAACAAAACCTAACTCTCACGAGTTGTCACTCTAGATAATGGAGATATTTTCCAAGAAAGGTTTAGGCCACTAAAGACAATGAAAACTTGAGAGTTTCTGCATGTTTTGGTAATAGAAATTGTGCATCTGTATACACATAGGACAAATAGGGGTAGTATGGGTAGGATTAATATTTTTGAATGAATTTGGGTGGGAGGTGAAGCAGGATAAAGTTGATTATACCAAATCTTTGAGAAATTTTTACAAAAATGGAGAGCTCGAATAGCAGAATGCTTCAAAGTAGCTAGGATGTTCCTTTAACCAGAATATGTGCTTCAATGGAGGCCTAGATCAACACTTTTACACAAACAAGTTTCAAGGATCCAAAATGAAGGCTCAAATTGGAAAACTTAACTGAACATTATCAATCTCTATTTCATCACACCTAAGATACCCTTAAAGGCTAACAAACAATATTATAGTAATGGGAACAAGAAATAATACTTGCAAACATTCAGAGATGAAGAAAAAACAAATTTTTCCCAAAAATAACACAGATTAACTCAATTTTGATTAAATTTATCAACAGGGGAAAGTTTCTCAAATAATCTCAGAGCTTCTCAATGGTTGTACACTTGCAACCACCTTGACATGGTCAAATTTAACACAAAGGAGATAAAAAGTTTCTTCAGATAGTTTCTCCAAAAGATAAGTTCTATCAAGCTTTTCTCTTAGAAAATCAGTTCTGAAATCTAACACTTCATCCTTCCAACCCTTTTCGTGGAAAAAATCATGCCATTTATATCATTTTACAATAGATTTTTCCCCCCAAAAAACCCAAACATTGAGTGCACCAGTGCTCGCCATGATTCTGATCGCGATTCCTAGAATCAAATCTATAAAAAGTTTTTAGGTGCTCAGGGGGTAGATCTTTTCAAACACCTCATGCATTCAACTCCTTCTAGTAGATCACTCTTCCTTTTACTTACCAACAACTTCCACTCCTAATCTATCTAATCTAGTTCCTTGTGTGCTGGGAAGGAAAAATGGAAGATCAGATCAAGCCCAAAGGTCAAATATCATCATTAATGGTAAAATACGTCCCGAGATTTTCCTCACCAAACCAAGATATCAACAGGTCTTTCGCATGCATGCCAAGGAAAAAAATATTGGGTCAAAATGGGGTAATGATTACATATTTAATGGTGAGATATGTTTACAGACCTTCCCCACCAAACCAGGCTACCAGATTAATGTTCCTCTTCATTTGGCATGTAGGAGACTCCAAGAAATGATAAAAAACCATAAGAATACGCATCCCCAGGAGCTCTGGAGTGAAAATGGTAGAAAAATCATATACAGATGCACAACTGCCATTGATTTCTATTTTGAATTTGGACCATCCACGTGGGAGATCCACTTTAAAATGGGCCTACATGGGTTCCTTTTTCCCTTTACAACTTTTGGAAAAATGTAAAATTTTCACATTTTTCTCGCATGCCTCCTCCTTTGAGAAATGAGCCTGACATGTGTCCTAAGGTGGGTCCCAAAGAACCGCGGCCAAATTCTGCTATTTCACCTCCCTTTTGGAAAAGGTAAAATTTTCAAGTTTCCCCCAGCTCCGCCCTTCCGCCTTCGAAAAATGGGTCTGACAGGTGTCCCAATGTGGGTCCTAGTGGAAATGCACTCTTTTTATACTTTAGCTCCTTTTTTCACAAAAGGAAATTTTTCCAAATTTCCCCAAAAGACCGCACTTCCACCATTGACTGGAACAAAATTTTGACTTTGCTTTGTCAGGCTTGTGGGCCATTTTGATGTTTTAATCCTTTTAATGACAAGAGAGTCAAAATTCCAAGTTACCTCCGATGGTCCGCTTCCCCCCCTTTGAACTTTTCAAAGCCAACCTTGACCTCCCTTTTGTCAGGCTAGCCAGCCATTTTGATATTTTAATCCTTAAGAGGTAAAAAATCCAAGTTTCCCAATAGTCTGCCTCCCCGCATTTTAACTTTTCAAACTGCAATGCGCCACAATGGTGCATCTTGAGCTAGTACCCAAAAGTTGAGACCTGGCATGGCAAAATTTGTTTCAAGGCTTAAAGCTCAATGGAAGGCGCCATGTGTCAGGTTCCGAGGCAATCTCCTTTAGCTATTGAAAAGTCCAAGAAAAATGCAAAGTGAGTGGAGGCCTCAAGTGTCCTCCTCGCACTTCTTTAAAACAAAACTCAAGGGCCGGTCCTAAACATGTGTGGTCCCTCCATGTGTCCTTGACCTCTCAAAATATTTTGAAAAAAGACTAAGTATGGGAAGACACGGCGGAAACCTCCATGTGTCTTCATGGCGCAATTTCAAAATGGTGCCCAAAGCAGAGACCCTAAATGAATGTGGGATCACCATGTGTCCCTTTCCACCAAATAGTAATGGCTGCATTAAATTTTGTCTAAGTCTGGGAAAAGCAGTGAAACCTCCATGTGTCCTCCCGACACAACTTTGAGGCAAACCAAAAAGAAAATCTTCAAATGAGCGTCGTTCTTCCACGTAGACAAGTTTTCAAGTTGAGGCGATTCATAAAATTTTGAAGTACCCCGCCAAGCCACGTCCAACCAAAAGAGGCCACGTTTCCTATTGATGCAAGGATGTAAATTTGACTAGGAGAAATGCCCGTCAAACCATAAAATGTAAAATTGACCATTTGAGCCTAGAGATGAAATTTTCTCCAAGGAAAGAGAATTTAGAAATTTTACAAGGCTCAAATACATTCTCTCTGAGCTACATCCCTTAATTTTTCTTTGAGTATTTAGGAAAAAACAAGGACAACAAATCCTGACTGTGGAAAATGGAAAACACAGGACAACCTAAGTTTTACACCCAAATACAGACCTTTTCAGATGAACGGAGAAACGAGGAAACAATTTTGGATCTATACAAGATCCTTGGTCTAGGAAAGGACTGATTACAACAACAAAATGAAGGTGGAAACATTTCAGGCACAATACGGGTAGATAAAATGTGACAGAGACTCGTAGATTGATAGATTTTTATGGAAAAATGGGGTGAGACTATTTTGAGCACTAACCTTCAATTTCATTAGCTATCATAAAGTTAGCTTGGTGTACTTATGGTTTAGAAATAACTTAAATTTCCTTAGCTATCAAAAAGTTACTTGGTGTACTTATGGTTAGCATAATGCTTTGGTCAATAGTCATGCTACATAGCTTTATATTTTCTTCAAAAACATCATGTTTTTTGATCTTTTTCTCAACTACCGCCACACATTCAAAAAACAATTATGCATAGAAAACATAAGAAAAAATTACATGGTTTATGTTCTAAATCTCTTCATTTGTTATAATATTTCATGAGGATATTTTCAAAATCTATTGATATGTATACTAAATCCATAAATGTGGCTTTACTTCCATTACATTTCAAGTATGTGTGTTTATTTTTCCAGTTGTCATGTTATAAATAATTATGTATCCTCATTGTCGTATTAATTAATTGTCAAAGGGCACAAACAAAGTATAACATAGTTGTCCAACAATAATGTATACATATGTGAAGGGAATATTTTTGACAAAAGTAAATCTTATGAATATAGAAGATGTGGATTACATTTCCAATCATGTTCTAAAACCCATTTTGAAAATATTTTAGTGATGTGCAATGATGCTTCTTTCCCTTGTCTTTGTAAGTCATATTTTTGATCTTTGTAAGTCATATTTTAAACCAAACCAATGTATCTTTCCCATGTAAGTCAATTTTAAAACCCAAACCAATGATGTAATCTCTATTTTTCTAGTATCACTAGAAATGAAATCTATAAGATACTCTTGATAACAATGCATACTATCTTGAAATATATTTTTATTTAATAAGTAAAATCCGCATAGAGGAAACTCAATGATAATGAAGTGTAAACCCTTTGTCTCTAGCATCAATGAGAATGAAAGGCATGAGATACACTTGATAATGGTCCATAATACCCCTAAGAGGATGATTCAAAAGAACATAATAGAAAAGATCATAGAAATGTACAAGAAAATGTGTTTTTTCAAAACAATGTCTAATTCAAATGTGAGAGAGACTAGTTAAAACTTATCATTTTGTATGAATTGTAAATATTAGCATAAAATATAGGAAAATAAATTTAGTTTAACTATTAAAAATGGAGATATTTCTATATAAGACATATTGGCATCTTCCTATAAGAGGTTTTACCACATTCCATTTTCTTGATCATATTAGATTGCAGTAGAAAAAGCATATAAACAACTAAGACATTAAAATCTAAATATACAAATCATGGTTGTTGAAGTGTGAAAATGGAGCAAGACAAGGATAAGAGGATCAAAACCTCTCTGAGCAAAATTTCCATATCCTTTTTGAAACAAGTACCTCTCTCAAAATTTTATAATTTTCAATTTTCTAATTAAATGCTTTTTCCATAAATATAAAACCATCATTTTGTTGAAGTGTGAAAAAAGGAGATTTTATGGAATACATAGGAATGGGTATTGACCCAAAATTGTGAATAAAGGTGAGCAAGACATTCCAATTTTCTCCATATTAGATTTGTAATAATCCATCCTCAAACATACCATATATTTTGTCTAATTTTTACGAATCAAATCATGGTTGATGAATAATTTTTTTAAAAATCACTTTTCTTCCTGAAAAATCCAAAAATTGATATTTTCAATTTTATGTAATAAACTTCTTCATTTATGTCTCCCATGATATGATCAAAGTGGTAATTTATACATTCCCATTCAAAAAAATCATGTATTTTTCCTAAAATCCAAAAATTGATTTTTCTAATTATCTTCAGCCATTCTTCATTTAAGAATATATGGTCCATGAAGTGTAAATTTATGCCTCCTAGAAGAAAAATAATAAATATAATGTATTTTGTCTAGTGAATGTGTTACAGTATTAAGCATTTGTTGTATAATGGAATATGGAATTAATAATAAATATCTCTTAGGATAGAGTTTCACCTACATCAATTATACATGACATAATAACTTGGTTCAACAAACTACAAAGGAATTAGGTAGAGGTAATCATCTTGGGGCATTATATGGAATAATTTGTACACTCCATGTTGAACAAATGAATTATTTTACATAGATGATATTAGAACCATAGAGCATAACAAAACCAATGAAATCATTTAATCATCTTAAAGGCATCAAGGCTAGGATTAATACAAATAATTTTCCAGATTCACAAAAAAAAAATTCTTTACCAAATCAAATCCAAATACGTCATGATTATTGTGAAAATTTATTGTTGAGATCAACAAGGAATCAAAACATGAAATGATATTAAATGCCCAAAATATAAGAATCTTGTCAATCAAGAAAAATTTATTTCCAACCTTTTAAAAAGGAAAGATTTTTCAATTCAAATAATAAAATAATGTATTGGAATAAACATTATGGGAAATAATGTATATGGGTTGATGGAATGCCTTATATGGCACACACATTTTAGTTAGTCACATAGGAATTAGTTATACTGGGAATGAGTCGGCCTACATTGGGATTAGGTGTTATCCATATATTAAGAGTAGCGTATGTCTATATAAGCTCATAAAATAGTTTCATGTGATGGGGTATGAGTTGATTCTTATACTTGGTAGAGGTATATTAGAGTTGTCCCCCTCGAATCATGGATTCCACCACTTGTGAAGTTACTCCTTCCTTAAAGATCATTTTATGGTTTTCCCTACCATATAGAGAGGTATTATTCCACATATATTAAATATTTGGGCATCTAAGGTGGCCATAAAATATCTCAATATGCATTATCTTCTACAATTTATTGATTTATTATATGCAAATATCTTATCAAGTGGTATAATTTTATAGATTCATCTATATTTTGAATCTCATACTTTTTTCTAAAAAAAAATTTATTGGTCATTTGTGAAACATTTTCAAAAAACATAAATTTTTATCAGGGTGTTTTGTGGAAGATTTCCATTTTTTTCGGTTAGTGTAGGGTCCACAACATAACATATAACTACATTAACACAATGGTGATTCACACACATTCCAAATTTTAGAATTATAGGTGTTTTGTGGAAGTTATTGCATTTTTATGTTTTTATAGATTTGCAAGTATTTTTATATATTTTCTATTTTTTACCAGGTGACTACCATTAAGAAATATATGGTAAAAATTTAATAATTTTGGATCTTTAGTTTTAGGGTTTTACATAAAATAGGCCTACATTTGCAATTTTATAGCTTTCTTTGATTTTGATACATATTGGGAAATCTCTCACGATTTTAGTTGGGTTTACGACTTTGAGGTTTCATCACATTGGATGTGAATTATAACGTATGAAATCATCAATGTCAAATATTGGTCAAATAGTGAAATTTTTGAAACCTAATTTTTGTGCATCATGGATATACAAATTTTCTATGAAATGGGGAAATTAATGCACAAAAATTGTGGTTACAATTTAAGAAAATGTATTTTGAAAAATGTTTAGTATGGGTTAGTTTTTATCTTCATCTTAGTGGGAAAGCAGGACATCGGTATTCTTATTTGGATATAGATCTGTTGGATTGGGATTGGGAGGAAATGGAAGATATTTTCCTAGCTAGATGGGAAGCCAAAAAGAAACATAATTTTGTTAAAGAACAAGAAGATGATAAAAAATATGAACTAAAGTGACATACACATGATGTGAATTCCAAGGAATGATGAATTTTCTACACATGATAGTTAATCTCCAAGGAAGGAAGCTTCAATATTTCAGTTTGAAGGGTGCATTCAAAGAAAAAAAGGTAATTGTTTCCATAAACCCTAGCAACAAATATAACTTCATTAATATTGATGTAGCTCACAATCTGTAATGCCCACAATTTTACACACAAAAATATAACATTAAAATACTAGGATAATTTATTTGTTTTGACTTACATTACTCACTACACAACACCGCAAGGGCTCCAAAATGCAAAACTCAACAACACATACGACACTTACATAAGTCATCAACTCACATAGACACATGAAAACACCATATACATGTCGATGCCACACTTTTCCCAATGAATGAATACTACCAATAACCCAACCACAAGAAAAGGACTCAAGGATTGGAAAACCCACAACACATCATTTCTTTAATTGCATCTTAGTTACGATTAACATTCCAAGAACATTATTGTGCAAGGATAATTTTCTCCTTTTCCACCTATGATTCTTAAGTTCATTCCACATTTAATTTACAGTTCGACCATTTTAAGTTGGCTTTTTTATCCTTTATGGAAATTTCCATAACTTACATACTTATTTGGCATAATTCAAATTACATATAAAGTACTTAATTATCTTGTTCTTATGTTAATAATATGCTTCTCAAACATTTATTCAATGTCTACATTTTACCCTTGCAACTCAAGTGAATTTGACTTGATGTCCAGAAAGCAATATTAGGATTTAAGGAGGGTGGTTTAGATTCAAGATACCTTTTTCCCATAAACATTCTTTGATCATGGTATCTTTATTTCCCGATTCAACATTCCCACAACAAAAATTGTATTTAGATTATATATATATATATATATATATATATATCTTTTTGTTTTTCTCAAGTTTGATCTCACCAAGGGAAACTCATATTCTTTGTAACACATGAAAATTTTTAATTGAGTTATAAGGACTCCAAGAGTGGCATTATTCCTAACCTCAAATCTATATTTTTTTACTCTTATATGATTTACTTTTACATTGCATTATGGTCTCATTATTACCATCACTTTATAACAAAAGCATTACGAAAGTATTTTTCGACATCTAGAAGAAGTACGTGATTGGAAGCATTATAAACTACACATGAACCACAAGTGATTTGTGTTCAAGGTAATATCCCATGTTTCTGCATTTCACGATTTTGCATGTGAAATTTATTTTATTCTTAATGTCATAAAAGGGCATAACAAGGGATTACGGGACAAGATTTTTTCCTAGGTTCTCTAAAGTCAACATCTTTCAAATCAATTTTGTTTGCAAAGAGTTACTTATAATTTTCTACCCACAAGTTAACCTCCTAATCAACTAAGGTTTAGTTTAATTCCAATTTTCACTCAGGATTTATGCCCTATTATAGATTAGATTAAGGTTAAAAACATATTTACCCTATAAACCCTTCGTAAAAGATCAAGGCACTATATTGTCACTAGCCAAAGATAAGACATTTAGCTGAGAGGATCTAAAGAGGTCATTAACAAAATTTTAAGTGATAGTACAACTATTTCACTAGCTCCATGATGTCATCTGGATCCCACAAGCAATTCATTCAATGAAGAAATTTAATTCTAAATCTATCTTTAGAAGACAAGGTAGTCCACTAGGATACGAAGGAAGAGTTAGCTCTACTTACTCCAGATAAAGTTTGACTATGTCTGCTCCTATCTGTCAGGTTTATGACGATGTCACTAAACATATCGACTAAGATGATAAACCCATTCTTGGGCTCTTATTTACCTAAACTAGGAGGTTCCATCGAGTGTAAAGTTTAAGTTCATTCTATGGTTTCAATCTCTTCTATGGTAAAAAGGATCACACATGAAGACATGTTATGCACAGATCTTATACTAGGGTTGAGTATTTTGATTAAATATCTTTATTACATTTATAAGGTAAGAATACAACACAATAATTAATTAATCATTTATTGAACACTAAAAAAATCACTACAATATATTAACTTCAAATTCATTTATATATATATATATATATACATAATTATGAATCAAATTGAACCTATGATTAAATACACATTTCTAAGATATCCCTAAAACTAGCATCTCATACATATTAGCAAATTTCAAATATAACTTTTTATAACATGAGACTACATTATACATATATTCCATTTTCAATGACCTATATAAATTACAATAATAAATAATGAATTACACATCGCCTTTTCACCATCATTCTTGCATCCTGTAAAACCATGTGAGCATGAAATCAATGATAAATCACTGGCATGGCATCAACCTAATCTAACATAATTAACATTATTCAATTTCCCATTTACATATAATAATAATTATAATTTGAAAGAAAAGGTTTAGATACATGTATTCATTTCATTTCATTTCACTTCATTTCATAACTAAGGAGAGAGAAGGAGATAGGAAAGAGAGAGAAACACT
Source organism: Taxus wallichiana var. yunnanensis (assembly GCA_018340775.1). Taxonomy (NCBI): domain Eukaryota; kingdom Viridiplantae; phylum Streptophyta; class Pinopsida; order Cupressales; family Taxaceae; genus Taxus; species Taxus wallichiana. The sequence goes on along the minus strand of CM031237.1, from coordinate 621,191 downwards.
ATTTTTCCAAAATTTAGATTTCACACAACGAGCCACAAGATAGAGTTCCAAATAGTTATTTACAAGTGTTAACAAGTTTCCATAGGGTTTGGTAACCCGACGAGGGTCCCACAACTTACTTTTTACATTTTCCTGCTAGCTATAAAAACGTTCAAATCAAGCTTAAAGGCTAAGAAACCACTTTCACACGTTGTCTTCCAAGAGAAAACACACACATGGTTAAATTTCTATGTGTTCACTTATATTCCAAGAGTCCATAGGAACTGACAAAATTTAGAACCAGTGAACGGTTTACGATTAGCGGCTAGTTTTTGAGGCCATTGGTCGTAATTGCCTAGTTGCAAACAATCAAAAGTAAGCTCGAGGGATCAGAAAACCACATCCAAAACTAATGTTTGATGGATGAAGGCAGATAAATTTCCTATGAGTTCCACCATATATGGAGAATTCATCAGAGTCGTCGGAATTGAAAAACTAGGACATAGTTTTCAAATGGCAACATGATTTCTAAAGCCACCGGTTTGAATTGGTTTAGTTTAACCTAGTCAAACTATGACTAGAGGCCTACAAAATGGCATTTTCCAAACTATACAGAAAAGTGTTTTTCCCTAAACTGAAAGTTCCATACAATTGTCTAGTAAAAACACTAGAGATTTGTGAAGATGGATAATAATTTCTCTATCCAGGTTTCAAATGGCGGTTCAAAATAGTTTAATTATTTAATTAATTTTATTAATTAAATAATAATGGTTATTTTGTTATATGGTTCATAAACCATATTTGTCTTTTATTCATGTTGTTATATTGTTTTGAACAATATATTTGTATTTATTCATTTGTGCTTCCCTGGATGTTATTGGAAGCATGTTTATTTAGGAATTTGGTTCACCATAAGTGCAACCTAATATTTTGTTTGTATTCGTGTGTGCAATATCTATAAATATTGCACCCCATTCTCTGTAATGGTTGGTTGATTGAGATTAATAAATTATACAGGATTCCATCCCTGTTTCTTAATCTACATTTGGTTTCGAGCAGCAGAGCGGGTTGAGGAGCATTGGAGAAGCTTTGCAAGCAAAGGAGAGCCGAGTTGCCTCCTGCAACTTCCTAGCCCCATCCCCTTGCAATACCACCATCAAATTCTTCAAAACCACCATTAAATCTATGTAAAAGCGTGTATAGTCTTTGCGATTCAAGCACAAGGAGGATAGAATCCACCAAGGAAGAGATCGCAAGCTCAAAGGAGGGAGAAAATTGAGAAGTGCTATACATAGTCAAAACCACCTTCTTTCACCTAAAACCGCCTTCAAAACCACTGGTCACTTTTCTCTTTGCTGGAAAATTCACTCAAAACCGTGGTTTTATGAAGAGGTATGGTTTTACAGTTTGGAAGTGTTTAATTATAAATTTCTCTTTATATATACTTGTTTAGCTTAGCCGCCCAAGTGGCTAACATAACTTTTGTAAGACACTTCCCATCAAGAGAGGTCAAGGGGTCAAATCCCCCTCCCTCACCCACTACCAAATTTGGCAAAATTTTTGGTGGAACTGCTAAATTTAGCAATTTTTTGAATTTAGTTATAACTAACTAAATTTAGCGGAGAAATCCCTAATTTAGGGTAAAAAAAAATTTCTCCCATTCGGCCTGGTTTTTCATTTTGGACATTTTTTGCAAAAGGAGACCCATCTAAAAATTGCATTTTCAGCTATTTTTTTGCAATTTTTAGCAAAAGGAGGCCACAGACCCGCGAAGCAGAAAATTTTGCCTGCCATTCAAATTGTCTAGTTTTTTTAATGTAAATTGTATACTACTGCATATTGTACTAATTTGCAGGTTGTCATAGTCAACTGCAAACTTTGTAATTGCTCAAAAAGTGGCAGAATTGTAATCAAAAATAATAAAAATTTGGTTCTGTAACACTCACGAGATCCTAGATCTCATTCATAGGTCGGTATATATACGGTGCCTCAGGAAGCGCTTACGAGTAAAGCCGTCACGACTACTACCGCACTTAACGCCTAATATAGCTGCAACAATGTCGTCTGCGGGCATCGTCCCTTTAAATCAATGGGGAGTAATAAGGTCAAAGGCACACACTATGAACCATCCCATCGTTTGTGAATGATTGCACGACATAAATCCGACCGAGAAATTATCCAAGTATATAGCAAAGTTACGCTCACGTATGAGGATATTTCTTTGAGCCGGTGTCAATAATCACACGCACCCCATCAAGATCTCTGGTGGTAACGTATTGAATTCTTTCACGTACGTTAACGCCTCTTTAACGTACCACCGGGTATATAGAAAGGGCGAGCTTCTTCCACGCACATCGACGGGTATATCGAAGGGCGCATATATAAAGGTTCGGTATATCGGATTGACGGTATATAGATTGAGAGACCTAATACCTGGAGTGATAAGAGCCAAACCCCCTGTCGCTGATCTCTCGCAAAATGGGCACCAATGCCCCCAAATTTTTATTCCGGATTCACAATTACTCAGAGGAAGAAACTATGTTGCATGGAAGACAAAAATAAAGACACAACTTGAGTTTAAAGAAATCGCTGGCCCCAGGACTCGGGTACTCTAACAGATCAACAATCGATACAAACAACAACAACGAGTTTGATAGAGCAGATTAGAAAGCAAAACTCATCATCTTGTTTGAGTGTCCGACGATGTGCAAGCCCACATTCGAGATGCCCAACAACAGAAAAGAAGCGTGGGATAAGTTTCTGAGCACAATATATGAGGCCAATAACAAGAATGTCATACTAAATTTGCAGAGTCAGTTACATACGTTAAAGTTCAAGAAGAATGAGAAAATTGAAGCTTTCTTAAGAAGAGTTGCAGAGTTGAGGGCTTCACTTCTAGCCCTAGGAGAAGAGGTCAAAGATGAATCTCTCGTTCCCATTGTTTTGAGAGCTCTCCCTTCTTCTTACTGCATTTTTGTCACAACTCTAAACTTGTCAGATACGACAATTAGTTTTGATAAGCTGGTAAACCTACTGCAACAAGAGGAAGCAATGCACAATAAGGATGATGAAGAGGAGTAGGCACTGTCTTCACATCAAAAATGGAAAGGAAAAGGTAAAGGAAAACCTAAATCCTATCAGAAGTCCCAACATCAGAATCAGTATCATGGGGACAATCAACAGAAGAAGCAATGTCCAATTTGCAAAAGAGGACATGACTTACAAGATTGTTGGTATAACACTTATAAGAAAGGTTCATCAAGCAACTCTGGACCACAACAACAACAATCTTACAAGGGACATTCTAACAACTATCACGGGTAGAAAAAGGGGAACTGGAAAAGAAGACCCCACCAGCAAGGTAATATTGTTGAGCAACAAGAACAGTCAGACAATGAAGACTTCTTGTTCACTGCTCGATCAAGTGAACCATCCACGTCATCTAGTGATGTCTGGTATGTTGATTCGGGAGCCACTAACACATGACTAGCCACGAGAGACCGGTTTATTTCAATGAAGGACACGCCATTGAAAAATCATGTTTCGTTGGGAGATGATTCTTCATATACAGTTCAGGGGATTGGGAACATCTCTCTACCCCTTGGTTCACGCAAATGCAGACTATCGAGGTCCTATATGTCCCTGGGTTGACAAAGAATCTTCTTTTCGGTAAGTCAACTCCTAGATCACAACCTAAAAATTGACTTTGATAGTCAATCCTGGTAAGAAAACGTGTTTGATTCGAGATAAATCTAGAGGCTCAAAAATAATTGCAAAAGCCTCCAATGTGGGACGTATGTTTCAACTTGATTTCATTCACAAAGATGATCAAGCACTTGTGGCTAAAAACTCCACCTCAGCCCAGTTGTGGCATCGGAGATTTGGTCATGTAAGTTTCAAATATCTCAAAACACTTCGCTGGTGTAATATGGTACATGGGCTACCATCTCTTCAAAAGGATACAGACAAGTGTCCTCACTGCTTAGCAGAAAACAACACAGAGTTTCATTCCAGAGGAGTACATTTCGAGCTCATGGTAAACTTGACCTGGTTCATACCGATCTTTGCGGTCCACTGCAGCCAAGTCATTCTGGGTTCCAGTACTTCATGCTTTGTGTTGACTATTCACGAGAAAATGTGGATTTTTTGTCTTCGCAAGAAAAGTGAAGCATTTGAAACCTTCAAAAAGTTCAAAGTAGCAGTTGAGAAAGAAACTGGTCGTCACATCAGAACTCTTCGCTCAAATCGAGGGGGAATTCACCAGTGATGAGTTCAGAGACTACCTACAAACTCACGGGATTTGTCGACAAATGCCTCCTCCACACACACCGCAGCAAAATGGTGTTGTTGAGAGAAGAAATCATACTATCATGGAAATGGTGCGATGCATGATCAATGATTCCGGACTTGCAAAGACATTTTGGGTAGAAGCAGCAAAAACAACAGTGTATTTGTTGAACAGAGCGCCCACAATTGCTCTTGATGGAATTACACCACAAGAAGCATGGTCAAAAAGGAAACCATCCATTACACACCTCAGAGTATTGGGTGCAAAGCAAGCATGCACATACCCAAACAGAATAGAAAGAAATTGGACATGAAGTCACAAAACTCATCTTCATTAGGTACAGTGAAGAGACTCTTGGGTATAGATTGATGGATCCTAAGACCAGAAAAGTCTACACCCAGTAGAGATGTTGAGTTTTTCGAGAAGAAGGAAGCAGAGTCTCCTTCTCCGGACTCGCAAGATGTATATTTTTCACCTATTGTAAAAATTGAAGCTAATGTTCCCTCAAAAGATGAAAGTGATGATGGGGATGATGGTGTTGATCAAATAGAACCACAACCCATGGGAACAGTCAACGTATGCCTAAATGGTGTACAAGTACATTACGAGATGCAAGATTGGATTTTCCACCGATACATCCACCCCTGGACCACGGACTCGCAAAGTAAAGCAAGAGAAGAAGTTAACTTTGCTTTGATGAGTAGATTTATTGAATCAGATGAGCCCTCTACAGTCCAGGAAGCCCTACAATCAAAAGCTTGGAAAGATGCCATGGATTCTGAATATCAATCAGTGATGAAGAATAACACTTGGCAGCTTGTTGATCTTCCACCAGTGGAAGAAACTTATTGGATGCGATGGATATTCAAAACTAGTACAAAGCAGATGGGACAATGGACAAGTGCAAAGCAAGACTTGTAGAAAGAAAGGGGCACGCACAAAAAGAAGGCATTGACTATGAAGAGACATTTTCTCCCACGGCTAAGATCAAAACAGTGGATCAGGATGATCTTTGCTCTAGCTGCACAATTTGGATGGAAAGTTCACCAAATGGACATAAAAAGTGCCTTCCTAAATGGAGATTTACAAGAATAAGTCTACATGACTCAACCTGAGGGATATGTTGTACCTGGTCAAGAAACAAAGGTATGCAGACTCAAGAAATCTCTGTATGGCCTCAAACAGGCACCCCGGGCATGGTACATCAAGATTAATGAGCATCTCGTATAACATGGATTTGTTAGAAATCCATACGATCCCAATCTCTACCTCAAAAAGCAAGGGGGGGAGATGGTGATTGTTGTTGTCTATGTCGACGATCTAGTCATCACTGGCAGTTCAGTGAGGATGATCGATGCAACGAAGAAAGATCTTAATCGATCATTCGACATGACCGATCTCGGGCTGATGCACTATTGTCTTGGATTAGAAGTGTGGCAGAAAGAGAATCATATTTTTGTTTCTCAAATGAAATATACCAAGACTACACTCGAGAAGTTTAGGATGATGGATTGCACACCAATTGCTACACCTATGGAGAACAGATTACAGTTATCTCGTTCAGATCCATCTCCTGAGGTAAGTGCCACTCTCTATCGGCAGCTGATTGGGAGTCTCATTTACCTGACTTACACTAGACCAGATATCAGCTTTGCAGTGAGCTATCTATCCAGGTTCATGCAATAACCCAAAATTTGTCATTGGAAAGTAGCAAAACGCATTTTGAGATATCTCAAAGGATCAGTGGATCTTGGTCTAGAATACAAGAAGAATGACAACTTCTTCTTGATCTGGATATTCGGATTCAAATCATGCAGGAAACATTGATGACAGAAAATCCACTTGGATTTGTATTCTTTATGGGATCTAGACCAATATCATGGGGAAGTAAGAAACAACACTTTTTTCTCACTCTTCCACATGAAGCCGAGTATCGTTCGCAGGAGAAGTCATCTGCGTGAAGCGATTTGGCTACGTCACATACTAGAAGGACTTGGAATACCACAGGACAAACCTACTACCATGTATGTAGACAATGAAGGTGTTCTCAAACTTGTTCGCAATCCAGTTTTTCACGAGAGAACAAAACACATTGAGGTTTAGGTTCATTTCATACGTGAACATGTGTCAAGCACAACATCCAGCTTCAATTTTGTCCAATGGCACGAACAACGAGCAGATATTTTCACAAAGTCACTTACACGTGACAAGTTCGAGTTGTTCGAGAGAGTTTCTCTCCTCATCTCTTGCACAATGCACAATTAAGGGGGAATGTTAGGATAAAATATTATTATCCTAATATTAATTATGCATAGTTTAATTATTTAATTAATTTTATTAATTAAATAATAATGGTTATTTTTTTTTATATGGTTCATAAATCATATTTGTCTTTTATTCATGTAGTTATATTGTTTTGAACAATATATTTGTATTTATTCATTTGTGCTTCCCGGATGTTATTGGAAGCCTGTTTATTTAGGAATTTGGTTCACCTGTGCAACCTAATATTTTGTTTGTATTCAGGCTGTGCAATATCTATAAATATTGCAGCCCATTCTCTGTAATGGTTGGTTGATTTGAGATTAATAAATTATACAAAGCTTAGTCCCTGTTTCTCAATCTACATTTTTATTATTTTTAAAAAAAGTTTATTTGATATAGTATAATATATAAAAATCCTCAAGTTATAAATTTTCATTTCATTTCAAAAGAAAACTAAAGAATAGAAATTATGAGAGATGAGGAGGGATAAGCCATGCACGGAGGGATGAAGTCGGTCAAATCAACAGGATTTGGTTCAATATATCGCTTAGGCATTTTTTTAAACAGTTCACAAGTGTTGATCTGACCTCCATTACGAATTTTATCCATATTTCACCCCGTGCCAAATATTGGATCGGCCACGACCCCGCATAAGAGAAACATGAGAAAACTCATTCAAATCCTACAAATTGGTCAGTAACAGCTCAACCATGGAGTGGTGGAGGCCAAGAGAGACTAAAAGGACCCTATGTAAAAGAAACGACTCTGTTGGGCCGTTTCCACATCTTAAATCCATTCTCCAAGTTATAGGTAGACTCAACTATGAGATAACTGAATTGGTCTAAAAGAAGGGGCGATGGCAAAGAAGAACCAAAAACAAGAAGGGGAAGAAATGGTGAAGTTTTAAGGTCCTCGGGCTTGAAACAATTTAGAAAAGGGTCAAAAATGACTAAGTATATAGGAGGCGGCAGAAGGAGCCACGTGTCCTAATGATGCTTCTCCAAAGGTGAATCTAAAAAGGGAACCCAAACTTGTGCAGGAGCTTCCACACATCTAGAACACCAAGGAAATTGTGGGGCATTAAAAAGTCTTCAATTTGAATGAGAAAGTGTGCCAGTGTCAACTTGGCGCAAATTGAAAAGGAATCCCGGTGGAGACTCAAACTTGCGCGCTTAGCCCTCCACGTAGAAAATGGTCAAGCAATTGTCAAAAGGCAAGCCTCGAACTTGGCTAAGTATAGATGTATTAGCGGAGAATGCCAAGTTTCGATCTGGCACATCTCAAGAGTTTGTCCCAAGGCGAGAGACCCAAATGAGGGTGAGCTCGCACACATAGCCCAAGGTCTAAAAGGTAAGAGGGGCCGCTAAAAAGTCCATAGATCGTAGTGGCCAACAAGTTTCAACCCGATGCTCCTCCAAAGGCAATCTTTGGGTTGGGTTTTTAAACAAGCGCGGTGCCTCCACGTGTTATCCCAACAAGGGCAGAGTTAGTTGAATATTCAATGCATGGGCCAAGGCTGGCAGGAGATGAGGTTGCCAAGTGTCTTAATGGCACTAATTCAAGGGTTGAATAGAGAAAATGTTTCCAAATGAGTGATATCCCGATGCATGTCCCAGAGGAAAATGGGCCATCGGGGAAAAGTTGGTTCTTTACCCCTTGTTATCTCAAAGAGGGTAAAAGTTACAAAATGACCACAACTCCACCCAAGGGAAAAAGTCAGCATTTGGGCCCGAGTCAAGGCCAAAGTGGGGAATCGGAGGAAGAGGTGAAGATTTTCCTTTATTCAAAAAGGCACAAGGATAAAGATGGAAGTGCATTTCCCAACCAACCAGAAGGAGCCACGTGTCCAAGAGGAGCTTCGGGGCTACGGGAGTTTTTTGAGTTATACATTTTTTGCACAAAAGGGCAAAAGATGAATTTCGTAGACCCGTAAGCCCGATTTTCGTTCTAATCACTGCCACCTGTCCCATACCAAAAGGGGGACCCATTCTTCAAAAAAAATTCCCACCCATTTGTATGGACTCGATACAAACTTCGAAGGGGCATATCTTTCAACTCAGGTCTCAAAATATTGTGAATCGACACCATTGGAAAGATCTCAGCCTCGTTCATGCCATGGAGGTCGAGGCTTCAATTTTGAGGAGGTTAGGTGAAGGAAAATGGAAAAATGTCTTTGGGATTTCAATGCAGGATCTTCTTGCCTCAACAACTAGATTAGATTTGATTTTGTTTCCACCGTTTCCTCTTCTTTTAAGGTGCCGAACCAAGGATCGATGCTAGTAAAGACAGATTTGGGGGAATATTTCATCAGAAGCATTAATAGCAGTGGTTGAGCTTCAACCTACTTTTCCCACTTGTCTCTCTCTTTCTTCTTGCGAGATGAATCTATAAATCCAAGGGCTAGGATTCATTGTAAAGGGTTGGACATTCTTTGTTTTGCAGGCTCCCTTCACCTTCTAGTAAAGGGATTTGTGGGGTTCAGGCCTTCCATCGAGATTGCAATATGTTTCTAGATTTTGACTACCTTGTAATGGACTGTATCAATCTATAGAGCAATAAAACATGTCTGTGATCAATCTTAGATCCTTTCTGTCTCTTTTTCTTTCATTTGGTCTTCCATTACAGATCGGCTATTTGTGTTTGTTTATTGTATACATTTTCGGTTTGTCGGTTTGTGTCTATTGATAAAATAAGTGTCCATTATTCCTTTGGTGCATCACCTTGTAGTTTAGTTATTTTTTATTTCTTGTACCCCCTTTCTTATCTCTATCTCCTTGGCAATTTTTAGATTAGGTATAGAAAGAGATCCTTTCTGAGAACCTCACATTTGCACTGAACAAAGGAATAAGGAACCAACCCTTAATCTAGAGAAATTTTCCATTTTTTCATGGTCCCAAACCTTGGGGAAAGTTCAATGTTATGCAATCACACCAAATGACTCTACCTTAGAAAATCAGACCTGTAGAACTCATTTGGGGGTGCTTTGATTTCGCACTAACAGTTTTGGCATGCCAGGGGACCAAGAAGTCTCCATCTTATTACAGTAGGAATTGATGTACACTTGCTGTGATTCTAGCTTTAAGAAGCCTTAAAACTATACATCTAGCAACTCTAAAAGAAACAAATCTACTAGTTTCAGTAGTCCAAGCAAGTTCATGAGAAGAATACAAACACGGTCAAGAACTAGAGAAGAGGGATTGTTTGTCTATCTAGACTTATCCCCGATAGAGGGAGAAGAGGAAGAAGAGCCCAGAAGTCTCTATCTCCACCAAACAAAGCTTTATCAACACCTCCTCCCGGTAGACCATTCATTCAATCAAGAGGGGTGCTTAGACCAATCAGAATGGCTCAGCCAAATCCTTATGTTAACTTCACTAGCAGTAGTCCACTTGCCTTGAATGCAAAAAATCTAGTTCCTATTGCAACATTAAAAAGTATCCCATATTTCACTAGGGAAAATCAATCTTCCTGGTGATCATGTCCAAGATATTGCAAATGTATGTACAATCCATGAGATCCATGAGATGGACATTGCAGTCAAGCTACTCCCTTCTTTACTCAAAGGGAAAGCTTTACAATGATTTAGGAGTCTTGAGGAAGGATCTATACAAAATTGAAATCAGTTATGCATAGATCTTTACAACCTTGAGTTTGGAGAGAAAGGTGATAACTTGTCCTTGTTGGATCAACTAACAACAATCAAGAGAGCCCCGAACAAGCAACTGACAGACTTCAACCTCAAATTCTAGCAAACTTGGGACAGGATTCCAACAACGGTAAATACCACTAATGAAGGTGTCTTCTTGTACTTTATTAGGGCTTTAAAATTTGATATGTCTTTAATGATTCGAGTCAATGGGGGCACTACATTACACGCAGCATATATCCTTTCCATAGGGTGAGAACCATTTGATTCGGAGCTTGTAAAATCATTCCTAGGCCATCCATGCCTCTATACCCCTGAGTTAGAAATCCCATATGCTAGCCAAATTCCTTCATTAGCTCATATACCTACCCCCAGAGTCAAAGTTTAGTGAAGCTTCCACTTCATTATCTAACACCTCTAAAGAGCTTCAGGAAGTGATGAAACAACTACAGAACTTGGGAAATGAGCTAGTAACCATCAAGAGATAGGAAGCTCATAATTCTAGGCCATATCAATCTCGAGCTCGGTCTCGGGGGTCGGTATTAGGCTAGACCCTAGTACCAAACAAAAAGCAGGCCACCATCTCGGACTATAAATCAAAGCCGAGCTAGGGACAACCCCAAGCCACTAGAACTTTTAGGTCGTATGATCCAAATGCGGCATCAACATCAAGGGCATTGGTTCCTACATAGAAAAATATGGTGGGAATATGATTTGTGTTTTCCATGTAATCAACCACATAACCAATCAATGTGTTTTAATGGTGCTCTAAATCAGGATTTAATGGTGCAAACCAGTATGGTGCCACAAGAACCTAGCCAAGAGGGAGATCGGTAAGAAGAAGCTTAACAAGGTGAACCTCTAGGAGAGACTATGCTTGTCAATTGGTAGGCTAAAGACTTTTGTGGTATGAATCAGTCCCCTCCTCAAAGTGTGGCTCTTAATACACGGTACCCAAAAAGAGAAGTATTGGAGAAGGCCAACCACCGAATTTAGGTGACCCTCAATCTTCCATCACTCCATAAGGTCCCGAGTGTTCTAAGTGTAACTCCCAACATGCATAACCAATCCAAACCACCTTCCAAATCCAATCAAGTACCGATTACAACAACCCATGTGCAAGAAATAAATGTATGCGGGAAGGGGAAGAAGAAGGACAGCTCATTCAATATTATTGAACAAATGAAGAGGACAAGTGTGAACATTTAACTATAGGAGTCACTTTGGCCATTCCAAGGTAGAGGGATGCATTTGGAGACTACCATGCGGGGTGGTCAAGTTTAAATCAACCCCTAACCAACGGGAGAGAGTGCTTACCAATGTAGTTCAACCTAGAGGGAACCAAGGAGAACAACAAGGTAAGATCCCGAGACCTCCATTCTATGTCTCATTGATTGTGGAGACAAATTGTGCACAATTGTATGATTGATTACGGGGCTATTAGTTATGTGATGCCCAAACAAATAGCTGATTAGTTGGGCCTCAATATGAAGTCATCTCTAGAGGAGTAGTCCAATTAGATTGGACAACGGTGAAAACTGCATTGGAATCATCAAGGATCCGAGCCTCACTCTGCATGCCTACCCCAATGTGTTGTTTTGCAAAACGTGTCCATCATAGATTTACCACTAGATTTTGCTTTATATGCATGCAGGGATTTCACCTTTGCCAAAATTGGAGGGTACCTATCTACTGATTTGTCACATATGATCTTTAGGACAAGGTATTGGGAAAAGGCCATAGTCAGATCTGAACCCATTGCTGATTATCATATTGAATCTTACATGCCTAACCCTATCAATGCTAACTGCTTAGCTTTTGATCAAGAAGACCTCCTAAACACTAATGAAATAGATACCAAGGTGGAATGTATCCCAGACTTGACCCTAGATTAGTGGGCTAACAAAAGACATGCCTTTGACCCCTATAAGGAGATGGAAGAGTCTAAGCTAGGTTTCTACTATCTACATGAAGAGAATCATCCTCTTCCTGACCTAATTAAGCCATAATACAAAGATACCAATAGGGTATGGCAGTTGTTCTTTGATGGATCAAGGAGTACACAAGGGGCCGGAGGAGGAGCTATGATTGTGTCCCCCAAAGGTATGAAGTACTATTTATCCTTGATTCTAGTTTTCTTGCTCAAATAACACTTTGGTGAATATGTTGCTTTGGTCCGGGGTCTTCATTGGGCAAGGAAGCTAGGAATCAAGAACTTGCAAGTGTTCGGTAACAGTGAACTAGTTGCCAATAAAGTCAAGAGGACTTAATGTTGTCAAAAATGACCTACTCAAGAACTACAAGAGTAGAGTATGGAATCTCATGGAGAACTTCGAGGCCTTCAATATTGTGTCCATACCCAGGAAGGAGAATGAAGGCTTGATAGACTTTCAGTTGATTGGAGCAACGTTTGATGTGATTGACATCAAGAGGGATAGAGAATAGCCACATATCCAAGTGATTGTGAGGCCGGTAATACTAGATAATAATACATGTTGGTAGGTGTTTAATAATGATCAACAGATCATTAACTTTTTGCAAGAAGAAGCTAAATTCTCAGCAAGAAACCAAAGTAGACTAGAGCAGCAATATGGGAATCAAATAGTATAACTGCATACAAATAAACTTCCCAAAGGCTTAGTGACCCTGGAATCTATTTTCAATCCTAATGATCAGTTTAGAAAGGAGAAAGCTAACATATAGATCAAAGGAGAAGATTTAGAATCAATCCCAGTTAGAGAAGGTAAAACACTTCAGATTAACAAAGTAGCCACCAAGAAAGAAAGGATTGAATTCATACAACTTTTCCAAGAATTTCCAGATGTGTTTGCTTGGAGTTATGAAGACCTAAGAGGGTTCAATCCAAAACTAGCACAACAAACAATCAAACTGGATCCAGTTGCTCAGCCCATCAGGAAGAAGCAGAGACTAGTCAATCCACATATTGAGCCTCATGATGAAGGAGCTGAACAAGATGATAGAGGTGAGTATCATATTTCCAATCAAACACTCAAGTTGGGTTGCTAACTTGGTCCCAGTCAATAAGAAAAATGGAGAAATCAGGCTGTGTGTTGACTTTAGGGATTTGAACAGAGCCTCCCTCAAGGATCACTACCCACTCCCTTCAATGGAGCAGATCTTGCAAGTAGTGTCTGGGTCAGAAAGATTCTCTCTCCTAGATGGTTATTCAGGATACAATCAAATCATGGTGAAAGAAGATGATCAATTCAAAACAACCTTCACCACCAAATGGGGCACCTATGCTTATAGAAAAATGCCATTTGGATTGTCCAATTCCAAAGCCACTTTTCAAAGGGAAATGGATATGACATTCAAGGAGCTTGTTAAAAAAATGGTTACATTACGTGGATGACATCACTTTTTTCCTAGAATGTAGAGATCATCTTTTCCACCTAAAGCAAGTGTTCCAAAGATGTAGGAGTTTTGGGGTGTCATTGAACCCTAAGAAATGCATATTCTTGGCCCATGAAGGCAAGCTTCTAGGCCATATTGTATCAAAAGAAGGATTGGCAATTGACCCGAGAGAGAGTTCAAGCAATAAGAGCATTGCCATTTCAAAGTCACAAGAATGCTCTTCAAAGCTTCTTGGGAAAAATCAATTTCATCACGCAAGTTTGTTCCAAACATTTCTACCCTTGTTAAGCCAATAACGTTGATGCTTTGAAAAAGAGCTTAGAATTCGGGTGGATAGGCTGAAGGAAAAGAAAGTTTTGAGGGTATCAAAGGGGCCATATCACAAGCCCCAACTCTTGTGAATCTATATTTTTCCAAAGACTTCATATTGTATACCTTTGGTAGTAGTGACACAATTTACGCAATCTTCGTTTTGCTTAACAAAGAAAATTTAGACAGGTAATTACTTTCTTGACGCAGTGCGGAAGATTATGAGGTGATGTACTCCTTCATTAAGAAGCGAGGTCTGACGATGATCAAAGGATTGAATAAGTTTAAGCATTTGTTTTCAAAAACAAAATCCAACGATTAGTCTCCGTGCAAGAGTGAAGGAATTCCTTCTCAAAGCATGGACTTGAATGAGAAGCGTGCGGGATGGATCACTCATGTCATGGAATATGACATTGAGATCAAGGTCACCAAGCTGGTCTATGGGAAAGGGTTGTGTGAATAACTAGCCTCGAGTCAACAAGATGAAGAAAAAAATGAGAGGGAAGTTGTTCTTGTTCTAAAAGATGATCAAGAAGAAAGGAGAAAGGATGTACTGTTCCTTTTTGGAACCAAGACATGGTGCACTTCCTTCAAACATGCATGTGTCCTCATGAGATGAGTAAAGCAAAAAGGAAACATTTCAGGTTACTGAGGCCATCCCATATGTTCTTATTGACATTGTCTTGTTCAAAAGAGACATAAATGGCATTTTGTTGAGATGTATTAGGACGAGATCGGAGGTGGAGAAAGTGCTACAAGAATTCCATGTTGAAGTAGGCTGGAGGCCATTTTGCTCCAAGAGTCATAACACTCAAAATCATGAAAATAGGTTATTACTAGCCTAGAGTGTTTAGTGTGATGCACATGGATCAAAAGGTGTAAAAATTGTGCATTCTTCAAGGGCAAAGAGAGGCTAGCAGCACTTCCATTACACCTAATCTCAATCGACCAAAATTTCATGCAATGGGATTGGAATTCATTGGAGTCATCAACCCAAATTCAAGCCAAAGCCATAAATGGATTCGATAGCGATAGATTATTTCACCAAGTGGGAGGCGGTGACACTCAAGGAAGCCAATGAGTCCAGTATCTTATATTTCTATGAAGGGATAGTGACCATATTTGGAGTGCTAGCCACCATCATATCAAACAATGCATTAGCATTTATAGGTTCCAAGATCACAGGATAACATGTTAAGAATGGGACATATTTGAGCACTTCATCAAACTATTACCCTCAAGGTATATCAAAATGGCCTTATGGGATGATAGAATAATGCCCAAGAGATCTACAGGAAGCTCTCCATTCAAGCTTGTCTATGGGAAAGAGGCAGTGTTGCCTATATCACTTGAGTTTCCAGCATTGGAGCTCGTGAAGCAACTAGAGATGTCTGAATTTGAACCAATGGAGGCCAGGTATGCAAAGATGATAGAATTAGAAGAAACCAGAGAGCATGCTCTCCAAGAAATAGAGAAGAATCAGGCTTCAATCAAGAAATGCTTTGACAAGAAGGCAAAAGAAAGGACCTTCCAAGAAGGAGACTGGTTCGAAATGGGATGCATATCAAGCAAACTAGGAAGGCATTCCAAGTTTTACACCATCTGGAGTGGCCCTTATATGATCACAAGGTGTAAAAGTAGCAATGCTTTCCAATTTTCCACATTGGAGGGTGAAGAGTTGCAGATTCTAGTGAACAGGATCTATCTTAAGCTTCTGCTTTACTAAAAGGGAGTTCTCACCCTGTACATATTAGTTTAGTTTTCTCTTTCCTCTAAGTGTTTCCACACATTGTCTTGCCGTAGTGTAGATTTTTTTTCTCCTAAGTGCTTTGCACGCTCTGCATGTTCCATTTGGAGCATGTATGATTTAAAATTTTGTATATAGTTGTGGTGTTGTTTTGTGTCTCTTATGTAGTCCATTCGAGAGTCGGATGAAACCACAGGTTAAAACAAATTTCTACTCTCGAGAATCTTGCATTCTAATATTTCTTATGAAAGTTGAGAGTGCAAGCAATCGGGGTCATGAATCGAGGCGAATTAGTATCAAATCGTCTTTCTTGACTTCATGCCCAATGGATAAGACATGGCAATTGGTCCATTCATCTAGCAAGCAAATATCCTGTGAGTTGCCAAATTTTTATCCATATTTCCCACATGCCAAATATTAGATTGGCCATGACCCCACATAAGAGGAACCTGAGAAAACTCATTCAAATCCTACAAATTGGTCGCAGAAGGACTCAACCATGGAGTGGTGGAGGCCAAGAGAGACTAAAAGGACCTGTCTGAAATGACTCTATCGGGCCATTTCCACGTCTTAAATCCATTCTCCAAGTTACATGTAGACTCAACTATGAGATAGCAGGGTCAGACAAGAAGGGGTGATGTAGTAGAAGAACCGAGAAATAAGAAGGGGAACAATAACAAAGTTTTAAGGTCCTTGAGTTCGAAATAGTTTAGAAAAGGGTCCAGTTGGTACCCAAATTGATTCTCCTTCAAAGTCCGAGTAGCATCACGAGTTTAACAGGGAAGCTTAGAGACCGATAGATCATAATGAGTCATTTTGTAGCTAGGGACAAGATCTAAGCTGGCCCTTTGTCACTCGGATGTGGAGAAATGGATCGCACCCATAAGAGGATTTGATCTATCCTCACTACTTTATGGTTGTTCCTTTCAACCAAGGTGAGAGAACCCTTTTGTAGCTTTGTTCTTTGTGGAGGAGATGGAGATGTCATTCCTTATGATATTATTTAGAAAACCTTGAAGAAAATATGATCAATGCAACAAAACCTAACTCTCATGAGTTGTCACTCTACGTAATGGAGATATTTTCTAAGCAAAGTTCAGGCCACTAAAGAGAATGAAAACTTTGATTGTTTTTGCATGTTTTAGTGTTAAAAATTTTGCATTTGTATACACACATGACAAACGGGGGTAGTATGGGTATGATTAATTATTTTGAATGAATTTGGTGGGAAAGCGGGATAAAGTTGATTATACCAGACCTTTGAGAACTTTTACAAAAATGGAAAGATAAAACAATATAATGCTTTCAAATTAGCTAGGGTATTCCTTTAAATAGAATATGTGCTCCAAATGGAGTCCCAGGATCAGCACTTTTCACACAAACTTTAAGGATCCAAAATTAAGGATCAAATCTGAAAACTTAACTAAACATTATCAATCTCTATTTCATCATGCCTAAGATACCCTCAAAGGCTAACAAACAATCTTATAGTCATGCTAGGAGTCACAGTGATTTTAATTTTTGTTATTTCACTATCAAATGGAAGCCCTTCGATAAATGAAATTGCAAATGCCACCAAACTATCACAAGGATAACATCGGTGTGATTCACACAAATTTTAATGTAAGAATGCAACAAGAACAAGAAAAACTACTTGGAGACATTCATGAACTAAGCAAACACAAAATTTTCCCAAGGATAACACAGATTAACTCAAGTTTGGTTAAATTTATCAATAGGGGAAAGTTTCTTGAACAATCTCATAGATTTTCAATGGTTGTACACTCACAACCACCTTGACATGATCAATTGTAACACAAAGGAGATAAACAGGATTCTTTGGATAATTTCTCGAGAAAGATGGGCTCTGTCAAGCTTTTCTCTTAGGAAATCAGTTTCTAACTCCTAACACTCCTATGTTCACAAATTCCCAACCCCTTTTACGAAAAAATCATGCCTATTTATATCATTTTACAATATAGACTTCCCCCAAACCGGAGACATTGAGTGCACCATTGCCCACCATGATCTCAATCGTGATTTCCCAGAATCAAATCTATGAAAAGTTGTTAGGTGCTCAGGGGGAAAATCTCTTGAGCCTCTCCCACATTCAAATCCCTCTCCTAGTAGATCACTCTTCCTTTTACTCACCGAACACTTCGCCCCTAATCTATCAAATCAGTTACTTGCATACTTAGGAAAAGAAAATGGAAGATTGGATTTGAGCCCGAAATCGATCTCATCTTAACGGTAAAAGACATCCCTAGATTTTCCTCATTAAACCTAGACATTAACAGGTCTTTCGTGTGCGAGAAAGAAAAATCAAAGGCTAAATCACGTGATCGGATGACATATTAATTGTGAGAGTTGTTCTCGAGACCTTTCCCACCAAGCCAAGCCTTGATTAATGCTCCTCTTCATTTGGCTTGTAGGACACTCCAAGAAATGATAAAAAAACCATAAGAATATGCATTCACAGGAGCTCTAGAGTGAAAATGGTGGAAAAATAAAATATAGATACACAGTTGTCATTGATTTCTATTTTGAATTTGGACCATCCACGTGGGAGATCCATTTTAGAGCGGGGTTGTGGGTTCCCCTTTTCTTTTACAACTTTTGGAAAAATATAAAATTTTCACGTTTTCTGCACCTCGACCTTGAGAAATGAGCCTAACACATGTCCTAAGGTGGGTTCCAAAGGAACCATGGCCAAATTATGCTATTTCACCTTATTTTTAGAGAAGGGAAAATTTTCCAAATTTTCCCGTAGCTCGCCCTTCCGCTATTGATAGGCGTAAAATATTGACTATTTTCCATCAGTCTGCATGGGCCATTTTGATGTTTAATCCTTTTGGTAACAAGAGACAAACAATCCAAGTTGCCTTCGATGGTCTCGCTTCCCCAACCTCTCGACTTTTCAAACTATCGCGTCACTATGGCACATCTTAAGATGATCCCCAAAAGTTGAGACTGAAAAAGCACTGAGACTCACCACGTGTCTCGGCACTGCAAGATTTCTTTGAAGGATTAAAGCTCGGTGGAAGGTGCCATGTGTCGGGCTCCAAGAGAGTCTCCTTTGGCCGTTGAAAAGTCCAAGAAAAATGCAAATTCAGCGGAGGCCTCCAAGTGTCCTCTTGGCGCTTCTTTAAAGTAAACTTCAAGGGTCGGTTCTCAAACATGCACGATTTCTCCACGTGTCCTAGGCCTATCAAAACCCATTTGAAAAATGCACGATTTCTCCACGTGTCCTAGGCCTATCAAAACCCATTTGAAAAAGACTAAGTATGGGAAGCCTCGGTGGAAGCCTCCACATGTCTTCATGGTGCAATTTCAAAATGGTGCCTAAAGCAAAGACTTTAAATGAATGCGGGCTCACCATGTGTATCCTGTTCGCTAGACTGTACTAACTGCATAAAAATTTGTCTAAGTCCAGGGAAAAGCAACGGAAACCTCCACGTGTCCTCCCGGCGCAACTCCAAGGCCAAACCAAAAGTGAACTTTCAAATGAGCGTTGTTCCTCCACATGGACAATTTTTGGGTTAAAACTTTCCAAAAAGTTTAGGAGTGCCCCGCTGAGCCGCATCAAATCAAAAATGAACACGTGGACACCCTCGGGGCGAAAATAAGAAATTTTCCCCGCCACTTAAATTTTCTTTAATCAAAACCTGGCGGGGCCATGGGGCGAGTTCAAATTTTTTTCCAAAGTATCCAAAAATAACAAGTTCAAAAACAAACCCACCGCGCCCCATCCAATTAGAAGAAGCCACGTAAGCACCAAAAGAACCAATCAGAATTGAGCGGAGCCACGAGATCAAATTTTCCTTTTTGCCAAAAAAGCAAAAAGTGATAAGTTAAAGAATTTTTCCGCCATCCCCTAACCAACCAAAAGAAGCCATGTGACCACTGAATGTTGAGGAATAACTTTGATAGGAAAAAGACACTCATCAGACCATCAAAAACATAGAAATTCACCACTCATGCCTAGAACCCGACTTTTCATTTAAGGATGAAAATTTTCTGAAACAAAAACAAGTGAATCATGGTTTCGAGCATCTTGACCATGGATTTGGATTTTCAAAGGCATGCAAATATAAATTGATCATTCTTGAGCTTCCATGGTCGAGGAAAAATAGGAAAAATGACAAAGCCCGCAGATTTTGAAGAAATTAGGGCAAAACAGGGAAAACTCGGAGACTTCTTCAAGGAGGGACATGACAATGGATTCTGCAAACAACTCGAGGCATTCAAAATGGAGGTAAAAGCTTTCAAAACACCCACATCGAGAGACAAAATATTTCATAACACACAGATCAGAGGAAAATTAGGGCAAAATGGTGAGAGATCAAAACAAGCACCAACAGGTCCAAAAATGACTAAGTATAGAGGAGGCGGTGGAAGGAGCCACGTGTCCTAATGGCACTTCTCTAAAGGTGAATCCAAAAATGGGAACCCAAACTTGCTCCAGGCTTCCACGCGTCTAGAACCCCAAGGAAATTGTGGGGTGTTGAAAAGTCTATAAGTTGAATGAGAAAGCGTGTCAAGTGTCAATTTGGCGCAAATTCAAAAAAAGGAAGCCTAGGGTGGAGACTCAAACTTGTGCCATCCCTCCATGTAGCAAATGGTCAAACAATGTCAAAAGGCAGGCCTCAAAATTGGATAAGTATAGATGTATCAGTGGAGAATGCCAAGTGTTAGTGTGGCGCATCTCCAAGAGTTGGTCCCAAGGTGGAGACCCAAATGAGCATGAGCTCGCCACATAGCCCAAAGTCTAAAAGGTAAGAGGGACCATTGAAAAGTCCACAGATCAGTGGAGGCCGAAAAGTGTCATCCCGAGCTCCTCTAAAGGAAATATTTGGGATGCATTGTCAAGCAAGCAGCGGTGCCTCCACGTGTTATCTCGGATAAAGGGGTGAGTTAGTTGAATAGTCAACGATCATGGGCCAAGCCCGAGAGGATGCCAAGTGTCTTAATGGCGTTGATTCAAGGGTTGAATAGAGAAAAGGTTTCCAAATGAGTGCTAGACTAATGCGTGTCCTAGAGGAAAACGGGCCGTGGAGGAAAAGTTGGTTCTTTACCCGTTGTTATCTCAAAGAGGGTAAAAGTTGAAAAATGACCCGCAACTCCACCCAAGGGAAAAAATCAACATTTGGACTGAGTCAACGCTAAAGCGAGGAATCGGAGGAATGGGTGAAGATTTTCCTTTTTTCAAAAAGGCACAAGGATAAAGATGGAAGCACATTTCCCAACCAACCAGAAGGAGCCATGTGTCTAGGTAGAGCTTCGGGGCTATGGGAGTTTTTGAGTTTTGTGTTTTTTGCGCAAAAGGGAAAAAGATAAATTACGGACCCGTAAGCCCAATTTTTGTTCTAATCTAATTGCCACATGTCCCATACCATAAGGGGAATCCATTTGTACGTACTCGATACAAACTTTGAAGGGGCATATCTTTTGACTCAGGGCTCAAAATATTGTGAATATGACACCATTGGAAAGATCTCGGCCTCGCCCACACCATGGAGGTGCAAGCTTCAATTCTCGAGGAGGTTAGGTGAAGGAAAATGGAAAAACATCTTGATCTTTCAATGAGGATCTTCTTGCCACGACAACCAGATCGGATTTGATTTTCTTTCCACCATTTCCTCTTCCTTCAAGGCACCTTGAACCAAGGATCGATACGGTAAAGATGGATTTGGGGTAGATTTCATCAAAAGCATTAATGAGTGGTTGTTGAGCTTCAACCTAATTTTTCCGCTTCTCTCTCTCTCTTTCTTCTTGCACTTTGAATCCATAAATCCGGGACGAGAATTCATTGTAAAGGGTTCGACATTCTTTGTTTTATAGGCTCCTTCTCCTTCCAATAAAAGGATTTGTGGGTTTGAGCCTTCCATCGAGATTGTAATATGTTTCGCGCTTTTGGCTACCTTGTAATGGTGTATCAATCTACAAAGAAATAGAACACATCGTGATCGATCATAAATCCTTTCCTATCTCTTTTTCTTTCATTTGGTCTTCCATTACAGATCTTGATATCTGTGTGTTTGTTTATTGTATGCATTTTGTCAATTTGTGTCTATTGACAAAATAAGTGTCCATCATTCCTTTGGTGCATTGCCTTATAGTTTAGTTATTGTTTATTTCTTGTACCCCCTTTCTTATCTCTATCTCCTTGGCAAGTTTTAGATTATATATAGAAATAGATCCTCCGTAGAACCTTGTGTGTGCACTCGAGCAGAGAGGAATAAGGAACCATCCTTTAATCTAGAGACATTTTTCCATTTTGCAAGGTCCCACACCTTGGAAAAATTTCAATGTTATGCAATCACACCAAATGATTAGAACTCATTTGGGGGTGTTGTGATTCTGCACTAACAACGACATACAAAGATTCCCAATCACTTGAAATTTTCCAACAGAATATGTTTCCCATTAAGTTTTGATGGTTTTCTAGGGCCTACTCAAGGCTCCATACTGAACACGAGCTAGGAGAATGTTGGAAAAGTTTTACGGAGCTTGGAAACACATTTATTTCAATAAAATTAAACTTTTTGACTGGTTGTTCTCCTTAAATATAGATGTTTGACAAAAGACATAAGTTGCAGCATTTCGATGATCCACCTCAAAAGAAGAGTTGAAATTTATTGCAGCCCCATATTATTATGTGCTCTACAAGGGTACCAACCAAACATGTCCACACAACCACCACATGTTTAATTAGTGAGTTGATGATAAAGTTTAGAGTCCCCTCGAGATAGCTAGCACCACAAGGGAATGTCAACCAAGTAGGCATAATATTCAGTTCTAGGTGGAATGCTATTACCAGCACACTCATGCCATTGAAGTATTTACAGCCCTTTCCCACTAAACCTGCGAGCTTGCATTTTAAAATAAAACAAAAATGAAGCTTACATGGTCAGGGCGTGTTCCATTAGACCACCTCTCTCTGACGTGTTTCCCCAACAGAAGACTTGGCTTATGTGAGCTTCCCATTATGTGTACTTGACTACCAGGCACTTGCAACCAAGCATCTGAAAAATCCCTATTTTGGTGCAGGATAGGAGGAAGTTGGCAAAGGGCAGGAGGCTCTACACCTGCGCATGTATTTGCCTAAACTTTTGTGAGATTTTTCAACAACCCCAGTTCGTGTATATCCTATAGCCGTTGTAGGCCAAAGACCACATTGCTTTCAGGTATTCAGTCAAGCATTTCACATGCCAAGAAAATGCTTCCACGTTTTGCATGCATGTTTGTCAAACCGTCTCCAACTACAACATCTGACAAAACCTCAACCTTGGTGCACATCTGGGAATAAGCGGGCAAATGTAAACTGATTAGGTTGGGGCTCTGTGTTGCAATTGGAATGGTGAGCCTATCGTGAGGAAAACCATGCCTCATGTGCATTGCATTGTCAAAAAATACTAAATTTACAACTCAAACTTGGGTTTCTACATGGTTTAAGCATCCGGATATCAAATAAAGTTCATTTTGTATTACTGTCCAAGGGAAAAGACATGTCTAACTTCCTTCAGCTGCCCACGTGCCTTAACAGGTTTCTCATGCCCTCACACCACCTCTCAACCACTCCTACCATCACCCACTCCACCACGTCTCTATGCCACCATCACTTCTAAAACCAAACGCATTAATTTCATTTATTTCTTCTTTTTTTCATTAAGGTTAAAGACGTTTACTCGGATCTATCATAGTATTTCAAAGGTTTGAAGTATGTTTGTACAGTTGTGATATATTTTGTTGATTGCGTAATGGTTGTGTGAAGTTACGATTTTAGTAAACTTTAATAGATTGGTTCATATGAACCTCGAGAAATAGGCTTGCATGTCAAACTCCGTTATCAATTTTGTGTTGTAATTTACATTCGATTTCTGATTTTATTTCCGCATTTTAATAAGTAATTTTAATTATAATTTACATATTAAAAATCATTCATGAAACCTTCGATAAATTGGTAAAAGGGAAATATGAATTTAGGATGGCTTTGATCAAACAATGAATGGAAAATCAGTTTTGGATCAGTCTTGAATCATATTTTTGTCAATTTTTGATGGATTGATTAGAGTCCTAAAATTGATTAATTTGAATAACTGGGTAAACATTATTTTAGTAGAAGTATTTTGCTATGTTTACGGATCATGTTGGTATCATAGTTGGTTTCTTGATTTCTTAAATTACATGTTTATATGAGTCTTTGATTTTCTAATCCCATAAGTGCAGACTATTTGTCTCGATATTCTTATTTAGCATTTTTGTAGTATTTTAAAGATCAGTTGGTTTATAGGTAATAATGGGGAAAGCATTGAAGAGGGAAATATTAGAATATATCGAGAGCATCAATAGACAAGTGCAGGAAGAAAATGCATTCCTATGACGTAAGCTCTATTTCTTCAAAGAGGAAGTTGATCAGTTAAAAACATAGCTAGCATCAAAGGATGATCTCTTGATAAGTTTGTAGTGTGGTGATCAGAAGAAGGAAATTCCTTCTACTTTGAATGCACATACCATGGAAGAGTACATGGTAAGTTTCTCACCACTTGAATATTCTACTTCCTCCCATTTAGTTTTGATTCGAGGTAATTATGTCTTTGGTTCCAAATTATTATTTAAGCTAGTTTTTGAGGGAAGAGGTCTTGGAAAAGACAGTCAAGGCATTGCTAACCAAATACAAGTTGAGGATTGCCCTCATTTTTCATGATTGGTTTTATTAGTGCGGGAAAGTATATTGGATAATGCTCTAAGAATGCTAACGGTAGACAAGCTTCCGAAAGAAAAGAGAATACCCCACTATTCCTGCAGGAAGATTCGATGCAGGAATCAGGTTCTTCTTTGTCAGAGGATGGAGTTTGTGAGAAGGTTTGGCAAAGAGGTATTGTGATTCCACCTCCACATTCTTACCATAATCATAAGCATAGTAAAAGTTGTAAAAATTATGATCCACTCTTTCAATTTAAGAAGTTTAGCTTGATATTTAGAAAATGATGGATTCCTTTCCTTGTACATTTTTGGGATGCATAACCATTCTATTTCTAGATGTTGGAAGAGAAGGAATTTGTTGAAGAAGTTATTTTCATTTGTCATGAATAAGGAAAATAAAAAAGACCAATCTCGTCATTGAGGAGTGAGGGGTAGAAAGAATAATTCCTTTGTTATAAGGAATTTTTATGCCCTTGTCATGACGATAGATATCGAGTGAAATGTTTTGAAAATTCATCCATCTTGTCATCGAGTGTAATGACAAGTCAAATATGGAATATAGAACTTTGTTTCAAAGGTAAATAAATCTTTAGATCCACCATCAGTTGATGTTATAACCTTGGATCAGGTGATAACGTAGATGAAAATCTATTGGCATGGGTTTGTAAACAATTTTTCAACTTTATATTACATAGCTCTTGATTTTTATAGCATGTAATTAATTCATGGCTTTTGTTATGGGATTCTGGTTGAGTTTTTTATGGAATTGTTTCCCATTTAGCTTTGAATTGTTTTGGAGTTTAGATTTGGTGAGAAAATCGAGGGATAGGTTTACCGTACTACATGGGTTTATTACTTTGGAATTTTTTTATTGATACTCCATGTACATATCCTTATTTTAGCTTTGATTTTCTTTTACAATTGGGTACAACTCATATTTCAGCTTGGGAAATTTCTAACACCAGTATGCAGGTTCAGTGGGCATGGTGGAAATGTTTATTTTTGGGAACTTGCATTTCAATATCTGTTGTTAATTTTATTTATGAAAAGTATGGATTCTTGTAAGACCCATTTTTGGCACCATTTTGTTTTTGTAATTACCTTACAAACTCATCTACCCATCGAGGATGTTTACACATTTACTAAGTCCCTTGTTTTTGGAATTTATTGTAACTATCCTTTGCGGTTACAATTAGGGTATATGTTTATTTTACTAACAAATTTGGTTGTAGAGTGTACTTGGTGATATTTTCACTTGATGTAATTTAACTATTTTGGGTATTTCAGTGTTGTGCAGATAGTTTACTTCTATCCTATTTGTAGTACATATTATGGGGATAGATTATTTTTCATTGACAGTTCACTTTATTAAGCTTGTGTCTATTTCTGACATGTTTATTCTAGATCATAATGGTTACATGTTGCATTGTTTGATAGTTTCACATGAACACTTTGGACACTAGCCTATTTTGGGCATTTTAGATGTCTTTTATAATGATATATTGTTAGTGGACTTGTATTTTTCAGTGATGGGACATAACACAGAGTATCATTTAGACACTTACTTTACGTAGTTTAATGAGTATCTTTATCTTATCAATTGTTTTTGGTGGCATCACAGTGGGATGAAAGTATACAAGATTCAATGAGCCTTTCGTCTATTACTTGGGCATTGGTTTGTCTTTGTATGCTGATCCAAGATGTTTGCAAAAGTTGACATGGTCGTAGAGTATCAGTGGATAATTACCTTTTTATGGCTTATGATTGTCTATTTTGGTGATCGATTTTTGTTTACTAACTAATCAAAATTTTCTTTCATTAACCCATATATTTTATTCCTATAGTGTCTTGTATGTGTTTGTGAGATGCATTAATGGGATTAACAATTTTGGTAGTTAAAAATAGCTTTTGTGGAAAAAATCCTTCTTAGTGGGGAGGTGTTTTCAAAGGATATTCGATCTTTAGATGTCCCCTAAATTTCCCTAAACAATTTTAGTACAATATATAATTTTGAGATCTTACTGATGATACCAAGAATGTTGGAAATGGATCTCATGTGCTCAAGATATCGTTGGTCAAATTTTGGACTAACGGGGGTTAAGCCAATCATGTAGTGACACATGAAAAAATGGAGTATGGGGAAAACTATAGATTTGGTTTTACAACACCAATATTTGACACTCGGGATCAAAAA
This sequence comes from Taxus wallichiana var. yunnanensis, assembly GCA_018340775.1. Taxonomy (NCBI): domain Eukaryota; kingdom Viridiplantae; phylum Streptophyta; class Pinopsida; order Cupressales; family Taxaceae; genus Taxus; species Taxus wallichiana. Next base: position 594,682 of record CM031237.1, on the reverse strand, counting down.
TGGTAGTTCACATTACTTGTTGGTCCTGGGGCCCTCAACGGCAAGATGGACACTCTCTTTTGATAGAGGGGTGTCTTTATCGTCGTTTATTTATTATGGCATTGCCACTAGTTTATTATATCTGCCTTATATTATATTTGTATTATCAATGTGGGAGATGTATGTATATATTTAATTATATGGTAATATTACATATGGGTGAGCTCAACAACTCTATGATTTGTTTATCACATTGGACAAGTTCATTTAATAGAGATCGAGGCATATGGTTTTCGTGGGACATTCCACATTATTCCCCACGACCAATATATGGCATATTACCCAATACCACCGCCATTCATTTATACCATGGTCAACATGTTTTATGTGGGCTTGAATTATACCTCACCACCCACCATTCCATTTGGCTTGGCATTCCACCGAATAACTCGCTTGTTTATCTCCACTACGTGTCAAATATTCCACGCAAACTGATGACCTTTCAACATGAAAAATCGGCCCATCCTCATCTGTTTCAACCACCAATTTACAAAACATGCACACCAATGAGAAACCATAATAACTTGGCGAGTTCTTGAGGGAGCTCACACTTATTTAAGACTCACTTATGTAGGCCTATAGATAAGGAAGAATAGACCAGTTTTTAATTATCCTCAGTTTTGGAGCACCTAGGCTTAGAATAATCCCTTTGGAGTAAAAAGGAGAATTGTTTAGAACTCTATCATGCTCCTAATGGTGTAATCATTTTTCCATTTTGCATGTTACGTGACTTTGTTTTAAGCTATGAAAGTCACTAGTTGTGAAATTACTAATGGAGTGACCTCGAAAAAATACTTCAGGAAGGTGAAAGACATTTATTGAGCTATGTCAGATTCTTTCAAAGGTATAAAGTACATTTTTACAGGATGTGATCTATTTTATTGATTTTAAGGGTTATTGTACTTATAATTTCAGCAAACTTTAATATATTGGTTCATATGAACCCGGAGATGTAGGCTTGTATGCCGAACTCCGTTATCAATTTTTGTGTCGTACTTTAGATTATGATTTCTTATTTTATTTCCAAATGTTAATCAAAATTGATATATTTAAAATCAGTCATGACACCTTCAATAAATTGGTAAAAGATAAATCTTAATTCAGGATGGATTTGATCAAACAATGAATGGAAAATCAGATTTGTGTCAATTTTTAATGGATTAATTAGAGTCCTACAATTGATCAATTTGAATATCTAGTTAAACATTATTTTAGTAGAAGTATCTCTGTTATGTTTAAGAATCATCCAAGTTTCAGAAGACACCTCTTTCGAGTATGTTATGCAATGACTCTTGAAGGGGGAGTATCACCTCCTCACTCTTAATTCATCCCATACACCAAACTCATACTAGAGGTTTGATAAATAACCAATGTAAGAAGCCATTGTTTCATATGTCATCTCCTTCGGCCCTACTCATCTCAAGTTTAATCTTATGTATGGAGGGATTGATCATCTCTCCTTGTATCATGATAATCAACTCCATGCTAAACTATTCACGTCTAAATTTTGATTTTTATATAATCAAACCTTTTCAAATATGTATCTTCATCACTTTTCCTGGAAGGGATTAGGCCTTAGACATTATGAATGAGGAATGCACAAGTTAATATTTGATCAGTCCTGTAAGCCTCACTAAAATTCCATCCTTCGTGAAGACCACATCACGGGCCCGTGAGGGAACTAGAGTCGCCCGTTTGAATCCGATTACCCTCTTGAAAAAAATTATGCCATTTCCATCACATCTGAAATTTTTTAGTCAATGATATTACCTTAGGACCCGTTACTTATCAGGACTAATACCTACACTAAAACTATCCCACTAGTATTACTTGAAATGGTAGGGAATACATCAATATTATTTAATGTCATGACGACCAATTCATTTTATCCTAGATGGGGGAAGAGGATCATTACCTTCAAAAGAATATACCATTTAACACATCAAAACTCCTTAATGAATCAACCATCAACATCAACATATGGACTTCATAGGACCCTCACATTGTCAAAGTTGGTGAATCCTTGGATTCAAAAGAATTAAAGGACTTAATTTCTTTCATTTCAAAACATATTCAAGCCTTGACATGGTCATATAGTGACATGCCAGTTATTTACCCTAACATCTTCATTCACAACATTTTCACATATCCTAATGCTAAACCTGTTAAACAAAAACTATGTAGGATGCACCCTCACATGGCCCTCATAAAAGAAGAATTACAACGTATGATTTCTACTAACTTCATATTACCCATCAAATATCCAAAATGGGTCTCTAATATCATACATGTAACCAAATACTCTTACAAATTATGCACCTGTACATACTTCTGAGATCTCAAGCTCACTTGTCCCAAAGGTAACTTTCCACTCCATCACATATATCAGCTTGTCAACCTCAACGTTGGCCATGAAATGCTATCACTTATGGATGGATTCTTTGGATATAATCAAATCCTTATCAACACATATGACCAACATAAAACATCCTTCATTAATCCTTGTGGAACTTTTTGCTATCGCGTCATGCGTTTCAGATTCAAAAAAACAGGGGACATATATCAACGCATAATGACATGTACATCTTCCATGATATTATTTATGAGACCGTGGAAGAATACTATGATGACCTATAATGAAAATATAAGCAATGCAAATATCACCTCACCTTCCTTGACACCTTTTTTCTCGTCTCATTTAATGCTTCCCCACTTTAATCCTTCTAAATTTGTAATTGGCATCCTCACTCGGAAATATTTTAGGTTTCACTGTTTCTATCATGGGCATTGAAGTTTACCCCACCAAAATCAAAACCATCATCAAAATGCCTTATCCTTTAAACCTTAAACAACTTCAAAGTCTTCAAGGTAGACTTTAATCAGTCTACTTTGTTTTATCTCGCAACTTTCAAATCGTTGCCAAATTTTTCACCATCATCTTCAAAAGGACGTCCATTTAAAATGGGATTTTTTTCAAAATGCCTTTGAATACCTCAAGCAATACCTTCTATCATAGCCCATGCTCACGCCTCCATGTGAGGATGAGCCATTTTATCTTTACATATATGCCACTAACCATTCCTTGGGTATTATACTAGGTACAATATAGGTTGTTTACTCTAGAAGTCGCACACTCCATGACAATGAAACTTGTTACACTAGAGAATTTTTTTGTGCCTCATACTTCATCTAACTTCAACACTATATAAGTAATCATAAAACATACATTGTCACCAAATTCAATCTTCTCAAATCCATGCATTCTAAACCATATCAAAGTAATTGTATCACTCGTGGCTCATGCTCATGACCGATTTTGATCTAGTGAAAAACTTGTCGAAGATCCCCTTCCTAACAATCAAATACCACATGAACAATTTCTTGACGAGTCCATCAACACCATAAATCAAGAATATGCTCCTATTAGAATGAAACTCTTCTTTGATGGATCTAAATATCAGAAAGGGGGAGGTGTCAGTAACATCATCATACCTCCCTATGGGAATCCCATCCCTCTATCATTCAAACTAAACTTTAAATGCACTAACAACATGGTCAAATACGAAGCTCTCATAATTGGTCTCAAAACTACTATCATACTTAGTCTTCAAATGTTGGACATCTATGAGGACTCTCAACTAGTCATTTACCAAATCAAGGGGTTTTATAAATAAAAAATAAACTTTAATAAAATGTAAGAGCATTGTTGAATTCCTATTAGAATCCCTTTTATCATTACACCGTCTAAACAATACCACTATTTTCCAATAATTTCGTAGATACCATGGCTTCTCTAGCATCACTCATCCCATTATCAACCAACGATTCCTAATTGTTCATGGTTGTTCAAAACTTGATCAACCATCTCACACCAAATCTAGACACCTATAATTTAGCACGACCAATTTAAATACTTAAATTGTGCTAATTATCCTTTCTGCAAATTGGTGACATATCGTCAATAATGTTCATCTTCCTCCTATCATCATTAATTAATTACGATAACTAATTAATTAAGTCTTATATTTAACAAATACCCTAATTAATGACCTTAGTTAATTAATCCTTCCTCCTATCTACACCGATTAATTATTATAATTTAATTAGCTTCCTTTTATTAAACCAATAAATCATTATTTAGTTGATTTAATTCCCTTCTATAGTCTAAATCATACTAACTATTCCTCTAAAGAGCCATCTCATCTTTATATTATTCCACAAGCAAAGGGATGTAGAGATTCCTTTATCCATTGGGATATATAAAGAGCCCTCCTCCTACCTTTACACTTACAAAAGAAAGCATATAGTACATACACTATAAGCCTTTTGTCACCCTTAAGCATTTCACCATTAGAAGAGCTAAGCCTCATTCTTGCACTTCATCCATTTAATATTTTGGGTCATATGGAAATAATAAAAGTGGTCTTGTAGCCATGCTTTGATTGACTTCCATTCCTAATCCCTTAAAAATCAAACAATCAACTTTGATTGCCATGAATCTACCTAGGTTCAATTTAGTTGTTTTGGTGATCTAAAGAGTAGAGGTTTTAATAATTAACATGTTAGTTTGATTTCCATTTCAAAGTTATGATGCAATAATGTTGTTATTTAATCTTTCTTAGCTCTTAACATGATGGTGTTTAGATTTTGATTTAACTTTGTTATTAGGACTACTAGGTGTTAGTTCTAATTTTCTTAACTTAGTTAAACAAAACCATGCACACATTTGGCATGCCGGTGGGATGGATCCTTAGTCCCTTAACATTATAGCTTGAATTCTATTGTTTTTGGCTAACCTTTGATATACACATATGGCAAATAATGTTCAATTTCTTAGGATTTTGCTAGTATTATATGTGTAGGTTCTCATTTAGAGCTATCATTCTAATGGGTTGTTGTCAATTTCGAGCTAACTTACTAAAATTTGAAGTGTTGTGAGATTTTTGGTGTCTTTGGCCGTACTTTACTTATAGAAGGGCGCAGTGCACTAATCTGGCGTAGGTACATTAAACAGCGGCCAGAATTACACACTAACCTTAATGTAGGCACCTCTCGGGTGGTGCAGGCACACTGTTGGAGTTTTATATCTCAGTTTGGTTATCCTTGATTTAAAGGTTTATGAAGATGATAACAAGCATACCAGATTCGGAACCCACACAAAATTGGCTCTTATTTTGCTTAAGCAAGGAGGTTCAATTAAGCAAAAGGATAAAAGAAATTTTTAATGATTAAAATTTAGATTTTATAACTTGATAAGTTAGTTTGTGATGTTTTCTTACCAATTACCCCATTTAGCATGACCTTGTACACCTTTCAACTTACCTTAAATTAATTTACAACTTAATATAATTTCATCCCAATAACTCAGAAGGTGATACTACCAACATAGGTTAAGAGTAATAAGGTATATATATTTTTCTAACACGAGATGATAATTCCTTTATCTTAATTAAAAACTTTTTACTTCATCAACTTGATTATAACATTGTATATAATTGAATGTATAGATTTTTAAAACCATTAAAGGTTGAAATAACATCCTATTATGTCTAGCATTGCATTACTGCCATGAGCTAGAAGGGTTTACTACACAAGATTATAACTCAAGAAGAAGTTTACCATTGCCCTTTTTAAATAGTCGGTGATACATAGTACCCTATCTAAAAGATACACAACTAAGGGTGATAAAGAGATTCTAGTGTACTTAACTTGAAAAAAATAGGTAGGTAGGCAAAATCGGACAAAGAAAAGATAAAATATCTTCAAAATTTCCATTATACATTAGATTACACACAAATATGACGTGAGCAATTTATATCATTCACACTTTGAAATTTTACAAGTTCTAGCTTTAGCTAGTTATCATAACCTTACTCCATAAGTACTGAGGATACCAAAGAAATGGGCCCTCCAATATTATCCACAAACACCATTCTAGAATCTTACAACACATTAAACATTCGTATGTAACACAATTTTATAAGAAAAGCTGAAGCAACTTAGTAGAAGCATTTCCTTTTTTCTACACACAAAAGTCATCTCACATTTATTAGCTTTGAGTCGAGTTTGAGAAAACTAAGCATGATAAGAACTAATCACATTAGTATAGTAAGATACTATATAACAATATCATGAAAGGAATCCTTCATTAAATGAATTTGATCTAAGTTCTAAAACACTAAAAACTCATTTAAGTATGCCACAAAAAAATCCACCATGTCAAATTAAGAGAGAGATCGTATGCACCAGTTATGAATCTTGTCTCAAAATGACAAAAGTTAAACAACCATTCAAGTTGGGGTCATTAGTCTTATCAACCAAATAAAAGTGCGAGAGGGTATTAGGATTTCAATCATGTAATCATATAGATTAAATAATTGAAAATCTAATACTTAATTCATCTATATATATATATATATATATATATATATATATATATATAATAAAAATTACTTCACGCATTATACTATTTAAATTGAAGGCTAGAAAAATTTCAAGATAATTAATTGCCTAGAAGCCATGCTTTTAGATATACAACGAGAAGCTATCCTTTTTTTTTCTTTTAAACTGAAAGGAAATTTACATCAAGCCTCTTAATTCAACTAACCATCCAATGTATCTTATCACAACAGTAAAGCATTCTTCATTTCTCACTTATCAACCACATTCTCTCCTCGAGACTTCTAAATAATAATTAGTTCATCAAGGAGGATCAATATTACCTGATTACAGTGTAGTATTAGTCAGCCTAAGAAAACAAGGAACTACACAGATTAGAAATACAACTGATTGAAATTGAAACCAAAATCAAAATGAGTAAGGGTAAACAATTTTAATAATAGAGAATAACCTCAAAATAAAACACCAATAGTTTATCGACCAAGTCGGTCATAGTATCACATATAGGATGAATATCGAGAAGATAAGGCGAAAATTTATATGGCGTTTCAAAAAAAATAAAAAAATAAAAACAATCATTTCAATAAATTAGAACATAACTTCCATATAATGAGGTCAAGGGTTAGACTCACATGGTTTTGAGTTCAAAAGAAGAAACATCCATAGAGGAGCCCTTTAAACCGATTAACTCAACCATCTCATTCATCAATTAGATATAAGAGAAGGTAAACCTAGAATGTAAAGGATTCATGGTTCACTAAAAAAAGAATCTATTATAACAAGGATTACAGCCAGTAGAGGTCGTCCCAAAGATCTAGATCAGGGAAAATCACCATAAGGTGAACAAGAGAACGCGAGGGAAAAAAATCAAAACACAACGTTAACCTAAATAAAACTAGCCAAAAATAAGAAAACTATTAATCCAAGACGAAAAAGAAGGCTGGGTTCACATTTTATAACCCGATTTCTCCTCTATAAAGAAGGTTCAAAACAAAATTAGATACATTAGTGCCCTTTTTTGTTTTTGTTTTTGTTTTTGTTTCATTTTTTTAAAAATGGTTTTCTCTTCTTTATTACTCAAACTAGATATTCTCAAAGAAGGTAATTAATATGTACAAAGAAATAACATATACCTAATCTTATTGGGAACCCAAACACACGTTTGCATAACACGAGAGGGTTTACACGTGCCATACACCTAAACCAAGAGGACAAGCCTCCCCATAATGGGGAAAACCATGTTAATTTTTCTAACTTTTCTTCTCCAAGTTGTAATAATAAAATTACAAGTTTCCACTCTTAGATAGTCTCAATGCACCAAAGAATAGGGGGACTAGTTTCCTCCTGACAAATGGCATCATCACATGTCATCTCCAAAGATGGAGGACATGTTAGCCTCCTTCAAGCCCATGGGAGAGAGAGTAGCAAGCCTCAAGAATGCACAATTAAAATAGGACAAGGTGAAAATCACACACACACAAAATTTTTTCACACACAACAACCAAATGAACAACACTTATCACATGAGGAAAAACTCCATGTTTTCCTCCAAGGGGAAGAGTGGCAAGGAGCCCATAATAAGCCAAAATGTGAACCAACCATAGTGATTACTATAAAAATCTCCAACATTCCCTCCTTATCTCTCCATTCAAAAATACCCTCCTTATCACTCCATCTCAAACACCAAGACTCCTCCTTGGAAGGATTTTCAAACCATACATGGTTTCCTTGTCAAGGATGGAGAAGGAGGTTCAAACCATATGAACAATCCTTCTCCACAATAAACCATATGAGGGGAGGAATAAAAAATAAGACCATCATGGCTTTCCCATAAATCCATGTGGTGTAAGAGGGAAAATTCCTCCCTCTTCCCCATACAATTCAAAAATCCACCTCAAAAGTAGGATAAATTAGAGAAAAAGGAAGGAACAACAATCACACAATACACCCACAATCAAACATGTAAAAAACAAAGTTCAATAACCATTATTTATCTTCACATTATACTATGGAAAACAAAACAAGAGTATGAAGCCTACCTCAAAAACTATCAATCCAACTTTAAGAACAACAAGATCTCCCTAGCTCCAAGCTCCAAGCTCTCCAACCCCAACTGTAAGAGTCAAAAATGACAAGGAAAATCCCTACCCCTCTCCATGAAGGAGTATAAACAAGAAGAGAATGTCACCAATCCTTACAAATGAGAGGGTGACATTTGTCACCCAAATCATCTCCCAACAAAATATTCCTAAAAATACAATGAGCATAAAACAAAACATATTTTGGAGTTCATATCCCAAATTCCCTAAAATGCCAATAATCCAACACCCTACAACTTTTAATAAAACACAAAAAATAACAATTATTACAAGATGGTGATATGAGAAGGGTCAAATGGGAGGAAAATCCCATTTTACCTTGAAAAAAATCTCCTACCCATAGGTAGGGTCCGAGAAACTCATTTCCATGTAAAGGATGCCCCAAAGTGAAAAGAGAGTCCCTAAAATTGCCACATTT
>CM031237.1:517800-585627 GCA_018340775.1 Taxus wallichiana var. yunnanensis | reverse complement strand
ATATTGGTTTAATAACCGGTGTCGGTCGAGAGCAAACGACGCTCGGTCGCTTAACCGATGCCGGTGTTAAAAGTCTAGGATAAGAAGATATAAAAGGTCACTAATTTGATTTTTAGCAACGTTGAGTATATTTATCAACTTATTGATCACGAGAAGACAAAGTATGACAGAAAACGATAATTTGAAACAAGCAAGATGCACACGAAAATCCGAGACTAATCCTAGGGTTAATTTTAGTTATCGTGGGCTTATGCCTTCAGACGTAGAATGATGTCGGAATCCTAAACAACAAGACCTAGGGGAAATGTCAAGTTTGTTTTGGCTTATAAGGTTACCTCAATCGGGCGGAGGAATACCGCGGAAAAGGGGGGAATGTTTGGGCTGTTGTGTTAATTGTGAAGTGATTCGGTATGTGTTGTGCAGTGAAACTAGGGTTAATTTCCTGTCAATACCGTGGATATCACCCCACGTGTACGACTTTACTTAATCTATGTTCAACTGAATTGAAGAACAATAAGCAGGAATGCAATGCATGTGTTTTAAACCCAAATCGAAAATTATGTTCGATGAAGCAAGAGAGATGACTTTCACTAATGCGAAACTAGGCAAGCAAGAAAAATTCTTTACTGAAATATACAACAAAAGCAAGAATAAAGAAATATGCTTCCTAAAATGAAAATAAGCAAGAGAAAGAAACCCAAAATGGGTCCCACCTAAGGCGTGCGAAAATGTTTCACTCGGAATGTTTCGCTTCCGGGAATAGAGTTGTTTCTATCCTTTCATTCCTTTTAGAAATGTGAGATGAGGTTAGGGTTAGGAGGAATACCATGTGAATGTCGAGATGGTGTGCGCGTACCGTAGAGAAAGATCAGGTTAGATCGCGAAGAACTCCTTTTGTCTTGGAAGGACTACCTGCAAATAAGAACACAAGACCACAAGATTTTAATTAAACAATAAATGAGGAAATTGCCTTGGGCCCAGGAAATATAAAACTTCCTTTTGAAGGTGGTCAGTTCCCCTGCTAATATGAATTAACACAAAAGACTGCAAAATATCAATTAAATTGTTTCGTTGAACTGGGTAGGGGAAAGGCTGGTTTTCTGGTTTTGATCAGAGGAACCGATGGCGATTCTCGATAGCCGATGCCGCATCTGATAGCTGATGCCAGTTACTGATAACCGATACCGGTGGGTTCTAGGATCTTCTTAGTAGCTATGGTGTTTTGTAAGGCTGGTTTATGGATGATATTAGGAAATGGGATGATTAGAAGCAAAAGAATAACAGTTAGATGCAATGACACGTTGGGTAGTAGATTCAGAGACGGATTTAGGAGGACTGAAATTCACAGAGCATAAGAAATGTTATAACAGAGGACATGCAAGATGTGACTTACTGGTTTTGACAAAGATGCAAGTTGATCTCCTTGGTTGTAAACACTTCTGGTATTTCCACTGCCTCTCGCTTGGTCAAGTGAAGATCTGGACTCCGTTCCTCACTCCCAATAATCTCTGTTGATCCAGAAATCCTTCGACTGATCTCCAAAATGAAATTCCGATCCGTTGTTTTGGTTTGGGAGCCCATTTACAGGGAACCGATGGCGGTTGCATGTAACCGACGGCGGTCGAGTAGGAACCGCATCGGTAAGGAAAAAGTAGGCTATTTTTAGTAAAATAACCCACCTTCCCTGCTTTTCTCCCGAGAGACGGGCCATGCGGGCTTGGTCAAGTGGCTAGAAGGTCGGCTTTGGGTGCAAAGCAAGGAGGCATTAGTTATGGATGTGAGTCTAGACCAAGTCATGGGTCTTAATTAGGTTAGTTTAGGGTTAGGGCTAGGTCATGATGAGGTGGAAAAGTGAGGTGGCGGGTAAGGTGATGTGGATTTATCAATTATAAGGTAATTAATAAATAATTGTGTAAGGTTTAGGTGATGAGGTTAGATTGCGAGATGAGATGCGGGTCACAAGGGGTCGTAAGACACAAATTTGGTGTCTACACTTTCCCTACCCAGTTCAACGAAACAACTTAATTGATATCTTACAGTCTTTTGTGTTAATTCATATTAGCAGGGGAACTGACCACCTTCAAAAGGAAGTTTTATATTTCCTGGGCCCAAGGCAGTTCCCTCATTTATTGTCTAATTAAAATCTTGTGGTCTTGTGTTCTTATTTGCAGGTAGTCCTTCCAAGACAAAAAGGAGTTCTTCGCAGTCAGCCTGATCTTTCTCTACGGTACGCGCACACCATCTCGACATTCTACGTGTATTCCTCCTAGCCCCTAACCTTATCTCTGTTTCTAAAAGGAACAAAACATTTCCAAGTGAAACACCTAGGGTAAAAGAGAGAATTGGGTACCAGTGGTCCATCCGCTGAAGTCTCAAGTAGTCCCTCACGAGGTCTACATGATGCCTTCGATTCACTACTCTCACCATTTCCTCCCGTAGGTCAGAGCTCAATTCAGTAGTCAAATGATAAGCAAATGTGGTAAAATGACTTGCCACGGTGGCTTATATACTCATTTCTACCTCCCGTGGTGTGTTTCTCACTCCCAAAGTGCCTCGAAACTGTTGTGTATCTTCTAAAATTCCTCTAACACTGCCACGATGATTATTTTTAGCATGTTTTTACTACGTTGGGGCATATTTTTTCTTCCCAATGGCCTTTTCTACTACCCAGGGCATTTTTTGCCTTGCGTTCACTTTTAGTGTTTTCTCACGACTTCGTTATCTCTTCTAATAATATTTTCTTCCATTAAAATTTAACAATCAAATTATTTCAAAAAAATTGATAAAATTATTAAAAATGAAAAAGTTGTAAAAAATTTAAAATTTTACTAAAAAAATGGTAAACAACATATATACAGCTGAAGCCTGTATCACCTACATTATCCTCAACATTGAAATTGGTCCTAAAACCATCTTTCTGACGTTCTTAATTTTTCTTGCTTAGACGACATGTAGATCATCATGATCTACCTCCATTAACAAAGGTGGGTATGTTTATTATGTTGGTACTCCCGCAAATGCTTGATTTGCCAGTGCACTGTGTCATAATGTATGAATGCTTTCCATGGGACTACTTTTGTCCTCTATTTTTCCCTCGCATGTGTTATTGTTTGGGGCATCATTTTTAACCCTTGTCATTACAACACAAACATTTGGGAATTGTAGCTTGATAACAAAAACATGGGTGCAACACATTATTTGTTTGAATATGTGTGATTGCACTGGTTTCTCTGTTAGGTTAGCTGGTTTACTTTCTCATATTGCATTGCATAAATGTATGTTGCATGGAGCTAAATATCATTTTACTTTCTCGTATTGCATTGCATAATGTATGTTGCATGGAGTTACGTATTTTTAGCAATAAACAATTGTTAGTAATTTAACTTTTCATGTTATCTTACACTTTTTTTATTTTAAATAAAAGCCAATGATGTAGACCTAGGGGGCAAAATGATATAAACTTGTTGCTTATAGAAAGGTTGATGCAAAGATTTATCCTATATTTCTCCATTATCATTTATCGACACTACTAAATTTTCTTCCAAATCAATTAGGTAATAAATAACCACATTTATCCCCATCCTTATTCCTTCTCAATACCTAAGGGGTTTCGTGTTAGTTCCGACCCATTTTCTTCTATCAATTTCAAATCATATTTTTGATCGTCGATTGGCTTCTTCTATCACCCCATCGACACTTGAGGGGAATCCTTCATTCGACTAATTTTTCTTCAAAAATTTACATGTTTATGTTTTATACTATATTTGAAGTGAAGTCACTACCTTCACCTCAAACAGGGGCAAATCTAGACACATAAATTCCGCTTTTGCAATCTTATTGCCAAAACACACGTAAATCACTCCTATTCTTCCCAATTCTATTATAATTAGTGCTCTTTACTAATTAACTAACGTTTCTTCCCACTTTGTTTGGTTAAAAATACTTCATTGATTACCAAGCCTCTTTCACATTCAGGATGCCACTTTACGACAAATCGAAAGTCAAAATTCTCTTCAAAATAGACAATTAGCATTTATAAGCTAATTAAGCCTATTTTTCCCTTGTTTTGGTGAATATACCCTAGTATTAGCTTAAACCCCTCTTACAACCACTCAAAATCACCCCATTCACATCCACAACATCTCAACAAGCTTCAAAAGTTTATCCTAGCCTCCTAGTTGACCCTAAGTAGTTGATTAAGGCTCCACACCTCTTAATCACTTGGTAATTCACTAATTATGATTAGCAAGGTCTAATCATGATTAGAAATTCTAATCTAATTTGGGGATTTTAGTCCCACAAGCACCAATATACAAGTTTCTCCTAAAAGGAAAACTATAAAAAGGGTGCACTGATTCCTTCATACTTTACACCATGCTTTGATTTGCATCTCATATGATATATAGCCAAGTTCAATCCTTGCTTAACACCTTCAATGGGGTTAGTAGATGGATATCTAAAATGACCAAATAGTCATTTGGATAGGCCATTTCACCTTGTTTGGAGTAGCAACCATAACCATTTGATTTCCCTCTTAGGTCTATTTAGGCCCATGTCGTAATTCAAGCATATTAGTAGGCATGTTTAGTTAGATTTTGTATCGTTTTCGTACTAGTTAAACATTCTTTTAAGTTTTTATCTTAAGTTTACATTCCTAGACTTAGAACCTTGGCTAGATAGATGGTAATGGTGTTATCTTTCCTTGTTTAGTCATGCAATTTTCTTTGTAAATTTTAGGGTGATTTTAGGGAAAACAATGCAACATAAACTATGTTATATTAATATTATACCTTACTAAATAATTTGTACAATTCATATCAAATGATGACCAAATGAGATTAAGTGAACCTTTCATAATAAATGATAAACTTATGATATTAAGACCAATACTAATTAGGAGTGATTAGATCATTTAAATGCAAGATATGGTTAAATTAATCTATTTTGAATGACAACATTAAGTTGTGATAAATCGATAAGAGGTACCCATAAAGGATAGTAACTCAATGAGTTACTATAATCCTCTATTGTGAAATGATATATCATGAAGCGATGCGAAACAATATAAAATACAAACAATCTTATCTCCATATCGTAAATAGATAACAAATATGTAATTGAAGTGTAGATATTTTGAATCATCATTCTTATCAATAGAATTATAATCATGCCAACTTAGGATGGATATGGGAAGGATAACGTGTATGTAATGACGAAATTCATTATGTGGTCTCTATCTTTCCCATATGGATCCTAAGATGGGACCGATAGGATCCTTTCGATTAGAAGGATGAGTCATGATTCCTACTTCTTCAAAACTAAACTAAATTTCTTAAACAACAAAATGAGATCCAGATAACTATGTAGAGATGGTTGTGTGGTGATGGAGTCAAGTTTTGATGACTTGTGTGGAGTTACGAAACTAAGATTCCAGTGCAACGCTTGAAAACTTGGCCAAGTAGTGTAGTTAGCTAATTATACTCTTTGTTCACCTTACCCCTAACTTTTTATGTCGATACCAAATGGATTGCAGCTTGTTTAATTTCTAGGTTGACACTTAGGAGTTGCACATAGTTCTCAAAACCTGTTATAAAGGTTTAACCAAAAGTATACAAGTTATACTCACTCGGTTAGAGTATATTAAGGGGGATTCGGTAGATCTAATTGACCCTTACAACTACACATGGTTATCATTTGTGATCAATTGGATTGTAATCATTTAATTATATTGGATTTTGATTGTTGAAAGCTGAAAAACGTTGAAGGAATTAATTTGGATTGATAGGTTTTTTTAAAAAAAATAAATCCCTTAATTTGGATGATTAATAACATGGGTGTTACATTACCTCTCTCATGTTGAATTCAATATTTGGCATTCATCAAAATAACTTGTCATGTTAATATTTAAATCCTTTTTGAAATTTATGTTAGACTCTAAAAGAAACTTTTGACATACCTAGTTTGATGTATCTTTTCTTGTCTTTTCTATTTACACATTGTGATTGTTTAGTATTTTCATTTTCTATGCTTCTTGACATTTACTTTTTTATGCTACCCGAGTCCTTTGTTATTCAATGGAACACATAATGACACCTATTAAAAAATGGAAAAAACAATATGCCTAAGAAAACCTATAGGGATGCTTTTAAGGAAAATACAATGTTATCGCAAAAGAACTACAAAATTAATGTGTATGTATGCTACCTTGAATATTTATTTCAGAAACTTTATTTTTAAACCTTAATACTTGTTAATATGGATCAATATTTTGGGAATATTTTGACTAATTATAAAAGCCTCAATATGGATGGATGTGTTAAGATATTTGTTGGGTATATTAATCCTCGTCTAAGTTGGCCTAAGTGAGATAACTCATATGAATAAGAGGAAATAAATACACATCACATCTACGATTATAATATGGAGCATTTTTGCATACAAGTTGAAGTTATTGATATCATATTTAATTTTTATTGCCAACATCTTTATTCTTACATATGAAGTCTAACTATGAGAGAGATAATTATGTTATACTAACATCCAAACCCTAATGTAGGCCTCTATAACACTTTTTCCTCATTGCATTGGTTCAAATAGAAATTGCTTATTAGAGAAGGAAAAAATGTTGCAAGATAGAAGCATGGGAATAGACAAAAATATTACTTTTCAATCAAAGAAGCACTTACTAGAAGCCTATGTATAGTCATGAGTGTGTGCAAAAGCGTGTTTGTACAATCTTAGCAAGTGCTATCACTTCAGTATTTTAATGGACCACATTTGTTACAATTTTAGGTACACATTCACAAGTCCAAATCTGTTTTCTCTAATATTTTGAACATTATAATTGATTAGACATTATTTTCTATATTTTAGATATGTTTAGATCAAACCTACAATTAAAAACCTCAATTCGTAAATGCTTTCTCTAGCAACATTGTCACTATCGGTCTCTTGGCAATCTACTTGTGAAACATACAAATCTTTTAGAACATAATAGATTGGGATTGAAAGGAAAGGAAATAATCACCATGTGCATAGCCACAAGACATTACCCAAAAACAAAAACCTCGTAATGATTAGTCCATGTCTACCTATCAAATCAGCCATATAAAGCCTAAATAATAAATTGAAACCACCCATCGCTATGGTTAATAAATGGGAACTGAAGATTGTCACGAGCTCGCATAATTAAAAACCAGATTTTTGTTAGGAGTGCACGTGACAATGTTCCATCTTCCATTCAATTTTTTATTTACGGAAAAAGCATGCTCGAGTTTGGTGAAGTTTTACTCATTATTATTTCTAAGTTCCATGATATACATGGGGTTTGACAAGAAAAATAAAAATCTCCGGCTCTCAAATTCAAAGAATAGTACAACAACAAAAAATGTCTCCTTGATTGGGCCAGTTTTAGAAGTGCAATAAATAAATATAAAAAATAAATACGTAAAACAATCCGTTCTCATTTATAAAGATGTTAATATTTATAATAATTTAATATTACAGTAATTAATGTAATTTTGAAAACTTAAAAATACAAATTACTATTTCCATTAAATTATTTCCACTTTTAATAAACAAAAGCTCGATACCACTTTAAACACACACGAGCTCGATACCACTTTTAACAAACAAAAGCTCGATACCACTTTAAACACACAGTTCTCGATACCACTTTTAATACAAAAGCTCTGATACCACTTTTAACACACAAGCTCGATACACACACAAGCTCGATACCACTTTTATGTAAATACGAATATTAACAATATTCACATATGCTCAGATATATAAACAGAATACAAAATCTTTAAGGATAGACAAAAGAAACTTACATTGATCATATACTCTCACAGAAACACAATACTATAATGAAACTTACAAACTTTTGAATCTCATAGACTTGCTTCGCAAAAGCTTCGTAGACACTTCAGTTGTCGCTTCCACGGTGTAGTGAATGAGATGAGAAGATCCATATTTATAGGATTTTTCTCAAGGATTTTCACCGGGTAACGCATGACCTGAAAACCTACAACCGAGAACCCCGGTAACCCTAAAAGATTCCCACTAAGGAGAATCGACACGACAGGACCATGAGTACATGTTACTCCGATAACACCTTTTTTATAGTGGAGCGGTCCACCACGCTTTCAGATAAGACATAAAGAGCATCTTATCTTACTTTTTTATTAAAGCAATCGGCAACAGGCCTGCCGACATAGCCAAAAGGAAAATAATGATAGTGACAAGCCCACTATCTTAGCTTTATTCGCTGTCATACAAGACAGAAGGGCCAGGAGTATCATCATCTGATGAGGAAGATGTCTCATCAGTCCTTAAAGGAGCTGGCTCTAGATTTCTCGTGATTCTTTCCACCATGGTCTTGAAGTTGATGCTGTACCATCAGTATCTGGTCGTAGATGTGGCCTTGTTGGGTACATGTAGTGATCTGGAATACGAAGAGCGTATCCAGGAGCAGGAGGATGTATGGCCATAGTATGATGCAGTATTATCCTCTTCCAAAGTTGTCCATTTGGATTGGAATGATGTCCCCTAAAAGTGTTAGCCTTGACATAATATTGAACTTTTACAAACCAAGGAATTTTACATTGAATTAGTACATTCCTTGCAGTATCAGGAGAGACATCAAGAAGAGGAGAGTCAGAGAGTTTTGTAGGGAGATACTTAGCCAGAAATATTTGAAATGCTGGCTGATATATTTTCTGTCTCCCTGAGTGCTCGGCCTATTCCAGAGGTCAAAATTTAGAGGATGTTCCTCTGTCCATAATTTTGCAAAACTGAATTTCCATAATGTATTTGGCCTGTGAACAAGCTGCCTCAGTCTATGTCCTTGAATGGGCAATGGATCAGGTTGTTCAACATCTCTGGTATGGCGCCATGGCCATTGTAGAGTACAAAGAACCATTGGTTCTTGTAAAGAATGAAATTCAGTATGAGGTATCTCAGGATCTACAAACCTCACAGCAACCTCTGTCATATTATATTCAGAGACATATATATAATCTCTATAAATCAAATGACCTTGAGCTTCTCTTGACATTCTGTCATCATTTCTTTTGATGGCATCAATATGACCTTTACAATTTGAAACATCCCATACAGGACTATGAAACTCATGAAAATTTGAGTTACATTTACATGCTTGACCAGATTTAATTCTCTACTGGCAAAATCAGCAAGAGAATTGTCCTTACCTTTGATATGTTCGACTTCAAAATCAAAGTTGTCAAACCAAAGACCCCATCGTTGAAGACGATTGAATGCAGTCTTATGTGCTGGATCTCCATTGCTTAGCCTGGCCTTGAAATCTTTTAAATCACTTCTAATGATGAAGTGATCATTCTGAACAAAGAACAAAAAAGCTTTGATAGCCTTTTTTGCTGCCAGGATTTCTTTATGAGAAGAATGGTATTTACATTCTGAACCTTGAAATGATCCAGAAGCATATCTACACATCTTTCCTTACCATTCTCAAGTTTTTCTTTTAATATTGCTCCCCGAAATTATCACTTGCATCACATTCAATAATCTTCAAACCAATCCAGGAAGGGACATTGGAGGAAGATTCAATACCTGTTGTTTGATGCGTTTGACAGCTGAAGTCATTTCTGGACTCCATGCGGGAGCATTCTTCTTTAACCTCTTATTTAAGAGGATTCTATCTGCTGCTATATTCTTGTAGAAACCTGCAACATAGTTTACGCAGCCAAGGAACCTTTGAAGTTGTTCCTTTTCTTTGAGTTCATCTGGGAACTCTTGTATCTTGGAGACAACATGCTTTTGCATCTCAATGCTTCCATCTTTAATCTTGATTCCAAGAAAATCTATCTCATCCTTGAAAACTTCCATTTTTGTAGGAGATAGACATAGACCATTAGCATAAACAGTATCATAGAACTTCTGCAAATGTTCTATGTGTTCTTAGGAGATTTGCTGAATATTAAAATATCATCAATGTACACAATCAAGAATTCAGCTAAATCTTTGAATATGCTATCCATCTTTTTCTGGAATATTGATGGAGCTGTTTTGAGGCCAAAGGGTAATACCTTCCATTCAAACTGACCTCCTGGTACTACAAAAGCTGTTTTGTAGTAATCTTCAGGCTGCAAATGTATCTGCCAGAAACCACTTTTGAGATCAAACTTTGAATATACCTTTGATCCTTTTATTCTGGCTAGCAGGTCATCACGAGCAGGGATTGGATGTTGCACAGCAGATATAAACTTGTTCAATGGCTTGTAATCTACAACAAGCCTCTTCTTCTGTCTAACTTGTTCACTTCTTTTGTTTACATAGAAGGCTGCACAGGACCATGGAGAATTGGATTCTTGAATGAATCCTCCTTTTATCAGCTTCTGTATTTCTTCATGGCATTCCTTCCTTTCAGAAGGAATCATTCCTCTGTGATGAGCTCTGAATTTGGGAGTGAGCTCCTTTCCTTCTTTATCCTTTATGATCTGTAAATCAAGTGAACAGAAATGTTTCTTCCTATCCACATATGCATGTGGATTATCATTACAAAGATCTTTTTTGATCTTTTCTACTATATCATCTATATTGGTTTTACAGCAGCTATGGATTTATGGATCCACTCATGTTTTGGCTCTTTTACTGGCTTAGAGAGTGGAACAATTGTCTGATATGAATATCTCCTAGGAATCTGTACTTGAGGATTGAACAGGGAGATATAATCTTTGGTTATACTAAAAGTTCCACAATCTTGGAGGAACTCTACTCCTAACAGACAATCATATGAATCCATATCATGTTTATAGAACTTTACAGTTCTTGTAAAACCTTCTATAGTTATAGGAATATAGGCAACAGAGCTAGAGATGACTTCTCTTTTATCAAACCTAATTTTGAGATGAGTATTTTCCCAACAATCAGGTGGAATGGCTAAGGATCTAATCATACTGATATCAGCACCAGTATCTATCATTGCATCAAGACTATAGGGCTTTATATTTGGAATTGAAACTGTGATGGCAATGAAAGGGTTTGTGTACAAGAAATTGTACATACCTCTGATGACTTTATAGGCTGATCAGAAGATCCTTCATGAGGTTCTTGACTCAAAACCTCTTGATATGCATTCTCCATATCTTCATCTTCTTTGTCATCTTGCTCTTCTTCAGATACAAGTCTGGAGTATTCTTCAGTGGCCTTATCAATGACCTTTTCAAGAAACTATATTCTATTTCTTCTCCAAACTTTATAGGTATTTGAATCAGGATGTCTCTGATCCATTTGCTCAACTATATTCTCCTCTGGAAGGAGAAATGGTAAAATGTTGGGAGGATTATGGAATCCTCTACCTCTTTCTCCATGACCTCTCCATGGACCACCTCTTCCTCTGAAGGGTATCTGTATTTTCCTGATTCTGCCTTGAAATGGAGGTCTGATAGGATGGGTGAATACTGTAATTCTGGACATTCTTCTTCTTCAACTTCTTGAGCTCTTTTTAATCTGGCTTGTTCCAGATTATTCTGCTTTGGATATATTTATCCTGAGCTTCACGTACTTTCTTCTGAAGATATTCCTTTTAGTTGTATCCCATGGGGGACACGACTCATATTCACTCTGATATAGTTCCATCTGTCTGCGGAGAATATCAGCATTGGGAGGCACCATTGGATGAATGAAGTTAGCATTCATATTTACTCTTGCCATATGTACAAAACTTGGCAAGGAATCATAACCACTGTCAGAACTACTATCAGTATTACTATATCAGTAGCATTAGCTATATTACACTGAAATATGTCATCAGACTGATAAGAGATATCAGAAGAGAAACTTTCATCATCACTTATCAACATATAGTTTTCTTCTGTAATACCTTTTGAAGCTAAAGCATTTACCTTAGCTTTTCCTTTCTCTGAATCTCTCTGAGGACATCTGTTAGCATAGTGAGGACCTTTACATATAAAACATGTAGGCTTATCTCTTTTCCCTTTTCCTACATATTTCTTTTTCCTGAAAACAAAAGGTCTTCTGAAAGAATTGTTAAATTCTGATTTATGCTTCCTACCATACTGCTTCTTATACTTCTTATACTTCTTATACTTCCCCTTCCCCTTTTTGAAAGATGTACAGTCAGTACATTTGGACTTGACTGGACCATCTAAATTTTCACAACCAAAGGGATCAATGGCATACATATCACAAAATTTGGAACCTAGAGACTTAGCATTTCCTTATGGCTTGTTTCTTTTCCCATTTTTCTTTACACAGCTTTGCATGTGTCTGATCTATGATTTGATTTATTGCTCCAAAACTTAGTTCTGAAGTATTTATACCATGCATTGCTTTCTTATATTCTGTAGCAAAATAAGGAGGAAAAGATTCAATGTACCTTAGCGCATAGTCTCATCATTGATGTTCCCGAGTTGTAGTATAGCTTCTGCATGAAGCACTGGTACTCCTTGATTCTTGACATGTCACAGAGTCTTGCTCTGAGGAAGATAGCAGTATTCTTCATTTTGTCATCATCAATATTTCCTATAAATTCTTTAATAATAGCAGCAGTTAGTCCCATATAGCCACTGTCTAAAATAGCATTCTTACCAGGAAGAACATCCCACCATTCTTTTATTATACCTACAAAACCATTGGCTATTGCTGAGGCAATAGTGCGTGGATCTTTTCTGTACATTTCAAGCTGGGAATTTCCCCAACCTATCATTCCATGCACCATCTCTTTGATTTCATCAATAGATCTGCACTCAAGCTTGTACCAATTTGGTTGTAATGTCTGAACTCTAGCCATGCCTTGAAGAGGCTCAGGCTGAGTGTGGGAACCAGATGATTCTCCCAGAATCATGCTTTCTGCCTGCTGGTGTTGTTCTATTTTCACCATTCCAACAGAATTTTTACTAGGATCAAAAAATAATGGCTTATATTGAGAAAGAATTTCTTTATGAGGCTGCTTACTTGATGGATTTGCCAGATCAGTGACTTGCTTCCATGAAACTGCACTAGACCAGTCTCCTTCTTCCTTTTTGACAGTATTGTCCCAGATCTCTTCTATCTTGGGAACTATGAGAGGAATATCATCGACTGCATCTAATACTTGCTCAATCTTCTGATCTGCTTTTTCCAAACTGTCATGCACATGAGACAGACTACTTTCTACAAGCTCATGCGTATGTGTTAGTGGCTAGCTACACTACTTTTACAGAAACACTATGGTCAATCAGTGGCTGAACCACATCTACTATATTCTATGTTATAACTTTGGGCATTTCTTCTACTGAAACCTTATGACTATGTTGCACCAAAGTTTCTACTCTTTTTACAGAATCCTCAAGCTTATCTATTCTAGAATTTAAAAGCTTAAGGGCACCAGCTGTGTCACCTTTCTTTCTGAGCTCAATAGCTCTTAATGTCCTCTGCATCTGCTCTAGCTTTTCTTCATGTGAGCTGATCTTTTCATGAACTGCTTTGACTGCCTTGTTGGTCCAGTTCAGCATCTTAGAACTTTCTGAAGGCTCGATCTGCTTATCGACCGTTCTCTGGTACCAAAAGACTGCTTTCTGCTTCTCATCCGGAGAAACCAATTCATGACTTTCTGCAGGAGGAAATGAATTATAACTGCCTGACGCCATATTGATGGTCGGGCCATTTGAAGGGACATACTTCTGGTTGACTAATTTTTGACAATCATCACACCACAAAAAATCTGTATTAGGATCATGAACTAAGGAGCTATGACACAAATTTTTTTTTCTTTCTCCTTAACAGGAGGTTGATCATTAGACGACTCACCTCTTTGAAAAGTAAGAACTCATTAGATCGAATGAATTAGATCTAGGTAAACTTAATCTAGAGTTAGATCTAAAAGACAACTTTACATTATCTTTACACTCTTCTACTGCTGTAGCATTTTGCAACTTGGGTTGCGAGGACTGAATAAATTTCTTTGAGAGGGTCCACTCTTTAGGCACTCTGATTTGTGACCAGGAAATGAGCTCTGGTTCTATCTTTTGGCTTTCTATGTTTACGTGACTCACCACGCTGCTGCCTTTGGAAACGCCATGCTTTACTGCAGGATACATGGTGTTTACAAGCCTATAAATGACTTTGTAATGAATGGCAAGCGGACAAGCACCAGGACGCATATTGAGACCTGTAGTAGCCAAATGTAATTTTAAGACGTCTTGCGAAGATCGTCTTTTGTCAGAGATACTGGGTAATTTGGATAGACCTCAAAAGAAATAGGGCCGGAGTGCAAACCAGTTTTAGATTGCTTGCAAGCAGAGAATCTTTGAAGTTATCAAGTCTGAGATCCATGAGACAACACAAAATAGAGGCATTTAAACCTCGACAAAACAAAGGGGTAATTCCTATCTGGACACAACCTATGTGGGCAAACTGATAAGTATTTTGTTTTTTCAGACTCTTTATATCGGCACGATCTATTAAAGGAATATTATACTCACAGTTGGACGACTGTGTGACTTGAATGACAGACTCACGGGTTTTAAACATTGTACTAGCTAACAAATGAAACTTATTAATTTTTGCATAGACTTGATCATACGAAATCTTAGGGAGCTTCCAAGCGGGTAATGGGTCAGACTCTTCTAAAATAGAGATATCAGAATTAACGGGCCAAACATCAGAAAGGCTTACCAAATCCTGATCTTCAATATCTAGGGAAGACAGACTAGGACGAGCTTCGGCGGCCATTTTAACTGTTACTACTGAGCAACTTTGCGAACAGGACTTACGGTATCGGGTCAACCTTTAACTGCGCACAACACGGCGACTTACTTGACGGGACCTACGCCTCTTTGCCTGCAAATTGCTGTATAAACTCAATTTTCACAGATGACTCTTGAAGTTAGTACGGAGTTCTTCCACCGACATGAAGACAAGACGCTTAGAGATGAAAACCGGATAATACTAAAACAAGAGATTAGACTTAGAAGAATCTTATGCTTAGCTCGAAAGACTAAAGGCTGAGAATTATTTACTTAGTCCCATTTCTGTTATTTAAAGAAAATTCAATCATACAATTTTCTTCATTTGGTTTCGTTCCTCCTCTTCCTATGTATGTTCATAAGATTTTATTTTTTTATTTTGATAAAACATCAGTCCACAAAATTGAGAAACATTAAGTTAATTAATACTTGCATATTTTTGCATATTATTAATGGAGGGTGAAATGGTGTCATTTTTGCCACTTTTCAACCATGCATTGGGAAGAAACTAGTCGTTAATGAATGATTTTATATAATTTGTCGACATTTATTTAATCAATTTTCACTCTTTTTATATAGTCAATTTGAATATATGCTCACATAATTTCTTCTTTTTGGTTTCTCTCTACAAATGTCAAGTCAAATTTAGGACCACACTTGACTACATAAGTCATGTATCATATAATGATGGCAAATGTATGCCACCTACTATGCTTGTTGATTTCACCCCGTCATCATGGATGGATAAAAAATTTGATCAATAAATCTCCTTACAAAAAGTTTGAAGAGGCTTGCATCAACAAGTTGAACCTCATCTTTCTTCCATCACTCCTATGAACAATGAACATGGCTATGTCATGGCTTTTGAGAGCATGTGATTTTCCTTTGGCATGCCTTTATGATTACACCAATGATTATTCTACCAATCTTATTACATGCACATGAACTAATTATCAGTTTAACAATAAAGTAGACTTATTTTATCATATATACCTATACGTTTTAAATACATTGAGCTCCAATCTCTTAATATAAAATTTGAGATCCTAACAAACTAATGAAATTGTCCAATCTTTGTAATTTTTAGAACGTAGGTTATGTGTTGCGATATACATTATGTGTAGTTATACCACTATATAAAAATAATAATAAATAGGTGTTTTAGTTACATTAAATGTTAAGATGAATGCAAGCATTTTGTATATTATGCTCAATTCTAAATATTTTATATTGTGTGGGTGATTGGGTGCTAGAATTGTATATACTATTACATTAGCTTTTGAAACCGTATGGGATTGTTATTGTTTAAATGTTTATATTTTATTTCATGGTATGGGATTGGAATTGAGATGTACAACATTATAACAATGTCTTTACAAATTGGAAAGGACAACCTATTGGAAATGTTGATTGCTTGGATATAATCATCCCTCTAGATTCGAACATAAGATCTACTGTTATCCAAAATTCACCCCTGTGGTAAATTTTGATAACATACATCGAATACTCAAGTCCTGTGCAAATAGATTGATTCAAGGCAAAAATCATGTTTCTGGGTTCCATCGGCTTTTTCTAACTCTCATGTCCAAGAAGAAAAGAGCAAGTTCTAAAAAGGGTGAAAAAGTTGCAAAAAAAACAAGCTTGGAGCAGAAAAAATCATGAAAATCGGCTAAGTCCTAGTCTAGGCGGTCCTTGGGACAGTTGGGACGTCGGGGCACGAATCGGCCGAAAAGCCTCTAGCGATCTGCGTAGCACTCAAGACAATTGGGACATGGGGACGCGCGGGACACGAAAGGGCGAACCGCCAAGGTGAAAAACAAATCGACTAACTCACTTTATGTGGAACAGGCTGGGACATCTGGGCTGTGAGGATGCGAAGGATGCAAACCACCTGGATCGGCCGGTGCAGGGAACTTTCATCCAAGACAAGAGGGACAAAGGGAGGGACATGGAAAGCCAGAGGAGCAGAGAGCCAATGAAAGCTTGCCACGTGTCATCGGCCAAAGAGGGATAGGGAAGCCCGAATTGGGTGGATCGGAGGAATTTGTCCCAGGCAGTTTGGGACATCCGAGCCAAAGGGACGCATGGGACGGGAAAAGCCGTCAGGCCCGCGGATGAATCAGGAAACGCCACGTGTCACAAGGGAAAACATCCAAAATTTCAAAGGGCAAGGTTTGAAGGGTTGGCCTGTGGCAAATAGGAATTGGACACGTGTCTAATGGAGTAGGGAAGTGTGGAGCTTGGGGAGGAATTAGAGAATTTGGAAAAAATTTGGCCAAAAAACTAAAAGGTAAAGGATGACCCCACGCCCCTGTCCTCTAACCAGATCATGCCACGTGTCCCAAGTGGCGGGGACACGGGAAAAAATGGGAAATTTTCCAAAGTTACAAAAAGTCAAAACTTTCAAGGAAAACCCATGGGTAAGGGAAGGAGAGAGAATTGCTCATCCAATCAGTGCCCGACACGTGTCGTCCAGGTGGCGGAGCGCGGGAAAAAATTTTAAAACCCATTTTTGCCTGTTTTGTGCCCTAAATCTTCAGATCACCATATCTTTCGATCCAGGCTCGATTTGCACGTTATTTATATCATTGGAAAGCTTGTAAAATTATCTACATGATTCTAGGGTCAATCTTGAATTTTGGTTCAATCTGGAGAGAGAAAAGTTAAGAAACAGCTCGACGTGTGTTCATGGCGGTGAGGTGACATTTCAACGACCAAATTTAATACAGAATGGGTCGCACTCTCCTCCCATTTGGTCAAAATGATAGGGTATGGGTTTGTAAGGTCCTCCATGCTGATTTAATGCATTTATAGTCAAGGAGGAATGGGCTCCCACATTTTTGTACATTTTCTCTCTCGTGGGCTCGACCCATGCAATGTAAAAGCCTGATTTGGCTCATTTTGAAAAAGATACAAGTTGTTCATCTTTTCTGCTCTGCCCTCCCTTCTTTTCTTCTCTAGGGTTGAAAATGGAGTTCAAACCTCCTCCCCTTCTCTGTAATGGCATTTTTTCCTTTTACTATTGAAATGATGTTCTGTGCAAACTTCTGGAGCAACAAAATGTGTTTTGTGATGCATCTGTCCATCCTTGCTCATTTTTACTTGTTCTCTTCTTGCCTCTCTTCATTGCAAGTATTCGTGCAAGTTTGAATGTTCATTGTAGGTCTGGAGCTGTGTTCATGGAGTTTTGGGACATTTTCTGTGTGA
This sequence comes from Taxus wallichiana var. yunnanensis, assembly GCA_018340775.1. Lineage (NCBI taxonomy): Eukaryota > Viridiplantae > Streptophyta > Pinopsida > Cupressales > Taxaceae > Taxus > Taxus wallichiana. Next base: position 567,688 of record CM031237.1, on the reverse strand, counting down.
AATCTATCCTTGGGCCTATGATGCATCTGTCCATCCTTCCCATTGCTCACCTCTCTTTATTCCAATGCAGTTTTGATAGATGTTCAGCGTCCTCCTTCTCTGGTGTATCACCGTTTTAGTGTAGGATTTTGTTGTTTTTCCTTTCTCTCTCTCTCTCTCGTCTCCTTAGCATGGTTAGATTAGGTTTAGATTAGCTTGCCTGCACTAGAATAGCTTGTGGCAGGTAGTTTAGGAGCAGGAACCAGCCTTCTCTAGAGATTCCTTTCTCATTCTTGCAAGTCCCACACTTGGAGAAAGGATTCAATGTTGTGCAATCACACTGGATGCTAGAGTGATCAACCTAGAAACCTGATTTACATCCAGGGGTGCTGTGATTTTGCAACAATAGTTTTGGCATGCCGGTGGGACCTGAGAGGTCTTCCACTTCATCTTTTGCAGGTTGGTGTGTTCCTGTGAAGATTTCAGCCTTTGGAGGCACTTGCAAACACATCTGGTGACTCCATCTAATCAACAACCCATTTCTGAAGTTGCAGACCTATTTTTCATCCATTCTCATCCATCCTTCTTTCCATCCCTTTCATTCTTTTCCATTCCATGAAGTTGTGCAATCATGACTTCATTTCCATCATGGAACTCACATTTACAACAGCAGTATATTCCACCTCCAACATGCATTACAACTCTTTCAAATCAACATTTTGAGCAGATTCAAGATCAGTATGCATACCCATATGAGCAGCAGTGCCAAAGTCAGTTTGGATATGAAGCATGTCAAGCACAAGGGTATGCTGGTTATGAAGACAATCAGATGCAAGATGCTGGTCTGTTGGAGAAAATCCAAAAGATGGAGGTAAAGATGGTGCAGTCCAGAGCAACAACTCAAATGAGAGCTTTCAGAATTGGTTGTAGGACTCCTTGTCCATGGGGAGGCCCTTTTCCAAGACACTTCAGCCCTCAGGAGAAGCTGGACTTCATGATGAAGATGCTGCCCCAACTTGCAAAGTGGATTGAAGAAATAGAGGTGTATGAGAGGAGTATTGAGCAACCTTGTCAACGGGTAAGCACGCCATCTCATGCCTTTCTTTTTCCTCTTTCCCAATCTGTTTTATCTCAGCAGTGTCAAGTTTTAAACTCTCCATCTGCTGTCCCAAATGTTGATTCCATGTCTCCACCTCTCAGTCTTCCACCACACCTCAATTCTTCTTTCCTTTTTCCTTCCAAACAGTCATCCCCTCCACAAGAGCTAACAGAAATACCCCCTCCTCCAAAGAAACAAGAGGTTTCACCTCCTCTACCACCACAAAAAATTTCCAAATCAATTAAGTTACAACCCATCCCTCCTCTTGCATTCCCAATTCCATATGGGGAAGAAGAAATTGCAAAAATCAGCTATGAAGGACAGCAAGAAGAAGAGCCCAATAGAAAAGAAATGACAGACAACTTGAGGGTTTGGGCTGCCAAGTTTGGGATGATGAAGATCCCTTGATGGTTAAACCTACAGAAGAGATTGGAGTTTGAGAACAAATGGTGGTCAAGACTGATTTTCTTGCAGCGAAGAAGAGCAAAAAGAAGAAGCAGATCAACAAATGGGCTTTGCTCGAAAAAATAGTGTCCATGTTAGCACTCTATTTAAAGGGAATGTTGATTCAATTCAAGTTGCACAATAAAGCATAGAGGAAGAAATCTCAGAAGAAGATCTTGCAGTCCCAACTTGTCCTCTAAAGCAGCAGATTGAAGAGTTTGACTTGACAAACTTCATGCTGGAGGAAGAGTTCAATCAAGAGCAAGATTGTCTTCAAGCATTGGAGGAAGGAGAAGCTGCTCCAGATCCAAAAGAAGAGGAGCACATTCTAGTTGTGGAGGAGAAAATTACATACCCAAGGGCTTTGAGCACAAAGCGAGGCTACGAGGAGAACCTTCGCTCTTATTTCTACTTCACCTCTCTCAAGTTCTAGTACTGAAGAGGAGTTTCATCTCTCAAACTCAATGTTGGAGGGAGAAAGAAACCATGGTGGTCAAGTTACAGATCAAGAGAACACCATGGGAGAGATTGAACATTTGCAGCAGGACAACCATGAGGTAGTTTATCTGTCAGATTTGGAGGACTGTTTTGATGGAGAAGAGCCGGTTGAGTTTCCACCATTCTCTCTTTCATCATCCACATTCCAAACACAAGAGTCTGCTGTCATGAAGGAGAACATTCATTTGCAGCAGCCTACATCTTATAGCAGCTCTTTGGAACCAAGATTGGAATATTTTAATCTTTCATGTTCTTCATTGGAGGAAGGAAAAGGACAGAGGAATTTCACCATTTCTTCCACGCCATCCATTCAAGGTCTACAAGAGGACTCCATTCTTGGAGTTGAAAATCAGAGCTATGGGCATATCAAATGGATTAGACCTTTCCCAATCAGGTATTTGGCTTCATTTGAGCCAAAGGAGAAGTCACAACCAGTCATGCTTGCTTCTAAGCATGAGGGTGAGCTACAAAGTACCAAGAATCAGCTGTCCTACCTCTTCAATCCAAATGCAGAGCAACTAAAAGAGGTATTGGATTTGTTTTCAGCTGACACCTTGATGATTTGGGTGGAAGACCAGCTTCTTGTTGATTTTCCACTCATCCTAACAGCCATGATCAACTCCAAATCAATTGCATGGCTACCACTTTTGAGAAAGGGAAGCTATTTCTCACAACCAATTGCAGGGTTTGTTTAGCTTGCCTTTGCTCCCGATTAGAATAGAGTAGGTAGGTTTGCTTTCAGCAGAAGAAGTGCTTGTGCACACTCTGCATGTTCCATTTGGAGCATGTATGATTTTCAGTTCTGTACATAGTTTTGTGGTGCTGGTTTTGCTCTTGCACAGTCATTTCAGTGGCATTTTGGTGAGAACAACTCTAAGTTCAATGGGTTTCAAGTGGCTCAGAGGGAGGTTTTCAAAGTTCAGATCAGTTTTCAGGCTACTACTCATGACTCCATGCCCCATGGATTGCTTCAGGAAACTGGTATCTTCTACCTAGTAAGCAGGTGACCCCGCTGAGTCGCCAAAATTTTTATCCAAAATTCACCCCCCAGGGTAAATTTTGATAACATACATCAGAATACTCAAGTCCCAGGAAAATATATTGATTCAAGGCAAAAAATCATGTTTCTGGGTTCCCTCGGCTTTTTTTTCTAACTCTCCTGTCCAAGAAGAAAAGAGCAAGTTCTAAAAAAGGGTGAAAAAGTTCCAAAAAAAAACAAGCTTAGAGTAGAAAAAATCATGAAAATTGGCTAAGTCCTAGTCCAGGCGGTCCTTGGGACAATTGGGACGTCGGGGCGCGAATCGGCCGAAAAGCCTCCAGGTGGTCTGCGCAACACTGGGACAATTGGGACATGGGGACGCACAGGACGTGAAAGGGCGAATCGGCGGCTAAAGGTGAAAAACAAATCGACTAATCTGCTATGTGAAATAGGTTGGGACATCTGGGCCGTGAGGACGTGAAGGACGCGAACCACCCGAATCAGCCAGCGCAGGGAACTTTCGTCCGGGACAAGAGGGACAAAGGGACACGTGGGACGCTTGAGAAAGCCAGAGGAGCCGAGAGCCAATGAAAGCATGTCACGTGTTAAAAGCTGAAAGAGGGACAGGGAAGCCCGAATCGGGTGGATCGGAGGAATTTGTCCTAGGAAGTTTGGGAGATCTAGGCCAAAGGGAGGCGTGGGATGCGAAAAGCCGGCGAGGCCGCGGGACGAATCAGGAAACGCCATGTGTCACAAGGGAAAACCACCAAAATTTCAAAGGGAAAGGTTTGAAGGGTCGGCCCGTGGCAAATAGGAGTTTGACACGTGTCCAATGGAGCAGGGAAGTGCGGAGCTCGGGGAGGAATTAGAGAATTTGGCAAAAATTTTTGCCGAAAAACTAAAAGGTAAAGGATGACCCTGCGCCCTTGTCCTCCAACCAAATCATGCCACGTGTCGCAAGTGGCGGGGACACGGGGAAAAAATGGGAAATTTTCCAAAGTTACAAAAAGTCAAAACTTTTAAGGAAAACCCACAGGTAAGGGAAGGAGAGAGAATTTCTCATCCAATCAGCGCCCGACACGTGTCGTCCAGGTGGCGGAGCGCAGGAAAAAATTTTAAAACCCATTTTTTCCTGTTTTGTGCCCTAAATCTTCAAATCGCCATATCTTTCGATCCAAAGCTCGGATTTGCACGTTATTTATATCATTAGAAAGATTATAAAATTTTCTACATGATTCTATGGTTAATCTTGAATTTTGGTTCAATATAGAGAGAGAAAGTTAAGAAACAGCTCTGACGCGTGTTCATGGCCAGAGGTGACGTTTCAACAACCAGTTTCAATGCAGAATGGGTCGCACTTTCTTCCCATTTGGTCAAAATGATAGGGTATGGGTTTGTAAGGTCCTCCATGCTGATTTAATGCATTTACAGTCAAGGAGGAATGGGCTCCCATGTTTTTGTACGTTTTCTCTCTCATGGGCTCGACCCATGCAATGTAAAAGCCAGATTTGGCTCATTTTGAAAAAGATACAAGTTGTTCATCTTTTCTGGCTCTGCCCTCCCTTCTTTTCTTCTCTAGGGTTGAAAATGGAGTTCGAACCTCCTCCCCTTCTCTGTAATGGCATTTTTGCCTTTTACTATTGAAATGATGTTCTGTAAACTTAACGAGCAACAAAACGTGTTTTTGATGCATCTGTCCATCATTGCTCGTTTTTGCTTGTTCTCTTCTTGCCTCTCTTCATTACAGGTATTCGTGCAAGTTTGAATGTTCATTGCAGGTCAAGCTGTGTTCATGGAGTTTTGGGACATTTTCTATGTGAAATATATCCTTGGGCTCGTGATGCATCTGTCCATCCTTCCCATTGCTCACCTCTCTTTGTTCCATGGCGGTTTTGATAGATGTTCAACGTCCTCCTTCTCTCGGTGTATCACCGTTTTAGTGTAGGCTTTTGTTGTTTTCCTTTCTCTCTCTCTCTCTCTGTCTCCTTGGCATGGTTAGATTAGGTTTAGATTATCTTACCTGCACTAGAATAGCTTGTGGCAGGTAGTTTAGGAGTAGGAACCAGCCTTCTCTGGAGATTTCTTTCTCATTCTTGCAAGTCCCACACTTGGAGAAAGGATTCAATGTTGTGCAATCACACTGGATGCTAGAGTGATCAACCTAGAAACCTGATTTGCATCCAGGGGTGCTGCGATTCGCCACAACACTACCATGTCTTGAAAGAACTCAATGTTGATCAATGTCTTCTAATTTATTTTTTTATCATTGTATTCTTGAAACAATACCGAAAATTCTCTTAAGACATTTTGTTTCCTCTAGTTATCATTATGGTAAGAAATGTTGGAAGAACATTGGCTTTCATACCTTATTAATTACTAGAGTGTCAGTTAAAATACCTAGTACTTTTATGTTGAAAATCATGCGGAAGGCCTTCGAGCCCGTGAAACATTGATGTGTTGGGTTGGTGATGGCTTCAGATCTAGTCTCTCTCTCAATGATCATAATATATGGTGGTCACCTATTATTTCAAATAGCTTATCGGTGGTGGAATTGTCGGACATCAAGGTTGTGAGGTTGGCTTGGAAAGGAATTTCTACTATAAGGGATTTGGTCTCCAAAAATATTGGCTTCCATGGCCAGAGTTGAAACAGAAATTACAGTTAGCCAACTCGGACTTGCCCTCTACCCTAAGAATTCAATCTCTTATATTAGACGTCATGTTGCAAAACTTGGGCTTTAGCCACTGTATCATCATCGAATCACAGCACCCCTATGTTTATACAAGTGCATATAATTGAACTCACGGTGTGATTGGATAACATGGGTACTATCTCCAAGTTGTGGGACTTGCTACTTGAGATAGACCTCCAAAGAAAGCTGGTTCTTGCTCCTAAACTACCTGCCACAATCTACTCTAATGCAGGGGAAAATAACTATTCTAATCTAAATTTCCAAGGGACCAAGGAGAGAGGATGCATAAAATGAAATCCTACACTAAAGCGGTGATACACTAGAAAAGGAGGGTGTGAGAGTAGTCTTCAAATGCGTGAGATACAGAAGCAAAGTGCACGCTAGAAGGGGTGATGACAGTTCTCCACAATCTAGCAAAATGCATTTCACAAAAATACTTCAAACATACACAATGATAATGGATCCCTGCAAGAGCATAATAATAGACACAATATCCTTGTAATCAAGGTTGAAGGGGCAAGAAGAATGCAAGAAAACACAGCAGGGGAAGATGCATCCACAAACTTATATTTTATTGCTTTCTGATATGCACAGTTCAATCTATTACAAGAAAAGGGCCTGGATCACCATGCAAGGAGTCCACAACAAGGGCCTACAACACATTATCTTCACAAAGCAATTTTGGCAGAGCTTTGTTACAAAAACTACCTCCCTTTACAATGAGCCCAACACTCCAATTTATAGAAAAATGAGAAGAGAAAGAGAAGGGAAAATGGAAATCCTGAAATCTGTCCTTCAACCACTTGTAAGAGGAATTAAATGGAGTAAAATGATTATATATTACTTGTAAAAGGATCCCCATACTATCCTAGGTGCTGCAGCAGAGAAAGAATGATGACCATGCCTCTTAATTGCACTCCCAACCACCAAATAAAACACTGTTATGAACCCAGCCACGTTTTCTAAAAAATCTCAATCAATCTCTCATCAAATATAGAATTTCTTTATTTTTGTGCATTGGGATCAAAGCCATGATTCCAACGGTACCAATTTTGTGTGATTTTGTTGAGAAATGCAAAAGTTATGGCCTTCTCGAGTGCGCAGTAACTATTTTGGGTCAGCGGGCATTTTCTCATTTGACGGAAATGAGCATTAATTACTGGAGCTGAATATGTTTTCTTTTATTTAAATATATCTACCCTTGTTAAAATAAATAAATCCAGTTTTTGTGGCATGAGGACGCGTGTGCTCATTCCGTAAAAGTCCAATTTTGTGAAAATCGAGCTCGAGTCAAAAGTTATGGCCGTTTGAAGTTTCACGGTCAAATGTTGACTTTTCTCCTTTGCCTTGGCCAAGCATTCTGGCTTTTCGCGTCCCGCTCATCCTCGCATACTTTTTTTTCTCCCGGCTGTCCCGGATGAAAATATCCCGCATTGGCCGATTCGGGCTTCCTTGTCCCTCGTGTCCCTTTCGCCTTTTCACGTCCCGCGCGTCCCTCGTGTCTCTTTCGCCTTTTCGCGTCCCTCGTGTCCTTTTGTCCCGGCTGTCCCGGATGAAAATCTCCCACATCGGCTGATTTGGACTTCCTTGTCCCTCGCATCCCTTTCACCTTTTCACATCCCAAACGTCCCTCGCGTCCTTCGCGTCCTTTTGTCCCAGTGTCCCTGCATTTAAAATCTCCGAATCGCCCGAGATATGGACCGTCTTACTAAAATCGGGTGATTAAGCGTCCCACGCGCATTTCTTCTGTCTTTGTCCCAAAACCACACAAAACAAAAAACCTGATGATTTTCCCTACTCTCGGCCATTTCGCACCAGGCGTCGACGTCCCAAGTGTCCTGCTGGACCGCCTGGGACAAAATTGTCCGACTTAGCCGATTTTCTTTGTTTTTTAGCCCCAAGCTTGGTACGACAAACCTCGGTACGACCCGAACTGGTACAACCCGAACCCTTCAGACCCGAAATTCTTTAAAACAATCCTGCAACCTTATTTTTTGCATTTTTTTCCATTTTTTCTAACTCGTTGGGATTTCTTCTTGGATGGGAGAGTTAGAGAGAATCGAGGGCCCCAAAAACATGATTTCGGGCCTTGAATCAATCTACTTACTCGGGACTGAATAATTTGATGCATGTTATCAAAATTACCTTGAGGGGTGAATTTTGGATAACACCACCTCTTGCATGATGGAAATATTGGTGATGGAATGTGGATATTCCCTTCTTGAATTATGACTCCGGAGTCATCTATCCTTTTTTTCTCCTATTTTGTCTGCGCTCTGGATAAGCTTAAATCTAGATGGAAATTGCACTCCTCCCCCTCCACCTGGATTCGATGTCTCCATCGGACATGGAATCCTTTGTTTGATCCCAAATTGAATTTCTTTCTTTGGTGCCTCATTTACCAAGGCCTTCCACTGGGGAGCATGGTTAGGCCACATCGACATTCCAAACCCCAAATGCCCTTGTTGTGATCACCTTGAATCCTTCAAACATGTTTTTTTGGTTTTACCCCAAGTTCAAAGTTTTTGGAGCTGGATCCACTCTCTTTTCCAGCCTTACCACCATGAGTTCTTTGATTGGAAAATTGCCTTTTTCAGGGATTATGTAAATTGGCCTTCTTACATTGCTTTTCTTTGGCACTTTTTCCGTTATGTTATTCTTTTCCAACTTTTGAAGGCTAGGAATAATGATTTGTTTCCACACTATGATCTCACTATGGAGATATCTATTAATGAAAAGGTGGATATTCTATCTTTTGTGTGTATGCAGATCCGTGACCAAGCTCGAAAAGTGGCACTGGAATTTTCTCATCTCCAAGCCTTACTTTACCATTGGGGCAGTGCACCTTGTACCATGAGCTAGGTCCCCCTAGATGATGATCGAATCCTCTGCCTCCTCCTCCATCACCAAGATGTCATGACCATTCATGTAGCCACTCTAGGAGTGATCTACCTTCTCTACTACCGGCTCGCCCTGGCCCTTCTTCTTCGGGCTTGGTTGGAGCCCTCTTGCACATGGTAAAGTGTTTTCTAGTTCTTTGAACCGGGGTCTCCACTTGGGGATCTTCTTATTGTGGCGAGTTGCCTCCACTTGGTTGGGGAATCCAGGTTCCACTTAGTGTTCGGATGACGAACTAGGATGGCTAGATGGTAAACCCCCTTCTAACGAGCCTCACACACTTGGCTTCTTTCTCGCCAAGGGATGATCTACCTCCACTTCCAAGTGTTTTTGCTTTGTGTGTCTAATTTCACCTTGATATAGCTCTCTTGGTTCACCCTTGTGGACATGTCCTATGCCTTTGTGGATTGTTTTGGTTTCTTGCGTGGTGTTTGATGTAATGCCTTTTGGGATTCGCTTCATTTGAGGTCGTGTCAACTCCCGACCACCCCCTTACTATGTAACACCTTGTATTAGTTTTTTTATAATATAAATGTAGTTCTAATAGTAAAAATATTGGATTTGAATGATGTCCATATCATTAGGACATAATCTTAACAATATGATTTTTTCATTAATAAAAAAGAGGAATGTGTTCCTTTAACAATATTTGTTACATCATGTCTCATAAATGATTGAAACAATACTCTCATAAAGGGAAAATACACTTTCAAAAATATTAATTTTCAAATCATACTTTCTTTAATACATTATTTTAAAGGGTTTGAGTTGAATTATATAAAAATTAGAAGAATGATGTTTTATTTGCCATATTTATAGTGAAATTGTGTTTAATATATTTTATTTTTTAAAGTATAACTATTTCAATTTATTATTAAGACTATCCATTTAAATTTCATTATTTGTAGTCTCCTCAAATTTTATTTTTAGATTATACCTTTAGCTTATTAAGAGAAACCATTTAAATTTAATCATCTATAGTCATTTCAAAGTTTTTTTATCGTATATGAAGTGACGGGTGTGAAAATATTTCATTAAAACATAGTATAAAGTCATAAATATTTCATTAAAACATAATATAAAGTCATAAATATTTCAAAAATATACGACTTTACGTTTATGTTTAAAAAAAGAACATTAATGTTAATATGAATTATTGAAAGTAAGTTTGAATTAATGAAATTATGTTTGTAATAGTCCTCAAAGTAAATATTTTATAGAATAAAAATATTAATTGAAAATTGATTTGTAAGAGTTTTTCCACTACCTATCTTGGACTTCCCTTGGGTACTAACAAAGTTTCTATGAATGTTTGGAATTCTCTTCTTGACAGGTTCCAAAAGAAATTGGCTAGATAGAAGGGATCTATTCTCTCCAATGTAGGAAAAAAGCTCCCCATCTATATCATGTCTCTATTCTTCATTCATGCTAATATTATTGAAAGGATAGAGAGAATCCGAAGAACTTCCTATGGATTGGTACTAAGGAGAAAAATAGGTTCCATTTAGTGGCTTGGGACAAGGCTTGCACTAAAAAAGAGTGGGTGGCTTAGGGATTAAAAAATCAAGACAATGAACATTGCCCTCATCTCCAAAATGAGTTGGAGGCTCCTCAAAGAAGATCATCCCTAGACTGACCTTATCAGAGCCAAATATCTTGATCAAGGTAAAGCTCAGAATTTTTTGAAGTTTAAGACTCTCCCATATGGATCCATCTTTTGGAATAATTTGGTAAAGACTATAAGGGTCCTAGAGACAGGACTACAAATGGAATCTTGGAAATGGGGAAGAAATACTCTTCTGGGAAGATAGCTGGGTTGATTTCCAAATCCTTAAGAATAGTAACTCCTACGAATAGCTTAAAAATAACCTCACAATGAAGTTAGACAAATGGTCACCGAATATATATGTTGTGTTAATGGAAGGATTCAATGGAAGACTCTAAATATTGATCTTTCTTTTCATAAAGATCTTATAGAGGACATACAAAGAATTCTCAACCACATCCCAATAAGTCAAATTCAATCTAAAGATGAGTTCATCTGGATTCATTCCTTTGATGGAGAATACTCGATGAAAATTGGGTACCAATTGTATGTAGATGAAACACATTATGGTTTTGATTGGAGTAAAATATGGTATAAATAATGTATGCGAGATGAAACACCTTATGGTTTTGATTGGAGTAAAATATGGTATAAAGAAATTACTCCCAAAATCAACCATTTCCTCTGGTTGGTTTTGAACAAGAGCATTCTAACCATTGACAACCTCATTAAGAGAGGATCTACTATGCCTAATAGGTGATTCCATTGTAAGAAGGAGTATGAGACTATTCACCACCCTTTCTTGCATTTCCATGTTGTTGTTTCTCTGTGGAAACTCATTTTTAACAGATTTGGAATTGATTGGTCATTCCTAGATGATATTGTGCAAGCCTGGAAACAATGGAAACCTCCTTTCAAACATAGATTTCTTAGGAAGCTTTGGAGGCTCATCTTCCCCCATACCATCTGGAGAATCTAGAAGGCTCGCAACTCCATCATTTTCAAAAATATCATGAAATCCAACAAAAGGATTTTAAATGAGATTATTGTTGAAGCCAAGGAGAATATTATGAAATTTAAGCCCCCAAGAATTAAAAACATCCCAAGGAAGATGAGATATTCTTGATTGCTTGGAATATTGATATTGAGAAGATCCAAGTTAAAACCCCAAACATTGACAGGTCTCTTATTCAATGGATTCCTCCACCTGAAGGTTGGCACAAGTTGAATTTTGATGGTGCCTCTAAGGGTAACCTTGGAACAATGGGTGGTGGTGGCTTAATCAGAAACCATCTTGGACATCCCCTTGTTTCCTATGTTGGTCCCATGGGCACCTAATCAAATCATTATGTTGAGGCCTTCACCGCTACTCTCTAGGGAATCAAAATTTCTAGGGATCTCAAGGTAAGTAAGTTCATTGTTGAGGGTGATTCCATCAACATTATAAAAAATATCATAGGCACCCAACCCCCTAGTTGGACCATAAAATATTTTATCAATGAGGCTAAGAACATATGTAAAGAGTTCAACTATTGATATATGCCATACATATCAAGAAGGGAATAGTGTTTCGACACTCTAGCCAATGTTGTCATTATCATTAATTAGTTTAAAATTTGGAATGATTATAGGGAAATCTCTCACACAAAAAAGGTCATCATTACTAAGGAATCCAACACCACCTATCCATTGCAATACAACACATCGGTGGACTAGTCACATGTGGAGAAAAGATGATGTGTACCCCACACATTTGAGAGTTATCTCTCTCAAATGGTTCCTTTTCCTTTTTCTTTTTGCATCTATGCTTCGACATTCAAGCTATTGGGAATCCTAATTTTAGCTGTGTTTAATCTTTATAAGTTGTTCGGTTCCTCTTTATTTGCATATTACATTCACGCTTTGAAAGTCAAGTTGTTGGGAAGCCTTTTTTTAGCCGTGTTCGGTCCTGTAGAAGCTATGCATGCGAGAATTTTCTTCACAATGGGCGGACCCGCTTGCCGATTTGAGCCATTATGCGACCCTTCATGGAAATAGAATGAAGCATTATGGAAGGCCTTTGACAAAGATGGCTTCATGGACTTCATGTAGAGGATTAAAGGGCATGATAGACACATTTCTCTCACCTTTTCTTGTAAATGGAAGGACAGAGTAATTACCTTTAAAGGTAAGGAGTTTACCATTACCGAAAGCTTGATTTATTTCATTACTGGGCTAGGGATGGAGGGTATTAAATTCTACATAAACAAATTTGATAAGGACGTTGAACATAAGAGATTTGTGGAAGGGGATGCAATACTGAAGATTTGCAAAAAAGGTCTACTCTATTCTTTTAGCCCCCCTCCCTATGGAGATGTTGCTAAGAAGGTTGTCAGGTATATTACCTTGGAGGGACACTTTTATACTCTGTTGCTTCACCATTTGGTCCTACTAAACCATTTTAGGTGCACTCTAAAGGTCATCCTTTCATATTATATCCTACATTCCTTAGAGAAATCCATTTTAGATTGTTATGCTCACCTGCGTGGCCTACCCCTTAACCACGAGGTTATTTTCCTCTTGCATCAATACTTTTATGAAGTTGTGGCTAACAACCCTCCTTTCCCATTATCCCCCTCCATAGCATCCTAGGGTCATAACTAAGAACCCTAGTTTATGTACTTCCTCCTCGACCCCGTCCCACTAAAAGGGTGTTGTGTAGTATCTCGAAGGGCAAAGACCTCGTTATGACTAAAATTCTCCTTGGTGTGTGCTAGTCTTCCTTGACCCCTAAACAAGCATTGACATGAGAGCCCAATTGAAGCAACAAGAAGATAAAATCAAGGGAATTGAAGAAAATATTTATTTCCTTCTCAATGAAGGCAACAAGGAGGACTTGGTCTCTATAGCTCTTTCTAAACTTGAGGAGAAAATTGACATTCTTACTAAGTAGCAGCCTTCCATAGAGGAAATAATGCAATAAATTGTTCATAAATCCATGCACAAAGCATTGCTTGATTTCATTTAGGTTCAGGTCAAACAAATCAGACATCATCGGTAGCATGTCCGAGGACGTTTGGAAGGAAGGTAAACTCAAGAAGGCCTTAGCATTGAGCAACCAAGACCCTTCCCAACAAAAATAACTCTCAACCTCTACAAGGCCTTGGTGGATTCTCAGAAGGTTTTCAATAAGTTTCTCAAATAGTTGTCTTGTGTCCTTTGTGTTCTTTTTGTATCGTTGTTGTTATTTTACATTTTTGCAAATATTGTTATGTTTTTGGTTGTTGTTGGGATTCTTGTAGGCAATATTCCCTTTCCTCGATCTTTATTGTTATATCTAGCTTTCTTAGGCTTTTGTTGTTGGGGTGTGGCCCCACTTATCAAAAAATCATTGTGTTTATTTTGTATATCCTCGCTTTTGTGCCCTTTTTGTATCACGGGCATGGTCCCCTTTAGAACCATTTTCCAATAAAAAAAGTTGTTCTAATTAAAAATGAAACATATGATGTTTATGTTGACCTTGTATAAATTTTTGTGATTTGTCTAAAATTTTAATAATTCATATATAAAATAAGTTCATCAAAAGAATAGTTTATATTATATTGTTCAAAATTTTCTAAAATAATGTACTTGTTCTTGTTGTGTATACTTCTTATACTTATATGTACAAATTCATTTATATTTGTTGAGATGTAAGTTTGCAAATTTTGTGTTCCTAGGTATATTTTTTGAATATTTAAAAATATAGATAACCATTTTTAGTAAAATTCTATACAAGATTTTCCAATATTAAAATCACATTATAAATTTTAATATGTATGAAAGTTTATTAATATATTTTGTTTTGTTTGGCATAATTTGGGGTTTCGTTAGAAAATTAGTTGTTTACTTTATTTTTGATCATAAAAGTGGTTTACACTTATGTATTGTCGTGTCTAGTTTTTTTGGTCTTGGAGTGTTTATGATTTATGTAAAATTGATCTTTCTAATAAAATTCATGATACGTTTACTATGTATATTTATGACATATCATATTCATTCATAAGATAATAAATAGCACTCTTATTTTCAAATCTACCTTTCAATATTCTATTATTAATACCTTCTCCAAATAAATTTTTCCAATTATAAAACACCCTTTACTTTACAATATATCTCAACTATCCATTTTCACTATGTCATTTTTATATCCCTTTTAATTTTTACCTCTCCAATGTTGAGTCCATATCTTAATTTTTCACAAAAATTAATTATGTTTTCGTAACATCCGTTTGAAACCTTGATGAAATTTATATTGGACTCAAAATATTCTAACCCTCACTATGTCTAATTCAATGTCTTACTTCCTTTATTTTATATTTATGTTTGTAACACTAATTTTACAATTTCTATAATATTATGAAGGATCACATGTATGTTTGTATTATTGTCACTTAAAATTATTAATCCTTGTGACATTTATTCTTCTAACAAATTGAACCAAAATGAAAAAAATATAAGGAAATGATACTATGAATGACATCCTAGTGCTTGACAATTATGAAGTGTCTCTATTCTAGAAAAACACATCATTACTCTTTAGAACATGTGAGTTCTTTACAAAAACACATGATGAAAATGATGCAAATTTTGGGTTTCTACATCTATTCCATGACTCGCCCTATCTTCTCCCTATTTCTCCATGTACCCCATCCCTAATATATTGATTAAAATATTAATACTTAAACCCCTTTAATAATAATGGAGAAATATATCAAGTCCATTTTGACTAATATCAAAATCACAAATATGAACTCATGTGTTAGGTATTACTTTGGATTTTTAGTCCTTGAGGAGAAAGAACTTTCTAAGATGGTGAAAAATCTAACTGTAATACAACATGGTGTCTTTTGTAAGCATCGATGATATTGTTTGTGGCATTGGTTTCCTTGTAATATTTCAACACACAATGTGGTGGTGTGGATATACTACATCATTTTACTAACCATTATGATGTGTGGTTCTCTTATTCCTAACACAATTGTTTCTTATTGGTTTTTAATTCTAATTCATGTCTTTTGATGACTACATTTGTTTGATGTGAATCTACAACTCTACAACATGTAATGTGAATGTGGTTCTAGATTCTTCCATGGCTTTATTCCCATGACAACATGGTTTTCAGTATCTTGTTATTTACCTTCCATTTTTCACTACCCTATTTTCAATTAGTGATTGTGCCCTCGGAAAGGGTTATGGTTTTCTTTTTTTCACTTGTTTGTCATTACCCACCCCACAGGGGGTACTAGGGTCAATATCGCTTGTTGGGTTTCATCCCATCTAATTAGCTTGAATTTATGAGATGTTAATTTGAGCCATATGTTTTGCTAACATGGATTTGTATGATGACCGGTGATATTTTATTGTAACCATCATCATTCGTTACTTGAAATAATAAATTCCAATATCTAAATAATTAATACTTTATAAATTATAGAATTTATCATATCGTATTAAATATAATATATGAAAAGTTAAATTGACATTTATAAAAAAATAGATATGAATATTAAATAAGATAATATTATCATTTCTTTAAAATTAATAAATAAATAAATAATATACAACCAAACACAAACAAAATAAATGACATTTCTCAATAAATATAAATATTGTTTTAAAATTGTAATATAATATTAAAATAATGGAAAAAAATAATATTTATAAAAGTGATTGCTATTTACCTTGGTATTATTCCATATTTCTATCGAATGATGATATTTATTTTCCAAGATAAGGGTGGTATGAATTGCATGAAAATTGTAGTAAGTGTTGTATGTTCATGTATGCCTATGGTCTTTGGGATTTTGTTCATTACTTTCTTTGGAGAAGAAAATTACACGTGGATATATATTACATATTTTTTATGGCTGCCTTTCACTTGACATAGTTTTGTTTTTGATTCGGTGTTATTAGTTCAAAGGCCGTTGTCACTTAAAAGGGAAATAATGAAATAGTAATGGCGAATCTGAGATGTGCTTATAGGAGGTGAAATGGTTATTTTAGCCTATATGTAATATCTTCCAAAATTGGTAATACAGGATGACCTCTCTTTTTATTTAAAATAAAAGCAAGATGTTACATATTTTATTGATTGAAAAAGCACACTCATCTTATTAAAAGAGAATAGTACAATATTGTTAGTACAAAAAGAGTGTGGAAAGAGTGACATCTTAGATATTAAATAAAGTTCTAAAGGACATCATGTCGAGGCCGATTTATCTTCAAGAAGAAGGAAAAACATGAAAGTGTGAGAAAAGAAAGAAATGTCAAAACATAATTGTTATGAGGAAATGAACTCTTTTTTCCGTGTGAAAATATTTTGTATTCCAAAAGAGAAGGCTCATGTGGCTGTCAATTTTTTGTTATGAATATGTTGCTGATATTTCTATAATTGTTTTACTATGTTGAAAGTTTTGCATAATATCTCTCCTCAAAGATTAGCGTAGGAAGTTGTTCTGCTACTCTTAATTTCCTTTCAAGGCTCGATACCACTTGAAAGGAAATTAAGAGTAGTGGAACAACTTCCTACGCTAATCTTTGAGGAGAGATATTATGCAAAACTTTCAACATAGTAAAACAGTTACAGAAATATCAGCAACATATTCATAACAAAACACAAACACCAGATATACGTGGGGAAAATCCTTTCGGATAAAAAACCCCACACTCCAAAAGCCCACTCAATGTATTTCAAATCTAATAACAAGATTACATACACTTGCAGAGCAAGTTTCTTACAGGAGTATCACCAGAAACAATTCTAGGAGGATTAAAACTCACTACACCAATTGCTTCTCCAAGCCTTCAATTTATAGACCTCCGGTTATACAAGAAACCATCTATGGTTTACAAAACCATGTGCCAAACCTCTCATGAGGTGGATAGCATTAAAGAGCAAGATTTCGGTCTAAAATTAGGCTCCCACGTCCACAATATTCTCCCCTATTTTTGACCCTTACAGATGTCATAAAATCTGTCATAATATCTCTAAAAATAGTCCTTCCATGATATACTATCATATGGGAATCTTTTGACAACTCCTATTTCTATTTTTAGAGCCTAGACAATGTGAAACGGTTGTAGGAAAATCTTAAATGAATAAACCAAACAAGGTTGAGACACCTCATTTCCAACAATCTCCCACTTGTCGAATACCTTGCAAGGGCCAAGAGAAAGATACCATCATGGATCAACTTCTAGGGGCCGAGAGGCCCATAGACTCGGAACACCACCTGAATTTTGCTGTGCTCATGGGCTTAGTTAATGCATCTACAACATTCGCAACTATCTCTACCTTTTCCAGCTTCACCCTTCCATCCTCGACCATATCTCTCATGAAGTGATACTGAACATCAATGTGTTTGGTCCTGGCATGAAAAGTTAGGTTCTTTGCAAGGTAGATTGCGCTCGATCACACAAAGACATTGTAATCGCACCTGTTTTAATCCAATATCTGAACATAAACACTTCAGCCAAATGGATTCTTTACAAGCATGAGTAACTGCCATGTACTATGCCTCAGTAGTGGACAAAGCAACCATAGCTTGTCCCTTGCTCATCCAACTAATTACACCACCATTAAGAGTAAACACATATGCACCGGTGGATCTTCTGCTATCGACATCGCCGGCCCAATCTAAATCCACAAAACCATGAATACGTAGGGAATGTTGATCTCCTCTTCCATGAAAACATATAGAGTACTTTGATGTACCCCACAAATATTTGAAGACCCTCTTAACTGCATCTCAATGCACTCTTCCAGGATTAGACATAAAACGAGAAAGAACTCCCACTGCTTGGGAAATGTCTGGTCTTGTATAGACCATAACATACATTAAGCTTCCAACTGCACTTTGGTAAGGCACTCTGCTCATTTCTTCCATCTCCGATGGGGATGATGGACATTGTGAAATGGAGAGCTTCATTCCCAAAGTAACAGGAACACAAAGTGGTTTACAATCCTGCATGTTGAACCTTTGCAAAACAGATTAAACATACTTACTCTGGCCAAGCCATAGCTTTCTATTCTCATGATCTCTTCTAATCTCCATCCCAAGTATGTGTTTTGCTGCACCAAGATCTTTCATTTCAAATTTTGCAAAGAGCTAAGATTTCAATTTTGTAATCAAATCTTTTCCTTTCCCAATAAACAACATGTCATCAACATATAAAGTAATTACCAGGAAATAATCACCATCAGATTTAAAATATACACAGTGATCAGATTTAGACCACACAAACCCCAAACTCAACACATATGAATCAAACTTCTAGTACCACATCCTAAGACTTTGTTTAAGGCTATACAGGGATTTCTTTAACTTACAAACCATATTACTTTTACCTTTAACCATGTAGTGCTCTGGCTGTGTCATATAGATTTCTTCCTCCAAATCACCATGAAGGAAAACAATTTTCACATCCATTTGTTCAACCTCTAGGTCATAAGTCATGTAATAGATAATAAAAACCGAATGGATTTCATTTTAGCAATAGGAGAGAATATCTCACTATAATCAATACCCTCAACTTGAGAATAACCCTTCGCAACCAATCGTGCTTTATACTTTTCAACATTTCCATCTGAACCAATCTTTTTCTTAAACACCCATTTACATCCAACAGGTTTTTGACCTTCAGAAATGGTACAAGGCCCCATGTATCATTATTTTTAAGGGCTGCCATCTCTTCATCCATGGCTATTTTCAAGGACTTTGCATCATTCATACCCAAAGCCTCTTATACAGATCTCGGTTCATCAATGTTAGTAGTCAAAGAAAATATACACTTCCAATCATCAGGAGAATACCCATACCTTTCAGGTGGTTGCCTTTGCCTTGCAGACTTTCTAAAAAGCTGAGGTGGAGATTCTTCCACTTCTTCCTCTTCTGAAGATTCAAATCTTGGTGAGCTCTCCTCAACTTCTTGTCTATTTTGGGGTCTCGATTCAACTTTCTCATGTGTAGAAGGAAGTTGAACCACATCCTTTTTTTGTTCATTTTCTTTATGTTGTTCTGGCTAAAAATTATCAGGGAAAGATTTAATCTCTCTAAAAATAACACTTCTAGAGTATATTACCTTTTGTTCAACAGGATCCCAAAACTTGTATCCTTTCACACCATAGCCATATCCGATGAAGATACATTTGACAGCCTTAGAATCCAACTTTTTTCTCTTCTCCTTAGGCACATGTGCATATGCCTCACAGCCAAAAAATTTCAGATGTCTAATTGAATGCTTTTTCTCGACCACACCTCCATTGGAGTTTTATCAACAAGCGTTGATGTAGGAGATCTATTTATCAAATAGTAAGCGTGGTAATGTAACTTCAGCCCAAAACCTCTTTTCTAGACCAGCTCCAATAAGCATGCTCCTAGCCTTCTCCATCAACGTTCTATTCATTCTTTCTGCAACTCCATTCTGCTCTGGAGAATATGAAGTTGTCTTTTGTCTTTTAATCCCACAATCTATACAAAATCTGTCAAATTCTACAGAATAGTACTCACCACCATTATCAGATCTCAAACACTTAATTTTCTTCCTAGTTTGAGTTTCAACCATAGCCTTAAATTCCTTGAAACAACTAAAAACTTCAGATTTACTTTTTAAAAATATACCCATGATCTCCTACTAAAATCATCAATGAAAGTAACATAGTAAACTGATTTAGCAATAGACCCAACCTTAACAGACCAAATACATCCAAATGGATTAGATCCAAGATACATGAAGACTTATGAGTAGGCACGAGTAAAATTGAACGCTGTTCTTTTTCCATAAATACAATGTTCACGTAAATCAAACTCCGTTGCAATCATTTAACCCCTCAACGAGGTTCTTATTTTTCAGGGATTTTAAACCCTTCTCTCCAATGTGGCCAAGCCTTTGGTGCCATAACATGGTCTTCTTTTTAGGTAATTTTGATTTGGTAGATAGAGCACCCTTGGGTACCCAGAAGCCACGACCATCCGTAGAGGAGGAAACCCTCTCCTTTTTCAGTGAAGTAGTTACTGGCTTAGTTTTATTTGAAGTGCTATTGCACTCAACCGTGCATGCATCAAGTTGGTATAATGTACCCAATCTACTTCCTCTTGCTATCACCATAGCACCTCTCACCATTTTCACACCTGCTTTAGAAAACTGTACATGCACACCCGCATCTATTAGCTTGCTAACAGATAATAAATTTCTTGCTAGTCCTGGGATATGCAAGACACCATCAAATCTTCTAATTCTACCATTAGAAAATTTCACCTGAATACTACCACAACCAACAATTTCAAGGAAAGAATTATCACCCAAATACACCTTACCACCATCATAGTTTTCATACTTACTAAACCAATTTTTGTTAGGAGTCATGTGGAAAGATGCACCTGAGTCTATCAACCATGCATTATCACTTGCACGAGTGGCCAAAGCTGTAATAAAGGCATCTCCATCTTCTTTTTCGGACTCAAAATCAGAATCATGCTTCTTCTTTTTCTTTTTCTTTTCTTCTTTGCATTCCCTTCGGAAGTGTCTAGATTTTCCACAATTCCAGCATATCGCCTTAGACTTACCAGGATTTTGATCTCCCCTTATTCTTGGAATGGCCATGCTTCTTCTCATCTTTTCCTCATTCTTTTGTTCTTCCTCAAACACTCAAATCCTCTTTGGCGTTCAGAGAGACCTTCCTTCTCATCTCTTCGGAGAGTAGAGAACCAACAACATCCTCCATCTTCAGAGTGACTGAAGTGCTCCCAATGGCCATGACTAGGTTGTCCCATGAGTCTGGCAGTGAAACCAACAACATTTGGCACCTTTCTTCTTCATCCATTTTAACCCCAACCGAGCTCAACTGAGTCACCAACATATTGAATGTTTCCAGATGCTCAGATATTTGTCCACCTTCTTCCATTCTCAAGGAAAACAACTTCTTCCTCAAGAAAATATTATTTACCAGAGACTTAGCTTGGTATATCTCACCAAAAATTTTCCAAAGCTTCTTCGAAGTGGATTCTTCATGGACATTTATTAGGATAGAATCTGCAAGACATAGTCTAATAAGACCTTTAGCTTTTCTATCCATTACATCATATTGTGCAGCCAAAACTGGATCCGTAGGCCTATAGACCTTCTCATCCACTACATCCCATAGATCTTGATCAACCAACATATCTTCCATCTTCAACTTCCACATTTCAAATTTTGTGCCAGAAAACTTCTCTATGTCAATCCTCCCAGATGTGCTCACCATTTGAAAAAATATCTACAACCAGATAACAAAGTATTCTCTGCATAAGCTCCCACTCAAACCTAGATTAGCACAAAAACCCAACAACCCACAACTGAAACCAAAGGTGATCAGGCTTTGATACCACTTGATAGGAAATTAAGAGTAGCGGAACAACTTCCTACGCTAATCTTTGAGGAGAGATATTATGCAAAACTTTCAACACAATAAAAAATAGTTATAGAAATATCAGCAACATATTCATAACAAAACACAAACACCAGATATACGTGGGGAAAATCCTTTCGGATAAAAAACCCCACACTCCAAAAGCCCACTCAAGGTATTTCAAATCTAATAACAAGATTACATATAATTGCAGAGCAAGTTTCTTATAGGAGTATCACCGAAACAATTCTAGGAGAATTAAAACTCACTACCCCAATTGCTTCTCCGAGCCTTCAATTTATAGACCTCCAGTTATACAAGAAACCATATATGGTTTACAAAACCATGTGCCAAACCTCTCATGAGGTGGATATCATTAAAGAGCAAGATTTCGGTCTAAAATTAGGATCCCACATCCACAATATTCTCCCTTATTTTTGACTCTTACGGATGTCATAAAATCTATCATAATATCTCTAAAAATAGTCCTTCCATGATATACTATCATATGGGAATATTTTGACAACTCTTATTTCTATTTTTAGAGCCTAGACAATGTGAAACATTGTAGGAAAATCTTAAATGAATAAACCAAACAAGGTTGAGACACCTCATTTCCAATAATCTCCCACATCCACAATATTCTTGAAAATATTTTGTATTCTAACAACTTCATCCACCACATATTATTGAAAATATTTTGTATTCTTACAACTTCTAGTAAATTAAATTAGGCTCCCACGTCCACAATATTCTTGAAAATCTTTTGTATTCTTACAACTTCAGGCTTCCAAAAGAGAAGGCTCATATGGCTGCCAATTTTTAAGTTTGACACGTTCTCCCTTTCTCCTTTTAGGAAACCCTTGAACTTGAGGACAAGATAGATGACATGTTTATTGGGAAAATGATACATGAATGCTTTATTTTCGAGTCGAGTCCAAGATTTGGATCCATTTTGAGTGACCTAATTTATATTTAAGGTCAATCTCCACACATATTTAGTATAACTTTATATATACATATAAGGAGACCTACACGCATGTGCGTGCATGTGTGCGTGCGTGCATGCGTGCGTGTGTGTGTGTGTGTGTGTGTGTGTGTGTGTGTGTGTGTGTGTGTGTGTGTGTGTGTGTGTGTACATACATATACATATATACATATATGTATGTATATGTATATATATATTGCATAGATTGCTTGTCATATAGCTTTTAAAAATGCAGGTATTTCCAATATCTTGAAGGACCAAATGATGCCAAAAGGAATAGTAAAATTTGGGAACAAGACCCAACCCGATATTTGGGAGACCACCATATTAGAGGAGTCGAAATCTAGAAACCAAGGTGTAATGAAGAGCCCCACCATTCCCAAAAACCGGTCTTGATCTAATATATATTTTAAGGTAGTTCTCATCCTATTAGAGTTGAACTATAATGAAACCTTTGGAACACAACATAATACCACATTTTGAGGACCAATGGAATGAAAAAATGAGTTTTTCTTTGTATCCTTTGGAAAAGATCCATTAAAGCGATAGATTTCAAATAGATACTTAAGGGATGCATAGAATTCTGTCTTGCTCCATGTTTGATCTCTAGAAAAGGAACCTATTATGATTTATTGACAATATATGGTCTTAGAAAGATAAGGAGCTAGGAAAAGGAGAAAACCCATTTGATCGGAAACATCCTTGTATGGTTATAAAGATGCCCCTAACCTCTTAGTTCTTCCATGGTGCCCATGAGTGGATGACGCTATAGAAACCATACCTACCTTCTCGAGTCGGATGTCTAGCCCATCCATCCGTATGCATTCCAAGTACTATAATAATAACATTGTTTAGGTGTTAAGGTTTAATTTCAGCTCATAATGTCCACATATAGATGTATTTTTTTGATGAAATAGATCTTATATTAAACATAAGTATTATGATATATGTCTATCCATTTTTATAATTCTATGGTGTGTCATTCATTGATTAGTTATACGTATAATATTTTCTTGGGATCAATATTAGCAATGTAATTCATATAATGATAAACTCTATATATCTAAATCAATGAGTTATCTAATGACACAATCAAAAACCGAGCCAAAGAAAAATGTTGAATTGAATCGTGGTCGGTTGGGGCTTCTTTTCGATGGAGCGTCAATTCTACGGTACTCACCAAGCCTACCTATTGATTTCAACACAATGGATTTGGAACTATTTTAGTTCCATATATTACTTTCAATGGCCATATGACATCTCTGATGTTTTCCTCTAAGGGATGTACGGTTTACGGTTCCTCAGGGATAAACCAGGCTCATCTCACCTCACTCCTCAATGAAATGGATGATCCTAACCTTTCTACTCGGTCCCTCTAGCAAATTAACTCTCCTCCACCCTTGGTCAACCAATTCGACTCCCTTGTTGCTTTAACGACCACTTTTATATCATTTCACACCAACCAAAACTTTGTGGTCTCCTTTGGAATTTATAGATGTAGAGATATAATTAAGCGATGTGTAATTTTAATACTAAAATTTCACTAATTGTCTTCTTTCTCGTCATTCTATTATAATTAGTTATTTTCTACTAATTAGTTGATATTCGCTATCTTCTCGGTCAATTAACAACATTTTGTTAATTAACTAGCATTGTCCCTCATCATGGATGCTAATTAACTTCACTTCGTTAGTTAAAATCCTCTTTTAATTAATTAATTACTCATTATTAATTAATTGTGCATCCATAATCTCGTATTTAATTAATAAACCCTTTTATTAATTAAATCCCCCTCTCAAACCCCTCTAATTCTACTCATTTCCCTCCAAATCATCTCCAAGTAGCTTCTATAAGCTAAAATTGGCCTATTAATCAATCTCAATTGATTAATTAAACCTTCCCAAACTCCCATGAGTTACTAATATCTAATTAATCTCTTTTAATTATACTTATCCTTTTCTAAACCTAAATTCACTCTATCCCATACTCACTTAGGTTGGAAGTTTCTCCCAAAGTTGAAAGTTATATAAACAACCTAGTACCTTCCTACCAATCTACACCTTTTAATCTTAAAGACCTTGTCCTTGTAAGACATTTGATATCTCAAGAGAGAATTTCCATCACAAGAAAGCTTGCATAAATTGAGAAACCTCTTTGTTAAAGCTAGTAGGAGAAGATTCGAAAATGGAACTTAAGACATATTGTAGACACCAAATTTGTGTCTTACGACCCCTTGTGACCCGCATCTCATCTCGCAATATAACCTCATCACCTAAACCTTACACAATTATTTATTAATTACCTTGTAATGGATAAATCCACATCACCTTACCTGCCACCTCATTTTGCCACTTCATCATGACCTAGCCCTAACCCTAAACTAACCTAATTAAGACCCATAACTTGGTCCACACCTACACCCATAACTAATGACCCCTTTCTCGCACCCAAAACCGACCTTCTAGTCACTTGACCAAGCCCGCAACTAATCTCTCAGGAGAAAAGCAGGGAAGGTGGGCTATTTTACTAAAAATAGCCTACTTTTTCCTTATCGATGCTTAGGTTCTGCTCGACCGCCGTCGGTTACGTAACCGCCATCGGCTCCTGTAAATGGGCTCCTCAACCAAAATCAAGGGTGGAAGGATTTTGAATCAAGAGAAATCATTGGGAGCGATCAACAGAGTCCAGATCTTCACTTGACCGAGCAGAGACAAGTGAAGAAACCAGAAGCGTTTGCAGCAAAGGAGATCAACTTGCATCTTCGTCAAAACCAGTAAGTCACATCTTGCATGTCTTCTGTTATAACATTTCTTATGCCTTTTGAATCACAGTCCTCATAAATCCATTTCTGAATCCACTACCCAGCGTGCCATTTCATCTAACCATCATTCATCTACCTCTCATCACCTCATTTCCTAATATCACCCATTTACAGCCTTACAAATAACACAGCTACCAAACAACACAAACACCCCACAAAACAACCAACCTACAGATCCTAAACCCTACCGACATCGGTTACCAGAGACCGGTATCGGTTACCCTGACTACAACCAGAAATCAGCCTTTCCCCTATCCATTCCAACGAAGTAATTTAATTGATACTTTACAGTCTTTTGTGTTAATTCATATTAGCAGGGAAACTGACCACCTTCGAAAGGAAGTTTTATATTTCCTGGGCCCAAGGCAGTTTCCTCATTTATTGTTTAATCAAAATCTGGTGGTCTTGTGTTCTTATTTGCAGGTAGTCCTTCCAAGACAAAAAGGAGTTCTTCGCAGTCAACCTGATCTTTCTCTACGGTACGCGCACACCATCTCGACATTTAACAGGTATCCCTCCTAGCCCTAACCCTATCTGTTTCTAAAAGGAATGAAAGGATAGAAGCAACTCTATCCCCAGAAGCCGAAACATTCCGAGCGAAACATTTTGGCACGCCCGGTGGGACCCATTTTGGGTTTCTTTATTTCTTGCTTGCTCTCATATAGGGAGCATACTTGCTGTTTTCTTCTTCTAAAGATATTCATAAGGTTTTGTATTATTTTGGTAAAAGAACTTGCTTTGTTTTTGCATCTTGCATTAGTGAAAGTCATCTCTTTTGCTTCATCGAATATCATTGTCGATTTGGGTTTAAAACACGTGCATTGCATCCTTTCTTGCTGTTTTCAATTCTAGTGAACATAGATTAAGTAACAGGTCGTACACGTGGGGGTGATATCCATGGTATTGACAAGAAATTAATCTTACATTCACTGCACAACACATACCGAATCACTTCACAATTAACACAACAGCTCAAACATCCCCCTTTTTCCGCGGTATTCCTCCGCCCGATTGAGGTAACTTTATAAGCCAAAACAAACTTGACATTTCCCCTAGGTCTTGTTGTTTAGGATTCTGACATCATTCTACGTCTAAAGGCATAAGCCCACAAAAATTAAAATTAACCCTAGGGTTAGTCTCTGGATTTGCGTGTGCATCTTGCTTGTTTTCAAATTCTGTTTTCTCTGTCATACTTTGTCTTCTGTGATCAATAATTTGACAAATATACTAAGCGTTGTTAAAAATCAAATTAGCAGCCTTTTATACCTTGTTATCCTAGACTTTTGACACCGGCATCGGTTAACTGACCGACGTCGTCTATTCTCTGACCGACATCGGTTATTGGACCGATATCGGTTCCTGTCTTCTCCAGCCCCTGACAAACCAACAACCTGCCAAATTCATCATTCTGAGGTTGTTTCTGTTCTTGATAGATTGAAACCTTACTGTCCATGGTTGTCATCACTCGGAAGCAAGCCGCCGCCATGGTTTCACATGCCTGCTCTGTGTCTTTGCCTGAATCACCCCCTTCACATTCTATAGGGAACCCTACGGACACCAGTGAAATCCCCAAAATTCCTGTGGGAGATAAGGAATTTGCCAAATTTCTGGATGCTAATCTAGCACTTTGTCTGATACTATTTGTCTCATGCCCACGACCGTACGCGCTTTGATGGTCAGCTCCTTGTTGGCATGCCTATTAGTATAGCTGCTCATTTAGCTCCCACTCCGCCTGATAACACCGCCTTGCTTCCTGCACCTTTAGCCCCATCTCCCAATCCGACAGCTTCAGAGATTCATACGACTCAGATTGGCTTTCCTTTGGCTAATCTTGGACCCCACATATCATTACCACCGACTGCCCCTACCTCATCTCTCTTGCAGACTACTCCATTCATGACTTGTTCTCTGCCACCTATCCACACGAGCTTTCCTTCTCAAGCTCCGCCTACCTTTTCATTCCCATACACGTATCCAGTAACCTCAACACCTTATATGGGACATCCCTATTCTGTCACCTCAACATATTCATCCTCCATACCTTATCAACACTTAACCCCACCATTGTCCAGCGGAGGCCCTTGGCCCAATTTGCCTCCGTTTACCACAACCGCACCATCATCCCATCCAACCACGGATTTCATCAAACAAATGATGGACAAAATGCAAAATCTGGAGGCTTCTGTGTCGGGAAGTCGTAGCGCCTTGACATACGAGCAAGTTTGTCGGGAGCCTATTCACCCTTCTGTCCCCCTTCACTCATATCCTCCTCAATGGGAATTACCAAAATTTACTCGTTTTAATAGTAAAGAGGATCCTCAACAACACTTGCGATCATTTAGACATGCTTGTTATTTGATTGCCCATGATGATGCCTTGTTACTCCGCACATTTCCCATGTCCTTATCTGGACCCGCCTTGGAGTGGTACAGTGCTTTAACCCAGCACTCAATCTTCTCTTTTAACCAACTAGCCCAATCTTTCTTGGATCACTTCTCCATTAACATTGCTAAGAAAGTATCCATCACCGACCTTTATGCCATTCGACAATTCGAAGATGAATCTATCGCAGATTTCGTCGGACGATGGCGCGGCCTTATCAACCAACTTACATATGCCTTGCCTCAGGCTGAACTTATCGAACTTTTCACGCGGGCATGTGCTAAGCACATTTCTCCTACTCTTCAAATTCAAACTTTCCGCACATTTGATGAGGCCTTTACCATGGCTCGGAAACTAGAAATTCGAGCCTTAGAAGAAGAGAAATTGCGGTTGCGCAACAAAAACCCCAATTTCTGAACTCCTGATTCTACCAATAAACCAAATACCACCACTCCTCACGCGTCCACTTCTTCTAAATCAAAAGGAGCTGTCCACGCGGTGATGGTCAAATCTCAAGCGCCATCCAATACTCCACCAAAAACCACCTATAAGTACAAAGCCGAGCCCATCAATTACACTCCCTTAGGAGAAACCTATGGCGTCATCTTGGAAAAATTGCTCAAAGCCGGAGCTATCACTTTGCCTCCTGTTAAACCTCACTCTGGGTTTGACTCCACCCGCGCGATACCTTCCTGGTACAAAGAAAATGACTTCCACCTTAACTTTCACCGCGTAAAAGGACATAGTCATGAAAACTACAAGATGTTGAAAAACATAGTGCGGGAAATGGTTGATGAGGGGATATAACCCTCGATAATCCTAATGCCCCCTTGGCCGAAATTTGAAAATCTTCAACAAACCATTCCCGAATCACTCTTCCAACAGCAACGTAAACCGGGATATCTTAGCCGAGGAGAGTGTTCATGAGATCCATGCAGTCTTTGATACCCAGCCCAAAGCCTCTATCGAGAAAATTTTGAATCAAGCCTCTTCACTAACACGGGAGCCAACCTCCTTTACCACCATCGAACCAAAGCGAAATCATTCCTTTACCCATAAAGGAGTTAAGCGCCTAGACTTCTCTTCCCATCGATGAGTCTTCTTATACCACATCCCTACAAGATTGCGAACGGATGTTATCTAACCTATCTATTTCCCAGATTTCCCCTTCTACCCCTCTTGCTTTGCCAAGAGAGAAGGTACGCCACTCCTTTTGACATCCTTAGACGAGGAATCTCTTGCTTGCACCGACATCACCAAATTCTTTAACCATGACGGATCCTCTCGAACATGCCCTCTTACCTATTAGTTCTTCATCGCCTAAATCTTTTCAACGACCGGTTGACCTCTTGACATCTATTGATACAGTGCCTCATTTACCCCCTGTATCACACCCACAGTGGACCGGAATCACAACCCACCTTTCTTCCGTACAAAATTTACAATTCAAACCTGAAGACTGTCATTCTCCAGAAGATAGACGAATCCTATGGGAACGTTTGAGTACTCCCTATTCTACTCAAATGCAGATGACCGATCCCGATACCTCTACCATATACCCGAAGCGTTTACAGAAACTCAAAATGCCTGTATCCTCATTCTTACCCCCCGCATCTATACCAAGTATCCCATCCACCTCTATCCACCTAACCAAACCTTCCCCTACACTTGGGACCTCACCAATACCCAGTCTAACACACCCGCCTAAGCGACTAGATTTATCCAAAAATAAAGCCGCCACCACCTAGGAGACACACTCAACCCGTGCCTCTATCACAATCAAAACCATCATCATCATACCTACCTTCCATATTGGGACCTCATCCTTCCACCTTGCACCAATATATCATACCTCCTGCGTTTTCTTCAAAATGACCTACGCCTTCTGCGCCCATACAAGGATCAAAGGGTATATCAACATTATCACCCCACGCATCCGGTCCACCAATCAACCCTAAACAAACTCCATCATCAAAGGATTTATTCTCTGCTACTCCCCTTTCTCCGTGGTTGTGTCCCACTACCACATCATCTATGGCTTTATCATCTAACCCGAGTTTGAATGTAGCTTCGCGCCAAAGAAACCACATTTAGTGAAAACCGCGTGTCAACACCCCTTGGCTAAACCACCACCCGCACGAACCAACCATACCCAAACATTATCGAAACCCAGACAATCAATACCCTCATCCTCTTCTGATTTTGACCCACTCAAAGGATCTTACGCCAAAATCCTTGCTATGTTAGTAGAGAATGCGACCATTTCCCTACCCCCACTTAGACCTTATGACCCGTCTAAACCTCGACCTATAGGTTATGATGAGTCTAAGATCTGCGCTTATCACCGCACACCAGGACATGATGTGGAGGGATGCAAAGCTTTAAAAACCATCCTTCGTCAGTCACCTCTCCCAGATAGAAAGGTTAAGAAAGACAACTTACGAAGGGAGAGACCTTTAGTTTCCATTCCCTCTCCTATACCATCTGTCCCCGCCTCACCAAGATCTGTCATTATTACAACCCCACCTCTTGAAGACCATGATTTGTCCCAACCATCTTCCTCATCTCAGGTCTACGAAATTAATATGATTAGTGTTGCTACTCGAGCGCAGAAAAACAATGAGAAAGTGAAAGAAAGCACACCTGCGTCCTCTCCTTCTCCGTCCAACATCTCGATTACACCACCACCCAAAGTGGTTATTCGTGGACCTACTTACCCCGTCTCTAATGGAGCTGCCCATCGAGCCATGATTAAACAGCTTCACCAATCACCCGTAAAAATGACACTATATGATCTCATTCAGACTTCTGAATCTCATCGACAAGCTCTCGTTGAAATTCTTCAGGATCGAGGTCTTACCTAATGAAACCCTACCCATTGCCTCCATTCTAACACCTAATCATGTTGCCTCTCTCACCAAACAACCCACTTTTGCCCCAACCATACGTCTCTCGTACCACAAGCTCTGCTGCGATCGGTTTCTCTGAAGATGAAATTATTGACTTTGAGTACGAGAAGACCACGACCGACTGCCCTTTTCATCTCCGCTTACGTCCGGGACATTCGGTAGTGCGTCGTGTTATGATTGGCGGGGCGCTAGCCTAAACATCATCTCTTGAAAAGCCTTCCAACAAATGAATATCCCTTCTAGCTACATGTGTGCCAACCCCATCATGTTGCGGTCATTTAATAATATTATTACCTCTACCTTAGGCACCGTGATCCTCAACATTCGGGTAGGACCACGTACTTTACCCGAACTCTTCTATGTCCTTGAGGGAGAGTTCGATATAATATATTCTTTGGGTCATCCTTGGATCCGGGCCATGGGATGCGTTCCCTCAACATTACATAGATGCATAAAATTTGAGTACGAGGGGAAGTCCTACACCGTAAAAGCTGATCCTCCCCCCTTTAAAACCTGTAATATGTTATACCGCCCAAACGATGTGCTTGTACCAATCAAGACACCCGTTCATTCAACTCAACCATCCTCTTGGCTGTGCCTCAACCATCCACCTCAACCACACCTATGCCTTGGTGATGAAACTACCATCGCAAAAAACCACTTCCCTTCCATGACTAACATCCCGACCGCGGACCCCTTAGTAGATGTTTTTCAGCGCCTTATGTGGGGAGTATCACCTATATAATGTTAGTTCTTTCCATACCCCATAGAGTACGGAACATGTACATGCCCATCCTAACTATGACCGTCGTGTGGGGAAGTAATCTCCTACGGACCACCTCATTTGCCACACTAACCTAATGTATGGGGGTGTCGGCGCGTCTTCCGTTGCCCACAGCCTCCTCTTGGTGTGGTTCCTTTCCAATCCGATTTTCAATACGTGACAAATCGTCGCCGCCGCCCTCACCTTCTTGACTCGCTGTGCTTGGAAAGGCTTTGGTTTTGGTCTTTATGAACAAGGCCGACATACGCTCATCCCCATCACCACACGCAAACATAATGATCGTAGTGGTCTCGGATTTCCGGAAACACTTACATCGACAGAACCTCGTGACAGTTGCCTTCTGGAAGAGAACGACGTTACCCCTACCAAACCATCATCACCCACTTTGCCATCGTCACCCACTGAGTCGATAGATCACGAATCTATCCCTCCTAACTTTTTTTTTTCATAAATGCTATCTTCTTAGGTCCTCTCACTTATCAACGCGATAATGAGCACCCCTCTTCTATTCCCCTTCTATATCTAGACATGATTGAAGAGGACTCCCCTTCAATTAACGTTGTTGAGTGCCAGGATGATGACTCCATCCTCACTTACCTTGGCGCGGATGACTCTTATATTCAACGAGCCTTACCATCTGAAACCCAAACCATGTTGAACGAGTCTACTATAGAAATCAACATCCACACGGAGGAGGATCCTCACATTGTGAAGATCGGACAATCCCTTAATGCATCAGAACAAGTCGCCTTTACTACTTTCCTCCGTGCTCGCAACCAAGCTTTCGCTTGGTCCTACGCTGACATGCCAGGAATTGATCCTGACATTGTTGTCCATAACATTACACTGAAACCCGATTCAAGCCAATTAAACGAAATTAAGAAAAATGCATCCACGCATTGCCCTCTTGGTCAAAAGAGCTCAACGACTCCTTTCTGTTTCCTTCATTACTGCTATTGACTATCCTCAATGGATTTCTAACATCGTACTGTCACTAAAGCTACGGGGGACTTAGGATATGCACGGTTTCGGGATCTTAACCTCACTTGCCCTAAGGATGACTTCCCCTACCTAGTATTGACCAACTTGTTGATCTCACTGCAGGCCATGAGATGCTCTCTCTCATGGATGGCTTTTCGAGGATCTGACCAAATTTTGGTTGCCTGCCCGATCAACACAAAACGCCTTCATAACTCCTTGGGAACCTTACATTACCATGTAATGCCATTCGGCCTTAAGAATCTTTGGTGCCACCTATCGGCGAGCTATGACCTACATTTTTCATGACATTATGCACACAATCCTTGAAGATTACATCGACGATCTTCTTGGCAAGTCTAAACATCGCAGTGAACATCTCGATGTTTTAACCATTATTTTTGATCACCTGTTACAATATTCTGTCCGTCTTCACCAAAAAATGTGTCTTTGGTGTCCTTTCGGGAAAACTTCTTGGCTTTATCGTCTCTTTGCGTGGCATTGAGGTCGACCCATCTAAAGTCAAAGCTATTCTAGAAATGCCCCCACCTACTAATCTCAAACAATTGCGTAGTTTACAAGGTAAGCTTCAATCTATCCGACGTTTCATCTCCCAACTCTCGGATCGATGTCAACCTTTCCATCACCTCCTTAAGAAGGACATTGATTTTCAATGGAGCAAAGAGTGCCACCAAGCCTTTGAAGCTCTCAAAACTTATCTCTTGCAGCCACCCGTGCTTATCCCACCTCAAGACGACCGCCCTTTCTACCTTTACCTTTCCTCCATGACCATGACCACGCCTGTAGGGGCCATGCTTGCACATCTTGACTCTGAGAATAGAGAACAAGCCGTTTATTATATAATTCGTACTTTGGTGGACTATGAGACTAGGTATACACATGTAGAAAATTTGTGCCTAGCCCTATCATTCGTGGCTACCAAGCTCAGACACTACCTTCGAATCACAAAACTTTCGTCATCACCAACACGGACCCCATCCATTACATGTATGCCAAACCTCATCTAAACCAACGCATCGCCCGATGGCTCATGCTCCTCACCGACCTCGACCTTGAGTTCGTCCACCGAAATCAATCAAAGGACAAACCATCGCGAGACCAACTTGCGGAAGCCCCTTTACACCGGGAACAATTTACCATTTTACATTCCCCGACGAACTCATCGCCACTCTTTCACTCGGAGGAGTCGTATCCAATGACTCTCTTCTTCGATGGATCCAAATGCCAACGCGGTGGAGGACCCGGCGTTGTTCTTATTCCTCTCGGCCTTGAGCCTATGCCTCTTTCATTCCGACTCGATTTCCCTTGCACTAATAATACAGCGGAATACGAGGCCCTTGTTCTGGTCTCCGGTTCTTTGCGCACACTTAGGTATCAAATCTATCAATATTTTCGCGACTCTCAATTGGTAGTCAATCAAGTTATGGGCATCTACCAATGTAAAATGAGGAACTTCAAAAGTACAAATACTATGTGGACTCACTTCTAGCCTTATTTACTCACTATTCTATCCAAACCATTCCCGCTCCACTATTAAATTTGCGGATACTATGGCTTGCTTAGCCTCGCAAATTCCAGCTTCATCAACTGACTCTGAATTATTTGTCATGTTCCAACAACTTTTTGCCCCATCTACTCAACCCCGTTGTTTGTATGATAAATACGTGTGCTACTAATTCGCGAGGATACAGTACCACAAATTTCACGACTATCTTACAATCTCTGTTCTCCCACTTTGACCTTACTAGTAACTTGTAAACGTGATTTTCTTAAAAGTGTTTCACGTTATGTTGTCATGGGGGACTCCTCTATAAACGTGGCTTTGATGGTATCCTCCTTCGCTGTCTAACAAGCGCGGAGGTCACCTATACCATCAACAAGTCCATGATGGTATCTGTGGTGGACATTTTAGCGGTCTTGCCGTGGCTAAACGAATCCTTCGCCTAGGTTATTATTGGCCTACTCTCAATAATGACTTCCTCGAATATGTTAAGCGTTGTGTCATGTGTCAACAACATGCCAACCTCCAACATACTCCTAGCCATCCGCTACAGGTCACACGAGATCTTTGGCCTTTCTCACAATGGGGTTTAGACCTTATTGGTGAGATTCATCCATCCTCTTCGCAACGTCACCGATGGATTATCACAGCAACCGAATATTACACAAAATGGGTGGAGGCTATTCCACTCATTTCAACTAAAAAATAAAAAATTGTAGAGTTCATTAACCACCACATTATTTGTCGTTTTGGTGTTCCTCATCGCCTGATAACAGATAATGGAAAATCTTTCAAAAACAAGTTGTTGCAAGACCTTTGCGACAACTTTGGCATCAAACTTAGCTTCTCATCACCCTACTATCCACAAGAAAATGGACAAGCCGAATCCTCTAATAAAACACTAACCAAAATCCTCATGAAAGTTGTCAATGAATCTGTAGAAATTGGCATGATCACATCCCCTTTGCCCTTTGGGCTTATCATACTAGTATTCATTCGTACCTCCACTAATGCCACACCTTTTTTCTTTGGTATACGGTGCAGAAGGCTGTTTTGCCTCTCGAAATACAAATACCCTCCTTAGAATATCTCTTCAGGATATTCTCACCAACGATGATTTCCGCCAAGAGCGGTTAGCCCAATGGAGGTTCTTGACGAGCGTTGTCTTACGGCTCTTGATCATCTCCAAATCTATCAAAAATGTATCAAGCGTGCTTATGATAAGCGACTTCATGAGCACACCTTTAAGGTTGGTGATCTTGTCCTCAAAGAGAATCAACATGTAACAAAACTAGAAAAGAGCAAACGTGGAAAATTTGCTCCCTAATTGGATTGGGCCTTATATAATCACTCACACTTATGGATCAGGCACTTATCGTTTAGCTTCGCTTAATGGTAAACCTGAGCCTGAACCCCTTAATGCCTTGCATCTTCGACCATTCTACTATTGAATTTAGTGTTATATCACTTCTTATCTACCTACTGCTCGTCCCTTGAGCTCATTTACATGCTACATAAATTTTGTTTCGAACATCTCCAAACAAAATCAAGCTCACTTCTCACCTCCCTCAAACGATGCCTTCCCCTTTTTAGTCTAGTCCATGACTTCAAAGTATTAAAATACCACCTTCTTATGGGATTTTCTTGAGTCAAAATTCCTACCAAACTAAATGCTTCATGCCAAAAGAACATCTAGCTATCTAAATTATATATAGACTGTTCCCTCGAAGGATAGCTATATGCCAAATTATTGCTGCTATTCTATATAGACTGCTCCCCCGAAGGACAGCTATGCACTAAAATCATATCTGCTACTATAAATAGACTACTCCCTCGAAGGACAGCTATACACAGTCAGCCTTTATCAGAAGCTTCTCGCATTGATCAGCTTTGTGAAGACCTCAAGAATAGTACAATCAATATCCCTTGTAGACTTCCCGCATCGATCAGTCTATATTCAATAAAATAAAAGCCTCATTCAAAAGAACTTTTGAGTCATGGACTTGTCTATTTAGGGTAGGTTCTCTTTCGTCAGAACACTCACTTTGTAATGAGTTCTCCGTACCTCAACTATACCATCCACCTCACCTCACCATTTATTCAACTCGGGACGTGTCATACACACACGATACGTTGTGATCATACAACTCTTTTCACCTATTGACTTCTCGTCATGCACCGGCAGTACTAGGGCTTCAAGTGCGTTCTATGTTGTGTGGTTTGTTTTGCTCTTTTCACCTACTGAGCAATCTTTCCTTTTTTTGCCTCGCATCTAGGATTGTGTGTTGAGCTTAACCGGGACATGGTTCCTACCACTCGGGTAGGCTAACTTTCGCTTCTCTTGTACCTTTTACTGATGTCACCAATTCGTTGCCAACACCATCAACCTTACCTTACCAATATTACTATCAATATTCTTACCAACCAACCAATTGCCTAAACCGTACCAAATTGCCTTCGCCTCTCCATTTCACATGATCCTAAGGGAGAACTACATCGGTTCGAGGCCCTTCCTTGCTTTGTGCGATGGGCTATGTGTAGACACCAAATTCGTGTCTTACGACCCCTTGTGACCACGCATCCCATTTCGTAACCTAACCTCATTACCTAAACCTTACACAATTATTTATTAATTACCGTGTAATTGATAAATCCCCATCACCTCACCTACCACCTCATTTTGCCACCTCATCATGACCTAGCCCTAATCCTAAACTAACCTAATTAAAACCTAAAACTTGGTCTACACCTACACCCATGACTAAGGACCCCTTTCTCGCACCTAAAACCGACCTTCTAGTCACTTGACCAAGCCCGCAACTAATCTCTCGGGAGAAAAGCAGGGAAGGTGGGCGATTTTACTAAAAATAGCCTACTTTTTCCTTACCGATGCCGGTTCCTACTCGACCGCCGTCGGTTACGTAACCGCCATCGGTTCCCTGTAAATGGGCTCCCCAAACCAAAAACAAAGGATCGGAATTTCATTTTTGGATCAAGGTCGAAGGATTTTTGAATCAACAGAGATCATTTGGGAGTGATCAAGAGAGTCCAGATCTTCACTTGACCGAGCAGAGACAAGTGAAGAGACAAGGAGAGTAAGCCAAGGACTGCAACTGGATACCAGAGCCCTGTGATACTCAGCTGATTTGATCTGCTGTGTGCCAGACCATCCTACCTCAGTTCTGCCTTTGCCATCAGAGCTCTTGGACCTGCATCTCCGTGAATAATCAGTAAGTTACATCTTGCATGTCCTCTTTAATAACATTTCTTCGACTTTTGAATCATAAGTCCCCACAAATCCATTCTTGGATCCACTACCCAACGTATCATTGCATCTAACTGTCATTCATCTACCTCTCATCACCCTATTTCCTAATATCACCTATATACAGCCCTACAAATAACACAACTACCAAATAACACCACCACCCCACAAAACAACTAACCTTCAGGATCTGAGACTCTACCGATATATCGGTCATCGAACCGCCATCGGTTATCGATGAACTCAGGCATCGGTTATCGATTATAACCAATAACCAGCCTTTCCCCTACCCAGTTCAACAAAGCAATTTAATTAATATCTTATAGTCTTTTGTGTTAATTCATATTAGCAGGGGAACTGACCACCTTCGAAAGGAAGTTTTATATTTCCTGGGCCCAAGGCAGTTTCCTCATTTATTATCTAATTAAAATCTTGTGGTCTTGTGTTCTTATTTGCAGGTAGTCCTTCCAAGACAAAAAGGAGTTCTTCGCAGTCAGCCTGATCTTTCTCTACGGTACGCGCACACCATCTCGACATTCTACAGGTATTCCTCCTAGCCCCAACCCTTATCTGTTTCTAAAAGGAAGAAACATTAAAGCGAAACATTTTTGCACTTGAGTGGGACCCATTTTGGGTTTTTGTTTCTCTTGCTTATTTTCATTTTAGGAAGCATACTTGCTGTTGCTACTTTTGTTATATATTTCGTAAAGAATTTGTCTTGCTTTCTAGTTTCACATTAGTGAAAGTCATCTCTCTTAGCTTCATCGAACATAATTTTTGATTTGGGTTTAAAACACGTGCATTACATTCACTCGCTTGTTGTTTTCAATTCTAGTGAACGTAGATTAAGTAACAGGTCGTACACGTGGGGTGATATCCACGGTATTGACAGGAAATTAATCTTACATTCACTGCACAACACATACCGAATCACTTCACAATTAACACAACAGCTCAAACATCCCCCTTTTCCGCGGTATTCCTCCGCCCGATTGAGGTAACCTTATAAGCCAAAACAACTTGACATTTCCCCTAAGTCTCTTGTTTAGGATTCTGACATCATTCTACGTCTAAAGGCATAAGCCCACGATAATTAAAATTAACCCTAGGGTTAATCTCTGGATTTGTGTGTGCATCTTGCTTGTTTTTAGTTCTGTTTTCTTTCTCATACTCTGTCTTCTGTGATCAATAATTGGACAAGTATACTAAACGTTGTTAAAAATCAAATTAGCAGCCTTTTTATATCTTGTTAGCCCAGACTTCTTACACCGACATCGGTTACCTGACCGACGTCGGCTATAGTGTAACCGACATCGGTTACTAGACCGATATCGATTCTCGTCTTTTCCAATTCGACAAACCAAAGAACCTACCAATTTTACCCGATCTAAGTTTGTTTTATTCTGACGATTGAAACCCTACGTGAACTCCTTTCCATGGTTGTTATCACTTTCAAAGCAAGCCACCGCCATGGTTTCACATGCTTGCTCTATTTCTTTACTCCGAATCACCCCTTCACATTCTACATGGGAATCCTACGGATACCAGCGAGGTTCCTAAAATTCCTGTGGGAGATAAGGACTTTGCCAAATTTCTAGATGCTAATCCTAGTGCTGTACAATACTATTTGTCTCATACCCCTGACCGTACGCCTGATGGTCAGCTCCTTGTGGGTATGCCTATTAGTATAGCTACTCATTTAGCTCCCACTCCACCTGATAATACCGCCTTGCTTCCTGCATCTCTAGCCCTGTCTCCCAATCCGATGGCTTCAGAGGTTCATACAACTCAGATTGGCTTTCCGTTGGTTAACCTCGGACCCCACATATCATTACCGCCGACTGCCCCTACCTCATCTCTCTTGCAGACTGCTCCGTTCATGACTTGCTCTCTGCCACCTATCCACACGAGCTTTCCTTCTCAAGCTCCGCCTACCTTTTCATTCCCATACACGTATCCAGTGACCTCAACATCCTATATGGGACATCCCTATTCGGTTGCCTCAACATATTCATCCTCCACACCTTATCAACACTTAACCCCACCAGGGTCTAGCGGTGGTCCTTGGCCCAATTTGCCTCCGTTTACCACAACCACACCATCATCTCATCCAACTACTGATCTAATTAAACAAATGATGGACAAAATGCAAAACCTGGAGGCTTCTGTTTCAGGAAGTCGTAGCGCCTTGACATATGAGAAAGTTTGTCGGGAGCCCATTCACCCTTCTGTCCCCCTTCATTCATATCCTCCTCAATGGGAGTTACCAAAATTTACCCGTTTTAACAGTAAAGAGGACCCTCAACAACACTTGTGATCATTTAGACATGCTTGTTATTTGATTGCCCATGATGATGCCTTGTTACTCCGCACCTTTCCCATGTCCTTATCAGGACTCGCCTTGGAGTGGTACGTTGCTTTAACCCAAAGACTCAATCTTCTCTTTTAACCAACTAGCCCAATATTTCTTGGATCATTTCTCCATTAACATTGCCAAGAAAGTATCTATCACCGACCTCTATGCCATCCGACACCTTTGAGGATGAATCTATCGCAGATTTCGTTGGACGATGGCGGGGCCTTATCAACCAACTTACGTATGCCTTGCCTCAAACCGAACTTATCAAATCATTTACGCGGGCTTGTGCTAAGCACATCTCCCCTACCCTCCAAATTCAAACTTTCCGTACATTCGATGAAGCCTTTACCATGGCTCAAAACTAGAAATTCGAGCCTTAGAAGAGAGAATTGCGGTTGCAACAAAAACCCCAATTTCGAACTCCCCGATTCTACCAATAAACCAAATACCACCACTCCTCACGCGTCCACTTCTTCTAAATCAAAAGGAGCTATCCACGCGGTGATGGTCAAATCCAACCACCGTCTAATACCCCGCCAAAACCACCTATAAGTATAAAGCAGAGCCCATCAATTACACTCCTTGGGAGAAACATACGGTGTGATATTGGAAAAATTGTTCAAAGAAGGAGCCATTACATTACCTCTTGTTAAACCTCATTCCGGGTTTGATTCCACTCGCGCCATACCTTCCTCAGGTAAAGAAAATGACTTCACGTACCGCGTAAAAGGACATAGTCATGAAAACTACAAGATGTTGAAAAACATAGTGCGAGAAATGGTTGACACGAGGGATATAACCCTTGATAATCCTAATGCCCCTGCCCGACCGAAATTTAAAATCTTTAACAAACCATTCCCGAATCACTCTTCCAACAGCAACGTAAACCGAGATATCTTAGGCCGAGGAGAGTGTTCATGAGATCCATGCGATCTTTGATACCCGACCCAAAGCCTCTATCGAAAATTTTGAATCAAGCCTCTTCACTAACACGGGAGCACGAACCTCCTTTACCACCATCGAACCAAAGCGAAATCATTCCTTTACCCATAAAGGAGTTAAGCGCCTGCAACTTCTCTTCCCATCGATGAGTCTTCTTATACCACATCCCTCTGAAGATCGCGAACGGATGTTATCTAATCTATCTATTTCCCAAACTTCTCCTTCTACCACTCTTGCTGCACAAGAGGAGGGTACGCCACTCCTTTTGACATCCTTAGATGAGAAATCTCTTGCACCGACATCACCAAATTCTTTAACCATGACAGACCCTCTCAAACATGCCCTCCTGCCTATTAGTCCTTCATCACCTAAATCTTTTCAACAACCGGTCGACCTCTTAATATCTATTGATACAGTACCTCATCTACCCCCTGTATCACACCCACAGTGGACTGGAATCACAACCCGTCTTTCTTCCGTACAAAATTTCACATTCACACGTGAGGACTGTCATTCCACAGAAGATAGACAGGCCCTATGGGAACGTTTGAGTACGCCATATTCTACTCAAATGCAAATGACCGATCCTGAGGCCTCCACCATATACCCGAAGTGTTTACAGAAGCTTAAAATGCCCATGTTCTCACCTTCACCCCCTCACCTCTACCAAATGCCCCGTCCACTTCTATTAACTTAGCCAAATCTTCCCCTACGCTTGGGACCTTACCCATACCCAGTCTAACACACCCACCTAAGCGGCTTGATTTATCTAAAAATAAAGCCGTCCACCCCATTAAGAGACAGACTCAATCTCCTCAACCTATGCCTCTATCACAACTAAAACCATCATCGTCACACCTACCTTCCATATTGGGACCCCATCCCTCTACCTTACATCAATATATCATACCTCCTACGTTTCCTTTAAAGCGACCTACGCCTTCTGCACACATACAGAGATCCTAGGGTATAGCAACACCGTCACTCCGCGTATCCTGTCCACCTATCAACCCTAAACAAATTCCATCATCAAAAGATTTGTTTTCGGTCACTCCTATTTCCCCGTGGTTGTTTTCTGATACCACACCATCTGTGGCCTCATCATCCAATATAGCTTCTGCGCCAAAGAAACCACGTTTAGTGAAAAACATGTATCAACACCCCTCGGCTAAACCACCACCCATATGAACCAACCACGCCCAAACATTACCAAAACCCACGCAATCAATACCCTCATCCTCTTCTGATTTTGACCCACTCAAAGGATCTTACGCCAAAATCCTTGCTATGTTAGTAGAGAATGCGACCATTTCCCTACCCCCACTTAGACCTTATGACCCGTCTAAACCTCGACCTATAGGTTATGATGAGTCTAAGATCTGCGCTTATCACCGCACACCAGGACATGATGTGGAGGGATGCAAAGCTTTAAAACCATCCTTCGTGAGTCACCTCTCCCGGATAGAAAGGTTAAGAAAGACAACTTACGAAGGGAGAGACCTTTAGTTTCCATTCCCTCTCCTATACCATCTCGTCCCTGCCTCACCAAGATCTATCATTATTACAACCCCACCTCTTGAGAAGACCATGATTTATCCCAATCATCTTCTTCATCTCCGGTCTACGAGATTAATATGATTAGTGTTGCTTTGCTCGAGCACGGAAAAACAATGAGAAAGCGAAAGAAAGCACACCTGCGTCCTCTCCTTCTCCGTCCAGCATCCCGATTACACCACCACCCAAAGTGGTTATTCGTGGACCCGCTTACCCCGTCTCTAATGGAGCTGCCCATCGAGCCATGATCAAACAAAATTTCAACCAATCACCCGTAAAATGACACTATATGATCTCATTCGGACTTCTCAATCTCATCGACAAGCTCTCGTTGAAATTCTTCGAGGATCGAGGTCTTACCTAATGAAACCCTTCCCGTTGCCTCTCTCACCAAACAACCCACCGCCCCAACCACTTCTGTCTCTGTACCACAAGCTGCTGCAGTCAGTTTCTCTGAAGATGAAATTATCGACTTTGGTACCGAAGATCCTGACCCTGCTCTTTTTATCTCAGCGTACGTTCGGGACATTCGGGTACGTCGTGTTATGATTGACGGGGGCGCTAGCCTAAACATCATCTCTTCAAAAGCCTTCCAACAAATGAATATCCCTTCCAGTTGCATGTGCGCCAACCCCATCATGTTGCGATCATTCAATGATGCTATTACCTCTACCTTAGGCACCGTGATCCTCAACATTCGGGTAGGACCACGTACTTTACCCGAAC
This sequence comes from Taxus wallichiana var. yunnanensis, assembly GCA_018340775.1. Taxonomy (NCBI): domain Eukaryota; kingdom Viridiplantae; phylum Streptophyta; class Pinopsida; order Cupressales; family Taxaceae; genus Taxus; species Taxus wallichiana. The sequence goes on along the minus strand of CM031237.1, from coordinate 524,916 downwards.
TCTTCTATGTCCTTGAGGGAGAGTTCCAATATAATATATTGCTGGGTCATCCTTGGATCCGGGCTATGGGATGCGTTCCCTCAACATTACATAGATGCATAAAATTTGAGTACGAGGGGAAGTCCTACACCGTAAAAGCTGATCCTCCCCCCTTTAAAACCTGCAATATGTTATACCGCCCTAACGATGTGCTTATACCAATCAAGACACCCATACATTCAACCTAACCATCCTCTTGAAATGTACCTCAACCATCCACCTCAACCGTGCCTACGCCTTGTGATGAAACCACCATCGCAAAACCACTTCCCTTCCCGCAGCTAACATCCCAACCTCCAACCCGTTAGTAGATGTTTTTCAACGCCTTCGCTTGGGAGTACCGCCTATATAACGTTAGTTCTTTCCCTACCCCCGCAAGAGTACTGACATAATTACATGCACATCCCACCTACGACCGTCGCGTGGGGAGGTAATCTCTTACATACCACCCCATTTGCCACACCAACCTAACGTATGGGGGTGTTGACGCATCCTCCATTACCCACGAACCTCCTCTTGGTGTGGTTCCATTCCAATCCGATTTTTAATACCACGACAAATCGTAAGCCTTCGCCCTCACCTTCTTGACTCGCTCTGCTTGGAAAGGTTTTGGTTTTGGTCTTTATGAACAAGGCCGACATACGCTCATCCCCATCACCACATGCAAACATAATGATCGTAGTGGTCTCAGATTTTCGAGAAACACTTACATCGATGGAACCTCATGTCAGTTGTCTTCTAGAAGACGATGACGTTACCCCTACCAAACCATCATCACCCATTTTGCCTTCGTCTCCCACAGAGTCGATAGATCCTGAATCTATCCCTCCTAACTTTTTTTTTCATAAATGCTATCTTCCTAGGTCCCCTCACTTATCAACGCGATAATGAGCACCCCTCTTCTATTCCCCTTCTATATCCAGACATGATTGAAGAGGACTCCCCTTCAATTAACGTTGTTGAGTGCCAGGATGATGGCTCCATCCTCACTTACCTTGGCGCGGATGACTCTTATATTCAACGAGCCTTACCATCTGAAACCCAAACCATGCTGAACGAGTCTACTATAGAAATCAACATCCACACGGAGGAGGATCCTCACATTGTGAAGATTGACAATCCCTTAATGCATCGAACAAGTCACCTTTACTACTTTCCTTCGTTCGCTCGCAACCAAGCTTTCGCTTGGTCCCTACGCCGACATGCCAGAATTGATCCGACATTGCTGTCCATAACATTACAATCGAAACCCGATTCCAAGCCAATTAAAAAGAAATTGAGAAAATGCATCCACGCATTGCCCTCTTGGTCAAAGAGGAGCTCCAACGACTCCTTCTGTTTCCTTCATTCTCGCCGTTGACTATCCTCAATGGATTTCTAACATCGTGCACGTCACTAAAGCGACGGGGGACTTTGGATATGCACGGATTTCCGGGATCTTAACCTCGCTTCCCCCTAAGGATGACTTCCCCCTACCAAGCATTGATCAACTTGTTGATCTCACTGCGGTCATGAAATGCTTTCTCTCATGGATGGCTTTTCGAGATACAACAAAATTTTAGTTGCCCCTGCGATCAACACAAAATCGCCTTCATAACTCCTTGGGAACCTTTCATTGCCGTGTAATGCCATTTGGCCTTAAGAATCTTTGGTGCCACCTATCGGGCAGGAGCTATGACCTACATTTTTCATGACATTATGCACACAATCCTTGAAGATTACATCGACGATCTTCGCGGCAAGTCTAAACATCGCAGTTGAACATCTCGATGTTTTAACCATTATTTTTGATCGCTTTGTTACATATTTTGTTCGCCTTGACCAAAGAAATGTGTCTTTGGTGTTCTTTCGAAAACATCTTGGCTTTATCGTCTCTTTGCGTGGCATTGAGGTCGATCCATCTAAAGTAAAAGCTATCCTAGAAATGCCCCTACCCAAAACTCGAAACAATTGCGTAGTTTGCAGGGTAAACTTCAATCTATCCGACGTTTCATCTCCCAACTCTCGGATCGATGTCAACCTTTCCATCACCTCCTTAAAAAGGACATTGAATTTCAATGGAGCGAAGAGTGCCACCAAGCCTTTGAAGCTCTCAAAACTTATCTCTTGCAGCCACCCGTGCTTATCCCACCTCAAGATGACCGCCCTTTCTACCTTTACCTTTCCGCTACCGACCACGCCATGTTGTAGGGGCCATGCTTCGCACATCGTGACTCTACGAAAATCAAGAACAAGCCATTTATTATATAAGTCATACTTTGGTGGACTATGAGACTAGGTATACACATGTAGAAAGGTTGTGCCTAGCCCTATCATTCGTGGCTACCAAACTCCGACACTACCTTCGAATCACAAAACTTTTGTCATCACCAACATGGACCCCATCCATTACATGTATGCCAAACCTCATCTAAACCAACGCATCGCTTTGATGGCTCATGCTCCTCACCGACCTCGACCTTGAGTTCGTCCCACCGAAATCAATCAAAGGAAAAACCATCGCAGACCAACTTGCGAAAACCCTTTACTCGGGAGACAATTTACCAATTTTACATTCCCAACGAACTCATCGCCACTCTTTCACTCGGGAAGAGTCGTATCAAATGACCCTCTTCTTCGATGGATCTAAATGCCGGCGGCGAGGAGCCGGTGTTGTTCTCATCCCTCTTGACGCTGAACCTATGCCTCTTTCATTCCGGCTTGATTTCCCCTGCACCAATAATACAGCGGAATACGAGGCCCTTGTTCTGGGTCTCCAAGTTGCGATACACTTAGGTATCAAATCTATCAATATTTTTGGCGACTCTCAATTGGTAGTCAATCAAGTTATGGGCATCTACCAATGTAAAAATGAGGAACTTCAAAAGTACAAATACTACGTGGACTCACTTTTAGCCTTATTTACTCACTATTCTATCCAAACCATTCCCCGCTCCACTAACAAATTTGCGGATACTATGGCTTGCTTAGCCTCGCAAATTCCAGCTTCATCAACTGACTCTGAATTATTCGTCATGGTCCAACAACTTTTTGCCCCATCCTACTCAACCCCGGTAGTTTGTATGATAAATACTGTGTCTACTAATTCACAGGATACTTGGTATCACCAATTTCATGACTACCTTACAACCTCTGTTCTCCCATCTGACCTTATTAGTACTGGTAAACGCGCTTTTCTTAAACGCATTTCTTGTTATGTAGTTATGGGGGACTCCTTTATAAACGTGGCTTTGATGGCATCCTCCTTCGATGTCTCACCGGCGTGGAGGTCATCGATACCATCCAACAAAGTCCATGACAATATTTGTGGTGGACATTTTAGTAACGCTCGCTTGCGTGGCTAAACTAATCCTTTGCCTAGGTTATTATTGGCCTACTCTCAATAACGATCGCATTTAATATGTTAAGCGTTGTGTTATGTGTCAACAACATGCTAACCTTCAACATACTCCTAGCCATCCGCTGCAAGTCACACTAAGATCTTTGGCCTTTCTCACAATGGGTTTAGACCTTATTGGTGAGATTCACCCGTCCTCTTCACAACGTCACCGATGGATAATCACAAACATGACCACCGAATATTACAAAAATGGGTGGAGGCCATTCCACTCGTTTCGATCAAAAGGAAAAAATTGTCGAATTCATTAACCATCACATTATCCTCTGCCGTTTTGGTATTCCTCATCGCCTAATAACGATAATGGTAAATCTTTAAAAACAAGTTGTTACAAGACCTTTGTGACAACTTTGGTATCAAAATTAGTTTCTCATCACCTTACTATCCACAAGCCAATGGTCGGGATGAATCTTCTAATAAAACCCTAACCAAAATCCTCATGAAAGTTGTCAATGAATCCGAAAGAAATTGGCACGATCACATTCCCTTTTCCCTTTGGGCTTATTGTACTAGCATTCGTACCTCTACTAACGCTACACCTTTTTATTTGGTATATGGTCACCGAGGCCGCCTTGCCTCTCGAAATACAAATACCCTCCCTCGAAATATCCCTTCGTGATATTCTCACCAACGATGATTTCCGCCAAGAGTGGTTAGCCCAATTGGAGCTTCTTGATGACGAACGACGTCTTTGCCTCTCGATCACCTTCAAATCTATCAAAAACGCATCAAGCGTGCTTATGATAAATGCGACTTCATGAGCGTACCTTTTTAAGGTTGGTGATCTTGTCCTCAAAGAGAATCAACATGTAACCAAACTAGAAAAGAGCAAACGTGGAAAGTTTGCTCCCAATTGATTTGGGCCTTATATAATCACTCACACTTATGGATCGAGGCACTTATCGTTTAGCTTCGCTTAATGGTAAACCTGAGCCTGAGCCCCTTAATGCCTTGCATCTTCGACCATTCTACTGTTGAATTTAGTGTTATATCACTTCTTATCTACCTACTGCTCGTCCCTTGAGCTCATTTACCGCTACATACACTTTGTTTTCTACATCTCAAAATAAAATCAAGCTCACTTCTCACCTCCCCTCAATAATGCCTTCCCCTTTTTTAGTCTAGTCCATGACTTCAAAGTATTAAAATAAGCCGTATTCTTATGGGATTTTCTTGAGTCAAACTTCCTACTAAACTAGATGCTTCACGCCAAAAGAACATCTAGTCATCTAAATTAAATATAGACTCCCCCTCGAAGGGACATGCTATATGCCAACTATTGCTACTTATTATCAATGGACTACTCCCACTCAAGGACAATGGCATTAAAATCATATCTCGCTACTATAAATAGACTACTCCTTGAAGGACAGCTATACACAAATTTCCTTTATCGAAGCTTTCTCGCATTGATCAGCTTCGCAGAAGACCTCAAGAATAGTACAATCAATATCCTCAGAGACTTCCCACGATCGCTTCTATATTCGATCAAATAAAGCCTCATTCAAAAGAACTTTTGGGTCATGGACTTGTCTATTTAGGGTAGGTTCTCTTTCGCTGTAACACTCACTTTGTAACAAGTTCTCTGCCTCAGCTATATCATCCACCTCACCTCACCATTTGTTTCAACTCAAGGGACGTAACGCATGACACCCGATATATTGTGATCATACAACTCTTTTCACCTATTGACTTCTCGTACATGCACGGTGCACCTAGGGATTCAAGCTCGTTCTACGTTGTGTGCTTTGTTTAGCTCTTTTCACCTACTGAGCACTCTTTCCGCTTTGCCTCGCATCTAGGATCAGTGTGTTGATCTTAATCGGGACATGGTTCCCTTCTACTTGGGTAGGCTCACTTTCGCTTCCTTTATACCTTTTACAACATCGCCAATTCATTACCGACACCAACAACCTTACCTACCAATATTAATATCAATATTCCTACCAACCAACCAATTGCCTAAACTGTACTAAATTGCTCAGATTCGCCTCTCCTGATCCTAAGGGAGAACTACATCGATGCGAGGCCACTCCTTGCTTTGTGCAATGGGATATGTAGGCGCGCACTTCGAAGACATGGGGTCTCCCAAGGTTAGCTCGACCATCCCCTACCATAACCTATCATGTGTGGTAAATATAAATATTTTTGTGTATTTCTATTTCATCACATTCCTCTTTATCCTTTTTTCAAAACACCGAAAATCAAAACACAAACATTCTTATTATTATCGTAACTCAAATCAACATACATATCTCATTTTATTTAGATGTTAAACAAATACATCTTCTCTATCATCAACACGCAGTCGTACTCTTATTTATTCTTATACCTTGCTAACATTTATTTAGACCCTCACGCCTCATCCCAAACTAGGTGATGATCGTGATCGTCGACCCTCTCGCCAGGGACTCTGCCTGTCCTCAAAGGTACCAATGGGTACCACCCACCGATCTGCCAATCTCTCCTGTAACATATGAATACGCCCTCTGCGCATGGAGGACTCCCGCCTCTAGTCTCTTCACCCATGACTCCATGCAACCACTAACAATCCTCTTGTCTCATTCTGCGTTTGGAGTTCTTAAACCAAACGCTATGCAGACGATCCTCTCTGCTTTGTAATCACCATGTCAAGACGATCACGTACCTCGCAGCTTCAAATTCAGCTACCCACCATAATCTATAGGCCTCTGTCGTTCCTGCATCCATTACCTCTGCGATCGGGGCTGCTACCTCTTCTGAGCCCTTCTAGAGGTGTTGGCCGGGAGGTGAGAATACTACTCTCTCCGCATCGATCCTCATATAGGGTTTATAAGCACTGGGTATATCCCCACAAATCAAATTGTCGCCGCATGCGATCTAGAGGAATCCTCTCATACTCACATGGCTCATGCCTGTGATCCACCTCAATCGCTCTACACCCCTCAACTCCTCGGCTATATTCTGTTTACCATATAGTTCCCGTAAGGCCGCCAATGACGGATATCGCAATCGTCACCCTCTCCTATACCTACCTGTATTACTCAATGTCACCGTCTGCTGGCTCGAGATCTTGCCTCTTGTTCATTCGGACCCATCGTCAAGATCCCACCTTCAGTGCTCCGGTCCTCTCAGATGGATGGGTCGGCCTATTGGTCGCACACAAACAATGTGCTCATAGGCCCACAGTGTAATAAGTATGAGCAATCCAAGTGTCTGCCCCATGATTTTGCCTCTGAAGCCCATAGACCCTGTATAGCTCCGCTTAAATATGCAGTGCCCATGCAAAATCACGTCCTTTCTATCATCTCCCAGGATAACACACATCAATGCCTTTGGAAATCTTCCCCTTCTCGCCTCGGTAATGCATAATACCCTACCGCTATCATTAATATTCTTTACGCTAACCTTGTCTCCTCGGGATGTGCTGCACATTTATCCCATACGTTAATGACAAACCTCACTGTGTTAAATCTCATGTGTATGGACCAAATCATTTGTTATCACTCCTTCCGTGCTAGGTAATGCCTGATATCTCGGTTTTCCTGTAATGGGAGTCTCAAAATACGGAACACATCTTCCAATGTTACTTATCATTTCCCTGCTTGGCGAGGATAGAAGGTATTTTTCTCGTGGATTCCATCTCTCAATCAAAACTCAGTAACATAGCATGGTTACGTGCGATTCATGAATAATAGTGG
>CM031237.1:390818-517700 GCA_018340775.1 Taxus wallichiana var. yunnanensis | reverse complement strand
AATGCATCAAACACCCCACATGGGTCGAGTCTCATCGATCCTTTCAATATGTTCGGTGGCTTCCTAATGCTTACCGATGTTCTTCAAATTCTATTAACACTTGTCTATGGTTTTACCCACCTTAGAGGTTTATTTATAAAAATGAAGAAAGTGGTTACAAACCGCACTTTAGTTACATACAGCAGAGGTTTATTTAAATGAAGAGGTGGTTATAACACGCTTTCAACTCGTATAAACTCCCGAATAGGCTATATAAACATCATATTTTAACACCCCCTCTTAATGACTAACCTAGAAACTATACCAAGTTTATCCCGAAACTTGACAAACAAGAAAGCACCAAGAGGTTTAGTCATTACATCAGCAGACTGCTCCTGAGAAGGACAGAAATGAAGAGAGATTTCACCTGAGTCAACCAATTGACGAATATAGTGATGATGAATCTCAATATGTTTAGTGCGGGCATGATAGATAGGATTTTTGACCATCTTCAACACACCTTGATTATCACAAAAAAGTGAAAGAGGTGTAGCAGTGACCTGTGAAAACTGAAAATCAACCAAAATCTGACGAAGCCATACCGCTTCACAACCAGCACTAACAGCAGCCTTGTATTCTGCTTCTGTGGAAGAGATAGCCACAGTGGGCTGAAGCTTACTCTGCCAAGAAATAACTCCTGAACCAAGAGAGAAGATATATCCAGTGGTAGATCTCCGAGTATCCACTGAACCTCCCCAATCAGAGTCTGTGTAGCCAATCAACGTGAAATCTGCAACTCTCTGATACAAGATGCCAAAGTCAAGAGTTCCTTTGACATACCTTAACACACGTTTTGCTGCTCCCCAGTGAATGAGTTTCGGTTTAGACAAAAACCGAGAAAGATAACTCACAGCAAAACACAAATCCGGTCGTGTAGTGGTGAGATAAATCAAACTACCTACCAACTGTCTGTATAATGTTTCATCGACCGGTGGTGAATCATCATGAGCTGAAAGTTTCAGCCCGACCTCCATAGGTGTAGATGATGAATTACAATCATACATCTTAAATTTTTGCAAAAGATTCGTGGCATATTTAACTTGAGAAATGAAAATCAAGTGATCTTCTTGCCAAAATTCTACACCAAGACAATAATGAAGGAGGCCTAAATCAGTCATGTCAAAAGCAATGCACAAATCTGATTTTACCTTATGAATCGCAGCATCTCCACTGCCTGTGATGGCAAGGTCATCAACATAAACAATAAGAATCACAATGTCATCATGTGTGCTTTTGACATAGAGATTCGGATCAGAATGACTTCGTTTGAAGCCCGAATCTCTGAGATGTGTATCGATCTTAATATACCAGGCTCGAGGAGCCTGCTTAAGCCCATACAAGGACTTAATCAACCTGCATACCAGATGCTCACGACCACATACCTGAAAACCCTCAGGTTGAGTCATATACACTTCTTCCTCCAAATCGCCATTCAAGAATGCACTTTTCACATCCATCTGATATATTTTCCAACCAAATTGAGCGGCAAAAGCAAGAAGTAACCGAAAAGTGACCATCTTTGCAGTAGGAGCAAAAGTCTCCTCATAATCTATCCCCTCCTGTTGCGAAAAACCTTTTGCAACAAGCCGAGCCTTGTACTTATCCAAAGTACCATCTGCTTTACACTTGATTTTGTACACCCATTTACAACCAATAGGGTGTTTGCCTGGAGGTAATGGCACCAACTTCCAGGTATCATTCTTAATCAAGGCATCATACTCGATTTGCATGGCAGTTTCCCATTCTGGTATGCCTCGTGCATCAGAGTATTTTTGTGGCTCGCGAATATGGAGAAGATCAGAAGCAAGAGCAAATTGAGCTTGCTCGGAGTAATCAATCCTCTCGCTGTCTCATGACCGCCATCTAAGAGTGGAGACAAATCGTCTCGTGTCAGATCCTGAATAGTGGAATAATACCACTTGGGCCGTCGCTGAACTGAGGATTCGGAAGCTAGTGGAACTTCCGGAGGTGAAACCAATGCAAGTTGATTTCCAGGAGATGGAGAAGACTCAGTAGGAGAGAGCATAGACTGTACTGGAGTCTGTGGAGGAGTATGAGAATGACCAGACTCATCATCAGGCAAGGAAAGAGAACCAATCTCTGTGACCACCCCTCGCTGATCGCTGCTATGTTGCTGGTCTATTTGCTGATTACAGCCAAAGAAAGACTCTGTTTCTTTTACATCAACATCACGACTAATAATGATTCTATTAGTGGAAGTATCAATCAATCTATATGCTTTAGAATGATCACTATAACCAGCAAAGAAATATCTAGAACTTTTGGAATCTAGTTTACTCCTCTTATGATCAGGAACCAAAGTATAAGCAGCTGAACCAAAAATACGAAAATTTGATACCTCTGGTTTGATTTTGGACCATGCCTCCTCTGGTGTGATCTCCTGCAAGGCTTTGCAAGGACTGCGATTGAGTATATAGACCGCTGTATTAACAGCTTCTCCCCAGTATATGTATGGCACTCCACGACTGTGCATCATACACCGGGCCATCTCCATGATAGTTCTATTCCGCCTCTCAACCACCCCATTCTGTTGGGGAGTATATGGTGCTGTCAACTGACGCTGAATCCCTTCTTTCTCACAAAAAACAGCGAACTGTTTAGAAGTGAATTCACCCCCATTATCGGATCTTAAAGTCTTTATCCGCCGGCTGGTCTGGTTCTCCACCAATGCCTTGAACTTGACAAAAGAAGCAAAGCAATCAGACTTCTTTTTCAAGAGATAGATCCACATCCGCCGAGAGTGATCATCCACCAATAAGAGAAAATATCGTGCACCAAGGACTGTGGGAGTCTTCCACGATGGCTCACATAGATCTGCATGAACAAGATCTAAGAGCCCCTTTGCACGCCAAACACCTTCATGAGGAAAAGGTTTCCGCTTTTGTTTGCCTGCAAAACATCCAACACACATATCCTGCTTTTCCTGGATAGGAGGCAAACCAACAACCATATTGTCTTTATGAAGACGGGCCAAATACGGAAGATTGAGATGCCCATATCTTTCATGCCACAAAACACTGGTATTTTCTACCACAACTAAGGCATGCAAGTTGACCGTGGCAGGATCAACGAGTCTGTACAAACCTCCATGCCCAATTCCCAGGGCAACCACCTTATTATGTTTGACATCAGACACAATACATTGTTTACCAGAAAAGTTTACAGAGATATGAGGATTATCAGTTAATTGACTGATGGATAACAGGTTCTTATTCATGTTAGGCACATATCTAACACTCTTCACAAGCAATTTAGTGTTATTATTTAACATGATACGAACATCCCCAATCCCTTCCACAGCATGTGATCTTCCATCCCCTAAAGTAACCGAATCAGAAGAACATGAATTAGCATGAAAAGTAACATACCAATCTCGTTGACACGTGAAGTGTCGTGATGCACCGGAATCAAAAAACCAGCACCGTGTAGGGCTGCCACCATCCGAGCAAGATGCCATGAGGGCATACTCATCTTCTGACTCGTGTTGCTCAACTGTTGCCACATGTGCTTGCCCCTTCCGCTTCTTCAGGGCACTTAGTCGCTTCTGACAATCCTTCTTTACATGACCAAGTTTGTGACAATAGTAACACCGTACCGGAAATTTAGGAGAGGAAGGTGACGCATCAGCCTGTCGCTTCCACTTTCCTTTGGATTGTGCAGCAAATGCACTCTCGCATTGTCCAAAACGACTTCAACTTGTGTCTCGCCTCCGTTCCTTCCGCAATGTAGAACACACCTTGTCAAACGTAAGAGTTTGACTCTCGCCCATTAAATGAAGAGCCTCCACGAACGAGTCATACGAGAAGGGCAAACTGTTTAAAATGAGAGCCACCATATCATCATCATCAACCGGCTTGTTGATGGAAGCAAGCTGATCTCGGAGATCTTTCATCCGAAGTAGGTGCTCAGACAACGATCCACCTTCTTGTAATTTTACGGAAAAAAGCATATTTTTGAGGTATAGAACCCGACTCTTCTCCGACGTCTGATATTTGTCCTTCAGACTGACCCACAATTTACTCACCTCAGTGGCATTCCGGACCTCAGGTATCAATTCATCCGATACCGACAATTTTAATAGCAGAAGAGCCTCCCGATGACGTTTGTCATAATCATCGAAATTTGCTGTAGGTCTACTCTCGACACCCGTGATTATTTTCTCAAAACCACGAAATTCTGCCAGTGTCAAGATCTTATGGCTCCACACATTAAAATTCGTGCCCGTTAATTTTTGTGTATCCGGCAAAATCAAATTGGTAATGTTTGACATTTTATTATTCCAAAGCAATGGAAAATAATAAAATAACCAATTTTCCAGCAGATATATTTAATTATTTTAATTCCTCCACCAAATAAACAGAATAAATACCTTTTTTATGCATACGTAAATAATATTATTCTTTCACAAACAAAAGATTTATTTTTTGCGATTCTGCCAAAACGCTTTTCACGAATTTTCACGGATTCGAAAAAAGCCCCTCCCGCCGCGTGCCACCTTCACGCGAACAGCGTCTTCTGTTTTACGCTTTTCTCGTCAAACGCATTATCAGTTTTTTTTTTTTTTTTTTTTTTCTTCCTCGCTGCGTGCTGCTGCCCGATTCCTGTCCCGCTGCCTCTATCTTCCTTTCCAAATCCCCCTTCCCCCGCCCGCCCTCGCGCTTCGCCCATGCGCTGCCCGCTTTTCTTTCTCCGACCGCCCGCTTTTCTTCTTCACCTTGATCGTCGACCTCTCCTCTCGCCAACGACTCTCACCGAAACTCACTTCCAATGTTATATTATACAACCTCTCCTCTCGCCGACCTCTCACCGCACTGCCTAAATACGCTCTTTATACCAATGTTAGATTATACAAATCATATTTTAACAAAATATGAAGAAAGAAGACATCTTTTACTGGAATATAGGTTTTCAAATTACATACAGCTGAGGTTTATTTATAATGAGCAGGTGGTATATCTTCTTTACAATGCATTCACTAGAATATAGTTTCCGAATATGTCAATATGTCAATATTCATGACTGTCATAATATAAGAATAGATTTAAACGAATCACATCACATTATCCGAATTCTCAGATACACAATTCTAACAAGTTTCTGAAATCTAACAAATAAAAAAGTTATTTTCAAATTTCCAGACCATAAAAAGTTCTGATAATAATTGAATGAATTTCACCACGTTTCCCTACACAATGACCTTGGACCCACATTTAATGATTTGCCGTACATAAGAGAAAAAAACTTAGTAGATAAGAAAAATTATTTATGCAAAACTGAGAATAATTTTTTTAGGTACCTTCCTCAGATGTTGATGCTTCACAAGTTGTAATTCCTTTGGGATTTTCATTTTCTTCATTAGTAGGTGTTCTGGATGTCTCTTTAGTCCCATTCCTGACAAACCCCATGCCAAAAAAATCATATACAAAATTCAGGGAAAATTAGAGAAATTGAGACAGTAAACCAAAATCCAAAAACCTGAAATTATCAGTATGATTTTGTTGTGCTCCCTGTTTAATAAGAAATGCTCTGGTGAAGAAGGAATCGGCCTTGATGGAGAAGCCATCTTTGGCATATAATCTTCCAATGTCATTGCAGGCAGCAGCAAGGGTGAGGTTAGTGTGAGCGTCATCAAGGGTTTCAAGCTTTGCAATAACACTGTTGAGAAGGGTAATGGCTTCTCCTGTTTTTCCTTCATCAACCAATTCCACTACTTTTGAGCTCCATGTTGACAACACGTCTTCTCCTCCATCACCCATATCTGTCCACATAAAACTCGTAAATCCGCACCTTGTTGGTTGATGATTCGAAGAGATTTAAACAAGGCAGCTCAAAAATAGAATTTTCTCCCAGTGGAACTAAGAATTGAATGTTTTCTAATAAAAATAGCCTGCATTTGATGTAGACCCATAAAATGTTTCTTAGAACTCTCTGATTATTAATGATCATTGTACCGATCACAAAATGTGAAATCTAGAAAAAGATCTCCAAGAGATATTCATGAAAAACCCAAGTAAACTGAATCCTGTTGAGAAGTAATATACTATTATACAGAAAGGCGGGGAAGAAAAAGAATTTGGAAAAAGAATTTAGGGCAGGTGAAACACAGTAATCCTCTTCAAATCCTAAAAGATGAACCCAAGCTGGCAAAAGAAATGCAAGCTATCTCAATTGCAAAAACAATATCAACCCCTGCTAATGGAGTCTATATCAATAGGGTCAAAGGCCTAAGACTAAACAGAAACCTCTGCAGGAGGACAGGCTAAAATTAATTTTTGATAGGGCTGAAAAGTGGAAGTTGAAGGATATTCTAAGTTGCTTATTGAGGCACTTTCAAGAATGGATGGCCCAATTGAATATTAAATTCTCTCATTCACGACATTTTGGCTGTGACAAACCCCTTCTCTTATATATCATTTCAACATAGAAAAAACAGAAGGAAATAGTGTGGCTGCTTATTTATCCAATGATGGGGTTGAATTAGAATCCGGGATGGGTACTTCAGAGAAGACCTTTGAGAAAATCCCCAGATACTATGATATTGTCTACCTTAGTTTTCAATAACTATAAGTCTATAATCAATGTTGAGGAGAAGGGGAATCACTATAATACCAACATTTTAAAGATGGCAAGGATGATGGAGAATTGCCCAATTCATTTCCCCTCCCATGTTTGAATCAAGGTGATACAGACTATGAAATCAGGAAGCAGATACTGTTAAACAGTTCATGTGCCTTGTATCTGTTTCCATTTTTTGCATGTAATCTAATCCTCGTATCATATATGAAAAGAAGTTAACTAGCAATTGCACATAAGTTGCAAAGTACATTGGAAGGGATGTCAAGTCAAAGTTAGTTTTTGATTTCATTTTAATGTCAATAAAACAAGCAACTAAAACATTCGACAAAAATACACTTTCCATTATGTTTGTAAATATCTGCAACATCCTCCATGCTTTGTATTTATGGGTGTATATTTTCACTCTCAAATTCTGATGGTTATCCTCAGATCTCGTGAATTTTAAGATCTAACTCTAAAACTGGCATGAACACTCTCCCATTTTAGAAATAAAGCTATCTTCAGTCATAGAAGATTTGATGGATGACCTGGGTGGTTGAACTCGTAAATGATTTAAGCTGCCATTATCAAGTTTCCTTTTAACTCTGGCTTTGGAGGAAAACTTCCTTCTTCCGTACTATAATAAACTTTGAGAATCAATCAATATCTACATGGCAAAGTTCAGAGAAGTAACAACGTTTTTTATTTTGAACTGTAGTCCTTCTGTTGTTTCAGACTGGTTATTTTGTTTCTCTTTACAAATATCCTGTTTCTGTCGTTTTTAAGGGCTTGTGGACCAAAATTGGACTCCATGAGTTTTTATTACATCCCTGTGTGGTTGGTTGGCCTAAAATCCATAGCATGCTCTGCTTTACCTGATGATGACCTAATTATACAGTTCAAGGCTGGACACCTACAAGAATTGGAGAAGTGGGGCAGGGCAGTGAGAATTATCCCCGAAATGGCAGCAGCTCTCGTACCAGGTGTTACTCCTCCAGCACCTGACAGAGGCCAAAAGCAAGGAGTTTTTCATGGAATACAAAGCTAGGGGAAACAGGAAAGCTTTCAGAAGCAGGGAGAGGTAAAAGATATAATCACTCTGTTGTTTCAGGCTGTGGTTCTTTTGTTTCTCCTCGAAACCATCCTTTTACTGTAGTTTTCACCTGGCCTTTGAGGATTTTTGCACTGAAGTTGGACTCAATCAATTTTGATTACTTCTCAAGTTCTCTGTGTGGTTGGATGGTCTAAAGACTAAAATCCATTGTAAAGTCTGTGAAACCTGATGATGACCTCACTATTTAATCCAAGGTCAAATACCTAAGAATTAGAGAAGTGAGGCTGGACAGTGAGAATACGCTGGAAACGTAGCAGCTCGTGTGTTGGTTGTCAGTCCCCAGCCACCTGACAGAGGCCAAGGCCAAAGGGGTTTTTGTGGAATACAAAGCTAGGGACAAGAGGAAATCTCTGTCACCTCACAGAAAGAAAAATCCCTCTTGCTATGAAGGTAAAATGGGCAATAAGGGAAAGTTTACTGCTATGCAGAGTAAAGGAGATGGGGAGCTGATTTTAAAGCAGGGGTTTGAGGTGCTTGGCGAAGATTTCAGGTACAGCCTAAAATAAACAATAAAATACCCTGCTATCTTGAAGTGGCTCTCTGATTCAATTCACATTGGTCCCTGGCATGTTCTTTTGGTATGCTGGAACTCCTATACTATAGGGTATGCCTGTACAGGCCTTGTGTGCAGGTACAGTACGCAACCGCTTCAGATATAGTTGGCTTCACAAGGAATATGCACCGGGTATGTCCAGACATACCCTGTGCAAACCCACTGTACACAACCCAAATACTTTTTTAAAAATTCAATTTTTTTGAATTTGTATTTTATAATATGTCAAAAGAAGTCGAAAGAACTTACAAAAATATTTTAAAAATCATAAATCCTAAAAGACACTCCCAAACTCTTTTTAAACAACAACACATTTACCTCACATTGCATACTTACCTCTCATTGCACATTTGCTTTCTCACCTTAAGATTTTCAGTTGCTTAGGGCTGAAACTCCATCCTTTTGCTAATATAATGAATATGCTGATTTGTCTTGATTTTTGTGTATACATTGTAACATTTGCACAATGTACTTGTTCTAAGTTTGACCAATGAATATCATGACATTTGGCATTGAATTATTAATATGTTTTGTGGTTATTTAGCTTATTTTGTTTACTCTATGCATATTATATGGTTAATTTTGTTTATTTGGCTAGTATTTTTATATTTTTAATATTTATTAAAAAATGTAGGGCTGTACTCAAAGCTGTACCCAAGCCCCAATACAAATTGTCATACCAATGAACCAGGCCCCCATATCCATACCTGTACTGGCTACCTAGGCTGGAACTAATTCCCCTGGACTCTAGTTGAGGATGCAGGTCTTCGTTTCAGGCGAGCAGCTCTGTGAGAGAAATGAAATCTGATTTTAATACTTCAATTACTCTGACAGAGGATAAGCAGCTTTGCTGATTTGGTATAGTGAAAATCTTGAAGGTGTGGGTTGCTCCAGATATGAAGGGCATTGAAACCTCCGAGGATAACCAAGGCCTCTGTCGACCATGTTTCCAGAATGTTTTCTGTCATTGGTTTCTTCATGTCCACTGATTTGTTTATATTTTTGGATTATAACTTCTATGTTTTGGGTAAATTTATGGGGATTGAAAGTTTTCTTGAGTATCCATTCCTCCAAATGCTCAGTATGGATAGTCATCCAGTAGGCTTATTAGATCTTGCTTTACAATCTAACAGTCCAGGACACTCAACTTATTGTATGGCTGAGATGTCTTGGTGATGGTCTTCATGTTGTTAGCCTGAAGAATCTATGATGTATGAAAATATAGTATAAATTTACCTCGTTTCAGGTTGGGTTTTCCTTAAATAGTAGCGCCACGACTCAGTAAAAAAAAAAGAAAAAAGCAATATCAAAGTCAAATGCAAAATGTGGAAAAAGTACAAAAACAAGAATGGGAGGACCTAAGGCTAAGAGAGCAAATAGAAAAAGCGAAATAAATTATACAAATGACGGATGGAAAACTGTAGATAAAAACAATCAAACCTAGACCTATCAGGCTAGATATTGCAATATCAAAGCAAAAAGGACGGAAACTAAGAATTGGGCACAACAGGAGGAAAGTGCTACATTAATCTGTAATATATATGAAAAATAAATGGATGGGCTTGGATATCCATCCCCTTGGACTACCTTCTATATTCTAACATGAATAATAATTATGTCCCTCAGTAAAAATTACAACTGGCTGCTTAGTTTTTGAATGTTGTTACACAAGGAATCTTGAACTCAGATAAAACAATTGGAGGTTTTGCAGATTAAAAAATTCTTTAACTGCTGATCATAGTCACAAAAACATATCATGATCATGCAATAGAGACGTAAAAACATATTGCCATTGACAAAATTTTGCATCAAGACACAGTCCCACACATTTTAGATTTATTAAATACTGGTTATACAGATATATAGATGATTTGTGCCTGCTGCAACTGCGAAGGAAAGAGCACTTACACACTGTGTTTTATCTTTCTATGGCATACACACAAAGTACATGCCCAAACCTTTATGATCCATATTGTGATAAAAGTGGGCTAAGTGATTGAAACTGATAGCTCTAGAAATGCAATTTGATACATATATGCAGGACATGCCATCATAATGGGCCCATTCAACAAATAAGGTTTGTATCCAAATGCTTTTGGGTCGCATAAAAAAACATGTTTGTCCCTTCCAAGACTCTTGATGGTCGAGCCAAGATGGAGGGCCACACTTGAGGGTGTCCAAGATTCAAACCTTCAATGTCGTGTTAATGAGGTTCCATCAGTATTCTATTCAAGTTGTGGTCTGTCCTGCCCAAGTGAATTGTAGAACTAAGGGATGATACTAGATACAAGTCCTATATGACTTCGGCAGAATAGATACACCTCAGACCTGATATCTAAGCATGAGGATGTCTATGTCGTGGAGTGCATGTTTCTTGTAGACATCCACTATATATGAATTAAATGAGATGAAATGAATTTCAACATCCTTGAGGACAAATTGGTATGTCAAACCTCTCTATGAGTGTCCAATTTTGAAAAATTAATCTCCGAGCTTTGTTTGATTTTCTTGATTTAAGAATTCTGGACTAGGTTATGACCGAGATTAAACATTTAATGTACGTGTTTATGACTACAGATATCTGTGTAATTGTTCCTAGTAGAATTATATAGTAATTTTATTCAAAGGAAATGTATTTCATTATCTACTTCAATTAAGTTTTACACCCTACAGATTCTTTGTTCCCAATATGTCTTCAGATGGCGGTAACTGGAGACTTTCAACATCCTTTAGGTCAAATTCGTCTGTGAAAGCTGTAAAAGAGTATTGACTTGTTTATAAATGAATGTCAATTTTATATAATTAACCAAGCATGTTTAAATTTCACAACAAGATTATGACTAGTTTAATGTACTCGTTGTTAAAATATAGCACATTATATAGCATGTAAAACAGTTATGTAGTTGCTCGGTTGGTAACTGTATAACCACCTCTCTCTTCAATAAATACACTGCCTGTTCGTCATTTAGACAGTGCAGTTTGCCTTCTGTCTTTTTTCTTCTCTTTGCATATTCTAACATTGGTATCAGAGCGTCGAAGGTTCGCAGTTTGAGGAAGAAAAAAGTCATTTAGTCTGAGGAAGCTCTTGGTGGAAGAGTACAGACAAAGGAGAAGTTTGTGAAGGTCGCACAGACCTGAAACATCTCGTTCGTGGAGGTTTTCGTGCACAGCAGTCGCTAGGGCAAACGTGAGTGCCAAAAGTCGTGGTTCGAGGGCAGAATCGTGAAAAACGTGGGTTTTTCACCAAAATCGCGGCGACGCGCTGGGAAGGAGACAAAAGTCGGGTGGAGACGCGAATGGACGCACGGGAAATCGACGGGGCAGAAGGACTGCAGCGAGCAGCAGACGCGACAGGCAGGAAGCAGCGCAAAAGGCGACGGCGGGAGGGCACGCGGCGGTTTGCAAAAACGCGTGCGCAAAATCGTGAAGAATAGGGCAGAGGTAACAGCAAAACAACGTGGACGGGAAAGATCGCACAATCGAAGGTTCGAGGGCATCGACGGCAATAAAGTCGCGAAAGAAGGAAAATCGTGGGTTTTTTCACCTGTTGTGGGCAGAACCGCAAATCCGTGAGCAGCGAAGACAACTCCAAAGTCGTGAGGGAAAGTTAATATTATTTGGGCAGAATAATATTATTTCCAGCAACAAAGGTATTCATTCTATTTGCTGAAGAAATTAATTCATTTAATATTATTTGCTGGAAAAGGATATTTTTAAGTGTGAGGCAAATTATTATTTTATTATTTTCCGTTCTTTTGGAATAATAAAATGGCAAATATATCACACTTGACGTTGCTTGCCGGAGACACAAAAATTAACGGGCACAAATTTCAATGTTTGGAGTCATAAAATTTTAACGGTTGCGGAATTTCGGGATTGTGATAAAATAATCAAGGGTGATGAAAGTCGACCAAACGATTTAACTTCGAGGATTATGACAAACGTCATAAGGAAGCGTTATTGCTTCTCAAGTTATCGGTGTCGGATGATTTGATACCGGAAGTGCGGAATGCCACTGTGGCAAGCACGTTGTGGACTAGTCTGAAGGATAAATATCAGACGTCAGAGAAGAGTCGGGTTTTATACCTGAAAAATATGCTCTTTTCCGTAAAGTTACAAGAAGGTGGATCGCTGTCTGAGCACCTACTTCGGATGAAAGATCTCCGAGACCAGTTATCTTCCATCAACAAGAAGGTGGACGACGATGATATGGTGGCTCTGGTTTTGAACAACTTACCTTCTTCGTATGAGTCATTTGTGGAGGCACTCCATTTAATGGCTGAAAGTCAAACACTCACGTTTGACAAGGTGAGTTCCTACCTGTTGCAAAAGGAACGGAGACAACTTCAGGCAGAATCTAATTGTGACCATGCAGAGAGTGCTTTTGTCACTCAGTCAAAGGGAAAGTGGAAACGTCACTCTGGTGAATCTTCCACTCGGTATCAGGTCACATGTTATTACTGTCACAAGGTTGGGCACCTCAAGAGGGATTGTAAAAGCGGATGTATGATCTTTCGAAGCAGAACAAAAAGCCATGTAAAGAGGAACATGTGGCAGCAGTTGCAGAAGAACGGGATTCGGATGACGAGTATGCTCTTTACTGTCTTACGACATCATGCTCAAATGATAGTGGTACCAGTTGCTGGATTATTGACTCTGGTGCGTCTGCACACTTTTCATGTCGTAGGGACTGGTATGTTTCATTTACTGCAAATATTTGTTTTGAATCAGTAGTACTAGCTGATGGAGAATCGCTTGCAGTAGAAGGGATAGGAGATATATGCATTGTATTGAATAATGCTCATAAATTGTTGGTACGGAATGTTAGATATGTACCTTCTTTACAAAAGAATCTTCTATCTATTCATCAATTGACTGAAATCCCAATATTTCTGTGGATTTCTGTGGAAAGAAGTGTGTTGTCTCTGATGTGAAACAGAGACGGATAATTGCCCTTGGTATTGGGGTGGGTGGTCAGTATCAGCTTGTTGATCCGGCTGCGATCAACATGAATGCACGTGTGGAGGACAGCTCCACCATTCAGGATGTGCGGGAGGCGGACATGCCTTGGGAGGATGGATTTCCTCATTCAGAAGAACAATTTGTTGTGGACGGAGACTCCACTATTCCAGATGCATTGACGGTGCATGGTGAGATGGCATGCCCAGCCATTCACTCAGAGGTTCTTGCTCGAAGGACAATAGAGCATGAACAGTTTGCTCATTGTGTTGTGAAGGATCTTTCCCAACAGAGGGGGATAGATGAGCAAATAGATAAGACGGAGATGGTTATTTCTCCTGTTGAGACGGAGACCACTGCTGAGACGGAGATGGTTATTTCTCCTACTATTGAGGAGTTGGTTCTAACTCCTGCACAGATGGTCACATTCCTCTTCTTGAAAAAGTTGGATGAGCACTACATGGTGGTGCAAGGACGTGATCGAGGTGACGTTGATCACAGGATAATTGAGTCTTTGTACAGACTCCAGCAGGCTACACAAGCCTGGAATAGATTTTTCAATCCACATCTTCGAGGTTCTGATTTCAGCACTCTGGAGATGGGGCTGACACTCTCAGCCATTGGTGATTCATCACTGGTCAATGAATCACGAAACAGAGAACCAGTGGACCACTTGCCATATCTTTTGTTCATGGGACCAGATTTTTGTGTTGTGGTTCGTCTTCATTCGACAACTGCATCACAGTTAAGGACTGCTGATTTTAAAGTACAACTTATGGCACAGTCTGTAGATGTAATGACTAAACATATGGGCTTTAGGATATTTGTAAAATTTCGGGACAAACTTTGTCTTGTTTCCGGTTTAGTCATTAAGAGGGGGTGTTAAAATATAGCACATTATATAGCATGTAAAACAGTTATGTAGTTGCTCGGTTGGTAACTGTATAACTACCTCTCTCTTCAATAAATACACTGCCTGTTCGTCATTTAGACAGTGCAGTTTGCCTTCTGTCTTTTTTCTTCTCTTTGCATATTCTAACACTCGTCTATAACTACATATTTTTGCATAATTGTGCAATGTCGTTATATAGCAAAATAATTTCAAGGATATGTGTTTCATTGTCTACTTCAAGTAAGTTACACACCTTACAGATCTTTTGCTCCCAAGATGTCTTCTAGATGGTCATTATTGGTTTTATTGGTTTTGAAATCGAAATTGTTTTTTTGAGGTTGGTTACCTTATGCCAGCAGGTGGGATGCTCTAGTATATGTTTAAAGATATTCATACAATACCAGAGTTTTTCTCATAATTACTTTTATCTATATAACTAGACCTAATATCATTAGACAGCAGGCATTTAAAACTAAATGTATTTTACCTCTACTTTGAAGTTACAAAACACCACTTTTTAGTCCCTAATGTGTCTTGGGTGGTGGTTTTTAGTTTTGCAATCGAGATTTTCTTTTTGAGGTTGTTTAATTCATAGAAGCAGAAATTGCCAGAAACTCGCTAGTAATCACTGTGGACCCTGAATGACGTGCAAAGTTGTTAGAACCCGGGTCAATGGTCAAGTACATGCAGTTTTTTTTTTTAAACTCTCCAATTACTCATGAAGTAATGAATATTTCAGGATTGGCACCAGTGATGGCAGGTGTTTCAAAAATGCAGTTTTTGCTGTATAACACCTTTTTTTTGTTTTGGTTTCATTTTGAGAATCTGATCCAGAAAATTACAGAGCACAGGTAGACCAGGAAACATGTTCAAATCGACAATCCAAAGGCATCTACATCAGAAATTTATGGCACATCTTCCTCCACTAGGGCATGCCATGGTTAGGTACATTCCATCCAAAGTAGGTACTGGATAGATGACTTCCCAGGATGTCCTTGTGCTTCATCTCTGTGAGCATCATCTAGATGCAAAGAGTGGCGTGTGAACCATCAATGCTTATGAGTGATGGGTTCTTATAAACCACTGTTTGTGAAATATGGTTCAGTGTAGATTGACTCAAAACTACGCAGCTGAATCTCAAGAATCATATCACATTAATCTTACAGTTGTATGCTAAACCATAGCCTGTCTTCCAACATGCATTCATTCTTTTTCCAACAGTAACAATGCAGTTCAATTTACCTTTAGGATCACGTGGACGAATTATTGAAGAAAACTAAAGCATATGGCCTGTTTTTATATTTTACTATCATGACCTTCTTTTTAATAAGATTCAAAATTCACCATTGCACCATATCAGGATTCTTAATTGTTTCCTAAATCGGCAAATTCCACGTTTTCTGAGTTTACCAGATGTTTGCCAAAGAGGATAGCATAAATATAGACTATGGTAATAATGTAATGGTCCAATTGTTAAGATTTACCCTACAAACCGAAAATATTATAGCATAACAGATGTTAAATTCATAGCTTCTAATAAAAAGAATCAATAAGCAGAAGGAAAAAGCAGTTGGGTTATGTTGCTTATGCCGTAGATTCTTAAATGTGCTAAGCCCATATTAAAAAAACTTATATCACAATCCAACATTTAAAACCAAACCCAAAAAGACAGTCCGTATGTATTTCCAAATATATTGTCATACTTCTTTGCAATGCAACAAATCCAAAAAGCAAGAAAACATAACTTGCCTGTAATTGTAGAGAACATGCAGGGAATTAAGCTATTTCTTTCAACCCAAAAAATCTAGCTGCTGTGCTTTGAGAAGAAAAGGTTCTTCGCTCCAAAATTTAAATGAAATAATGCCCTTTTAAACCCTGTAGCCACTGTAGAGAGCCCGAGATACCTTGCAACGAAAAAAAAAATATAGGTGTTACGCTCAACAGGTTTTCAGATTTCCCCGCATCCGGCAAACGATTGCCTCTTGAATTTTCCAAGTTTCTTCCACGGCATTCCAATTACTTTGCAGTGAGTAAGAGGAGAAAATGGATACGCTATGAGAAATAGATCGATTTCTTTTAACGAGGAGGAGGTCAAGAGAAAGGCTACGAGACAGACTAAGATTGTAGAAGTATTTAAGAGTAAGAGTGTATATTATTTGATTAAAAGCAATACCCGACTCAAGTTTTTGGGAAATTTTTAAACAAAACAAAAAATTGATTGAAAATTAAACATATGGGGGTTGAGTGTAGAATTTATCGATTTTGTTTTTAGCTATGAGTATCTATTTTATCGAATTTATTTAGAATTTGAACTCAATTATTGAGTGTCTTTATAATTGTGTATCTTTGTGTTTAGGAAATTTAAGTCGGGGTTAATATAAGTTTACATGTTCTTTAGTTCGATCGGGGTTTTATGTACGGTCATCATAGTTTAGCATTCGATTGTTTTGTGACACCACTTGTATTAGTCATGGAATATTTTTTCGCACACTTTTGTGATTTATTGAGTCTTTTTAGGAAACATCACCCTCAAGTGACCTTTTTATATGGCTAGCCACAATCAAAGTCTAGTTATCGAAACTACAACCGATTGTGATAGGGCTTCACAGGGAAGTAGTCATGCAATTTTGTGTCAAAGATGCTCTATGTTAGGAAATAAGGGATAAAATATGCGGAACAATCCCACACATAATCGCAAATAGTAGAAACTAATATGCGAGAAAAATATCACCGATCCGAAATAAAATTGCAAACATAACACGAGAGACAGTATTTAACGTGGTTCACCCAATTTGGGCTACTTCCACCAATAATCACTTGCTTATATTTTATTACAAGCCACCTCTTTCTCTCAATATAGTACTAGGATCTCTTCGGAGTTGTACTCAACAAACTCCCCGAATTCACACTTGAACTCACACATCTACAATGTTATGTCTCCCATGTAATATGCATAAAAGCACATCAATGGGCAATCTTTTTTAAGCAGCTTTAGATTACCATGGTACCAAAACCATGGACTAAAACTAACCTATAAACCTATGGTTCAAAATACCGCCCATATGAGAAGAGCACATTTCCTGAGGTATTATGCACATCTTTCGAGGCCCATTTAGTGTACAAAGGTGAAGAGTGTATAGTACTTTTAGTATATAGTCTTCAACACTTCCACACATGAAAACAAGCTCCACAACATAATAATCTCCCACTTGGAGACTAGTTTTCCTCTGAGCAAGCTTCTCAACCCTTCACTGTCATCATGAAGACCAACCAAAGCTAAACATAGCTTCAGTTTCTCCCTTGTGACCACCTTGGTCATCATGTCTACAGGATTCTGACTGGTATGAATCTTCTCCAACTTCAACTTCTCTTCCTCCAAAGTTTTCCTAATGAAATGGTACCTTAACCATATATGTTTCATCCTAGAGTGGAAAGTAAAGTTCTTAGCTAGGTGTATAGCACTCTAACTATCACTATGCAACTTCCCTTCCTCCTTCTTATGCCTCAACTCCTCGAGCAATTGTTGTAACCAAATCATCTCTTTGCTTGCCTTTATGGCAAAGAACATACTCACCTCCATGGTTGATAAAGCCACAAGCTTTCAGAGTCGTGAAATCCAACTCACCGTTGTCCCACCTATAATGAAAATATAACCTGTCGTGCTCCTCTTGATGTCTACATCTCCAACCATGTCTAAATCTACATAACCACACAAAGTGGTGTCTAATCCATCAGAGCACAAAATTTTCCTCTGGTCCCTCTCAAAGTCTTGAAGGATCCACTTTATTGCCTATCGCTGATCTTTACCTGGATCACTCATAAATCTACTCACTTGCTCTCACCGCATGGACAATATCGGCCTAGTGCACACCATGACACATATCAAATTGTCAACCATTGATGAGTAAGGTACCTTGACATCTGTTTCTCTTCCGCTCTGTCTTGCGACACACTCCTTTGATAACTTGAAATGGCCTACCAAAGGAGTCCTAACCGATTTAGCATCCCGCATATTAAACTTCTCCAAGACCTTCTTAATGTACTATTCCTAAGATAAAGTCACTTTTCGTTCATTCATATACCAAGATATCCTCATACCAAGGATTTGTTTGTTGCCCCCAAATCCTTCATAAAGAAAGGAGCCACTTAGCTTCTTCTTAAATACTTTTATTTCTTACATGTTTTTACCTACAACCGACATGTCATCCACATACAAGCACAAAATAATATAACTAGCCATCCTAAATTTCTTTATATACACACAATGGTCATAATGGCATCTAATATAACCATGTTCCATCATGAAGCTATCAAAATTCTTATACCATTGATGTGGAGCTTGTTTCAGCCATACAAGCTCTTCTTCAGTTTGCACACCATCTCCTCTTTACCTTTGACCACATAGCCCTCTAGCTACTTGTATATATAGATCCTCCTCCAAATCACCATGGACAAATTCAATCTTTACATCTAGTTGCTTCTAAGTGCAAGTCTTTTTGTTGTCACTATTCTAAGAATAGTTCTAATAGAAGTCATTTTTACTACAGGAGAAAAATCTCATCAAAATCTAAACCTTTTTTTGTGCAAACCCTTGACCACCAACCGGCCTTGTATCTTTTCTTACCTCCTTCTTCCTCTTGAACTTTGTACACCCCCTTCTTTTGTAATGCTCTTTTGCCTTCGGGTAGCTTCACCAAATCTCAAGTCCTGGTTCTCCATGAGAGAATAATGCTCCTCGTCCATGGTTTACTCCCACTTCTTCTTAGCATCTACCCGCATTGCTTCATCAAATCTCTCTCGGCTCTCCACCATGTCGGTGAGTGATAAGTAATTAAGAGAAGGATAAAAATTTTCATGTGCTCTTCTTACCCTAGAAGACTTCCTCGATATAGGATTTTGGGGTTCTTGTTGAGTAGGTTCCTAGACTGATTCATATGCCACTTTCCCATATGGAAGATCCTCTACCTCTGCATATTCTTTCCTAGATTCTTCCCTATTTTCCTACAACTATTGCTTATACACAACTTTCTCATTAAATATCGCATCCCTAAATCAAATGATTTTCTTGTCCTTAATACTCCAACATTTATATCCAAATTCATCACCACCATAACCAATGAAAGTGCATTTTTCTGATTTAGTCTCTAGCTTGGTCCTATCATCCTCGTCCATATGGACAAACACATCACATCCAAAGACTCTAAGAAATTAATAATCAACCTTCTTGCCATACCAAGCCTCCTCGAGTATGCCTCCATCTAAAGCACTCGAGGGTCCTCTATTTATCAAGTACACGGTTGTGCGAATCGCTTCTACCCAAAAATAAAGAGTAATTCTTGTATGTAACCTCATGTTCCTTGCCTGTTCCATTATTTTCATGTTCATTATTTATGACACCTCATTCTACTACGGAGTTCCTAGAATAGTCTTTTTCCTGCAGATTCCATTCTTAGAACAATAATCATCAAACTCATTGCTACAATACTCCCTCCTTTATCCGACTGAGATAGTTTACCTCAAGACTTGTTTCATTCTCTATTAAGGCTTTCCATTTGACAAAAGTGTCAAATACATCAAATTTATTTCTAATACAATATACCCAAAATTTTCTTGTTGCATCATTAATAAAAGTGACATAATAATTTGAACCCCAAGAGATGATATCCGAGCTAGCCCCCACACATCGAATGTACCACTCTAACTTACTCTCTTTCTTTGTAGGTCCAACCTTGATAAACTTTACTCACTTTTGTTTCCCATATATGCAATTCTCACAAAAATCGAAACCTATTTTTGTAAATCCAAGAAAAAAATTCTTTAAGAGTTACATGCCCTTATGGCTCATATGAACGAGCCTATAGTGCCATAATGTTGTATCTATGTCTGAAGCCACAATATTACAAGCATTAGTACTACTAGTGGTTAAATATAAGGTTCTAACCTTCTTACTTCTTGCCACCACAAGATCACCCTTGTAACCTTCCAAGAGTCCGCTATAAATATCACAATACAACCATCATTTCCTAATTACCCCTCTAATACCAAGTTTTATCTTAACGTAGGCACGTGTCTAACATCCTTCAATAGCCATGTATTCTCATTCTGCATCTTAACTTGAACATAACCTTTTTCAACTATGTTGCAAGGCTTGTCATCACTAATAAAAACATGCCCAAAATCCCCTGAACATAAGCAACAAAGTAATGCCTATGTGGAGTAGCACGGAAAGAAGCCCCCAAATCTAAAACCCAAGATTCAACAATATTATGCAAAGAAAGAATCAAAGCATCATGACAAACATTATATGTTTCCACATTCACCTCCTTGTTTTCTTCTGGTGTTTCTTCTTGTCTCGAAGCTCCCAACAATCCTTCTTTACATGCCCAGGCTTTCCATAGTGCCAACATACCATCTTGCTTTTGGATTTTGACCTTGCTCAATCTTTCGACTTTCCACGGCTTCCTCTATTCTTTTATCTCCCTCTAATTTTCATTGTCAAGCATTCCTCAAGTAGAAGATTCCCAAAGCTTTTTCTTCACATTTCCTCGCTTAAAATCACCCCTGCAACATCCTCAAACTTCAACTTTGAGTTAGCTAGAACCGAGTTGTTTACCACCATTACCAGGTTATTCCAACTCTCATGTAAGGAGCACAAAATACATAAAGCCCTAACTTTTCATAAAATTCTATTAGAATCTAAGCTAGCATATTCACAACCGTATTAAAATCATTCAAATGTTTTGTTATTAACTATTCTCGACATCTTCATATTAAACAACTTTTTCATTAAAAATATCTTGTTAGAGGTAGAGAGGGTTTTTCATATAACTTCCCTAATGCATCCATGGGTTCTTTTGTAGTATTTTCCTTTGAAACATTAAATAATACCAAAGATGCAAGATATAGCTAAATTTTCCCAAGTGCTTTCCTATCCAAAGAAATCCCACTCTGCATTTGTCATGCTCGAGGGTTTGTTCCCTTTTCAAACAACGGAATAAAGATCCTTATGATAAAGATAATCTTCCATCTGCATCTTCCAAAACTAAAATTATACTCGTTGAATTTATCAACCTTTGACCTTCCATCATCTATCATAGCTCCCACTAAAGCTAAAACTTTCCCGAGATTCAACACTTCAAAGAAACCAATCAGGCTCGATACCAATTGTTAGGAAATAAGAGATAAAATATGTGGAACAATCCAACACATAATCACAATAATAGAAACTAACATGCAGAAAAATATCACATATCTGAAATAACATTACAGAAAATAAAAGAACATAACACAGAGACAATATTTAATGTGGTTCACCCAATTTGGGCTACGTCCACCAAGAATCACTTTCTTAGATTTTATTACAAGCCACCTCTTTCTCTCAATACAATACCCAGATCTGTTTAGAGTTGTGCTCAACAAACTCTCCTGAATTCACACTTGAACTCACACATCTTCAATGTTATGTCTCCCCTACCATATGCACAAAAACCCATCAATAAGCAACTACTTAAGCTATTTTACAATACCGTGGGTAGCAAAACCATGGGCCAAAACTGACCCATAAACCTACGGGTCAAAATACCACCCATATGAGAATAATACATTTCTCGAGGTATCAAACACGTCTTTTGAGGCCCATTTAGTGTATAATGGGGAGTGTACAATACTTTTAGTGTACAGTCTTCAACACTTCCACACATGAAAATAGGCTCCACAACATAACACTCTGCGAGGTAATGTCACTTCTCTGGATGTCATTTTACTTATTTCTAAATTTTATGTTGTTTGTAAATGGCTTGAACATTTTAGTTTAATAGGTTGTTTTGTTCAAGGATTCCCTCTAAAAACATGCTCAAGCCCCGGTAGAATCTGCCTAGACCCAACATGGCATAAAAATGGACGCAAACTTGATAATATGACCAAATACCTTATTTTTCCAACCCAACACATGCTACCGTCATATCATGCAAAAACCTCGATCCAATATATGATCACATCCGAAAATGAATTAAGTGCGGGGAAAAGATTAATTCATTTTACTTAATTCAATTCCATATTAACAATATTTATATTCAAATTATTAATAAAGCATTTAGATCAAAATATACATAAATAACAATTTACAAAATAGATTAATCGAAACATGTACTAAATAAAGTAAAGCATGAAAGAGAGAGTGTTTTTAGCTATTTTAATAATATAGAAGTAGATTTGGGCGTGACAGAGTGATAAACATGTTGAAATGTCGTGTTCATGTTTTGTCTTTATTTCTAAGAGTACATAGAGTAATGGGAATAAACCATCAATCTCATATCGAACCATTTAGCACTCTCATCCCCAACTAGTGGTTCCATATAGGGAAGTGTTGGCACTCTACAAATATTTGTGCCCTTACCACTAATGAAATATGCCTCACCGTAAGATACACTAGGTCTCAAAATGCATGAAACCCTTTGTAGTCATTTGAAATGACCCAAAACCCTAACCATGAGCGAAACACCTATAAAAAGGTTAGTGTTTGGTTAAAGGGTGATCCGTACACCGCCCGTGTTGGCACTATTTTGAAGAGGCCTCAAATCATATGCAGTTCTCCACCTAAAGATGTGATATCTATATGGATGCAACTATATTTTACAATTTGATCACTTGATCATATTTGCAATGGCTTGCTTGTTTGGTGCTTGACTTGGATTTGATGATTTTTAGCTTAGGAAGCTTGACTCTAAAACCTAGTTTGGAGTGCTTAGACCTATGTAGGGGTTGCTCCTAATGTGTGTTGTGCTTTGAGGAAATTTACTGAGATCTTTGAGTGTCTTTTTAGAGATATTTTCTTGAGGGGTGTTTCAAAGTGTCAAGTGAGTAAATGAGTGCATTTAACTTGCTTACACAATTTTCGTAGGTATAATTTCACATTAATTCCAACCCATGAGGAAAGTAACAACCCATAAAATATATCAAACTAAGAAAACGACCATTAGAAGGAAAGGACAAAACTATTTGTTTCAAACCAAACCATTTGGTTGTTTAGCCCATGTTTGACAACTCAATCTAGGAAGGGGTGTGAGGTTTTGTAAAATTATGTGCATGATAATTATGTTTGATAAATTGTTTCGACTAATGTAAGACTTCTTGTGAGAAATTGAGTAGTGCAATGAGGAGAGCAAGTCTTGCAATAGACTATGAATATAGCAATTAATCTCGGAATAGGGTCACAAGTCATGATTTAGGTATTAAGCCAATTGTCAAGTCATTAATTGAAAATTTTAGGTGTCTACATTTGTCCCCCTTTAAACTAGGAAATGAAATTTAGTTTTTAAAGGAAAAGAATACCCGAGTGTGTAAACACGTTTTTTCTTTTCTTGATTATTTGCATGGATTTTTGGATGCTTGAGGTGTTTGCAAGATCTCAATGTGAAAACTTGAAAGTTATAGTGTAGTCAATATCCATATAGAAAAAAATTACCTTAACACTATATTGAAATTGAATTTGAATCTTTTGAAAAATGAAAGAGAACAAAGCATGGAAGGATGAGTTCCCTTATTGAAGTTCTTAAAGAGAGGGATTGGAATTGTGTTACTTGGAGGATTGGGGTGATCGGTCCCGATATGGAGTAGTCCAAATCGCAAAGGGAAATGCATGCCCCTACGCACCAAAGAAGGGTGTCACGAGGCATCTAGTTGCCACCAAAATTCTTCTTAAGAGAGAGAGAAAATGTCATAAGGTGTCTAGTCACCCCTTAAATATTCCAAAGAGAGTGAGAGGAAGAGTGTCACAAGGTATCTAGTTGCACCTTAAATTTTCCACCTATGGAACCACACCATTGTAGATGGATCTAGGTCCCAAATGTGTAAATTAGTGCAAATTTGTAAAGCAATGAAGTAGACTTGTGCCCCCACCATACATTATAACAAAGTGTTGATGTACCAACTGTGTAAAATTAAACAGAATGAAGTAACACACGTGCATGTGTACCTTGCATCAAACCTTCTTATTATTCCAAGATACGTAAAGTCAAAAGGGATTGAAGTACTCATGCTCCCACATTTTATACTTGAACTATAGAAAAATATTGTTTAAAGTGTGTAAACTATCTTTGAACCTATATAAAAAAATTGTAAAAGCTTGTATGCTCCAAAAATGTGAGTTTGGATGTTAAAAACAACCCGTGATGGTATCATTTGTTTTAGATAAGTAACGCATATGTCAATTTCATCCATATTGATGTTTTGTTCCCATAAAAAGTTAAGTAAATAATTTATGTTTGTTCTTATTTATGTACTTTGTTCCTCTATGTTTTGTAATTTATTGATGTGCTTAAATTACATTGATATTCGTGTGATAACCCCACTAAATGCCCCCTCTTTTTAGGTGAGTGAAATACCTTAGATATCGCTCAAATCAAAAGACTATAAATGTGTCCATGTCAAATATAACATATATTCATCATTGAATCACATAGATGTTAAACGTAGGTGGCCACCATATAGAACCAAATGCTACAAAATGGTGCATGGTAGAAACCATGACATGAAGAGATATCATATATGACAAGTGTTGGACAAAAAAATGACTAAGTATGGAGAGTGCACGGAGGGATGTGGTGTGCAAGGGAGGCATATGTGCATGGGTGTGGATAAGTTGAAGCGGTGCGTTGAAGGTTCGCACCCGAGATAGACCAAACTCAAGACTTGGCCAATTTTCCAGTTTACGGGCTAAAGATATTAAAACATGATGGAGTGTCAACCAAGTAAGGGGATAAAGCATGATGACTTGGCGGCTAAGCAATGGCTATTTTTGGAGAATGTACATGCAGATCGAGCACACATGTGAAGGCTATTATCGGGACTAAAGCAATCTTATTTATAGGATGGTCTATTATTAACTATTGAAAAAAGCATGCATGTAATATATATTTGGGCACACCTATTATTAGGAGAGTGCATGGCGGTGAAGGAAAAGTCCCCACCCCTATGTGTGTGTGTGTCTCTGTACACCTAAATGTTTTGGGATCATCATGACCATGTCTCGAGTTCTAAGAGTTTGTGTTATACATCAAAGTCATGATCTAGGGTTTTCACGCTTGTGCATGGTTCAACGCTTTGGTATAATGTTTCTTATGTATTCAACTTTTGTGATGTAATACTTTTTGTTGGTGTCCATTTTGATCCTCTATTATTTTCCCATCTTTCCCCATTGGTTTGCATGCTCTAAAACATTTTTCTTCAAAACTTGGTGGTCTACAAAATTTGTTCTCCAGATTGAATGCTTTCAAAGGCTCACAAACTTATTATTTTGCCACATTTTGAAGGAAAAATACATGTGTGCCTTACTTTGTGCCCTAATATTTCCAAATCCACGGGCCTCTGTCATTTTTTCCATTTTCCCAGCCTGTGGAGCTCGTGTTTGTTCGTTTTTGCATTTTTGCCCTCAAAATATCTATCCCCATGGTCGAAACTTGCATAAAATCAATTTCCCTTGTTTTTGAGCAAAAAATCCCTCACCCACGAAGAAAAAATCAAATTCGGCATCTCTGGTAAATTCTGTGTTTTTTTGACGGTTATACGGGTGTCATTTGCCCATCAAAATTAAGCTCAAAATTCTCCTCATACGTGGCCACTTCTGGTTGGACAAGGATCGGTGGGTTTTCTATAAAACTTAACGTTTTTGGCCTTTGGAAAATTTCACAATTTTCCCCGTAACCCCGCAAGTCCTAGAGGAGGAACACGTGTCATGTTCTTATGCCAAGGTAGAATGGAAGGCTGGTGGAAGACTTAGGAAAAAATTGCCTTTTTGGCGAAGGGGAGAAAAGTGGAAGAAAAGCCCGCGGGTCCACAATGAAGCAGGTGGCAAACACGTGGCGAAAGCAGGACAGAGTGTGGGTCGGCCGAGGCAAAAGGGCATTGTTTCCCTTTTGCAAAAAAGGACCTAAGGTAAAATTTTGGAGCGCGGCCCCATGGCCAATCACAGGTGGACACGTGTCCATGAGAAGTCAGAATGGGGGCGGATTTCTTGGTGACTTTGAAGTTTTAACTTCAAATGGATCAAAGTCAAAACTTGGGCCAAAGTTCTGCAACCAATCCAGGTGTGACACGTGGCCAATTTTGAAAGTCAAAGGAGGAGCTGGGCCGATGGAAAACTTAATGATTTTTAGCTTTGTTTTCTAAAGTTAAAAAATGGGATGCATCTCCACTCCAATCAGCGATGGACACGTGGCGGGTAGAGCGGGTCGGCGGGCCAGCGGAGGAAAAAGGGAATTTTTTCCCTTTTGCAAAAAGACTCAGTGTGGAAATTTGAAGCGTTGGCCCACGAACGAACCACAAGGGGACATGTGGCAGGGAGGAATCAGAGGCACGGGCCCGTGGGGCAAAAAGTGAAAATTTTCCAAATTTCCAAAAAGGTCAAAATGCGCAGAATTGAAGTGAGATCCCAATGGGACCCACCATATGCCACGTGTCATCACCAAATTTCAAGGGCGAGGGGCGGAGGAAAAAGTCAAATTTTTCCATTTTTCCAAAAATGTTAAAAAGTCAAAAGGTGAACCCGAATTCATTCCCAATCATATTTTGACACGTGGAGGGCCCAGATTGAAGGAGAAAGAGCAGATCAAGGGTAACTGTACATTTTCATTTTTGCCGCCATTTTTGCTCCAAAAAGCTTGGAGATGCAAATTTTACATCATTTTTAATCAAATTTTTGATGAATTTGTGTCCTTTGTGCCTGCAAGGATCAATGCAAGTGGTTTTAGGGATTAATTTGCAAATTTGAGGTGTTTTTGAAACAAAGTTTTTCCCTAATCCATCTAAACACGTGAAATATCAAAATTGAAAGTTGTAGATGTAGTTTTAAAAGGTGAAAAGGTGAAATGATGAGAGGAAACGCATCTGCATGCCTTGATGATGAAAATGTGCCTCTAGGAAGGATAATGATCTAAATATTTGTAATGATTTAGTCTTTTTAAAACACCTGGCAACTCTCGTTACAAATTTGTTAAATGTCATTTTCAGTGAATCATGAGAAATTGTTGTAACAAACTTGATCCTCGGGCATATGCTTTGCTTGGGAAAGAAGGCTCCAATGTGGCAAGAGATATATAATGCATTTTTGAGAAATGCAAAGGAGTCGAAGTTGAAAATCACGAGCAAATTCCGAGAGAAAGCTCGTTCTCTCGAAAACCCACCAAAGAACTAGGTTAATTTCTTCTGTGTTGGATCTTCATGTATGTGAGTTGGTTACAAGTGTATAGCCATCACACAACTCTGAGATTGTTCATGAAACTCTTCCCTGCTGATGAATCTAACAAGCTTTTGAGTTAATCTATTTTTTTGGGCAATATGATGTCTGTTATCATTTTAAATACCTGCAAATAGTTTTCATTGTTCTTGTTGCAATCTTGCATTGAAAGTCTTTAGAAATCACACATAATCTCATCCTTATTGATAGTTTAGTGGCACTTGTAGTTTTGTTTGTCAGAAGAGCCTTCATCTGGCATTGAAAATAAGTAGTTTAAAATCACTTCACCTTTATTTGTTGATTGGGATTGCTTGTAAGCCTTTGGGGATACCTTAGGCATGGTTTGATCAAGGATTTTTGTGTTTAATTGAATTCTTTACTTCAAGCTTTTGTGGTGAGTTCTCAAAGATTGTGTGAAGAGTGCAACCTGGGCTTCCATTTATGCATCTTCTAGTTGAAAGAACATCCAGATTATTTTAAGCATTTTATCTAATAGTTGTTCAAGTATTGTAGAGGTTGTCAAAGATTTGATATATCCAAGTTTGTCTTGTCAATACCCCACCAAAAAATCATTTGAATAACTAATCCTACCCATACTACCCCCGCATTGTATTGTGTGTCAACAAAAGAATGTAACCCATCTACAAAAATACACAAAGGAAATCAAGATCATATAATGTCTTCGATAGCCTTAGCCTTGTCTTGAAAGCATTTCCATCATTTAGTAGTGATGACTCTGTTGAGTTTGAATAATGGAAAATTGATCATGTTTTCCCAAGGCCATTTCCATACAATATGCGCAGTATAAGGATATCTCCACCTCCTTCACAAAACAGAGGTTGCAATATAGGTTCTCTTACCTTGGTTGAAAGGCACAACCTAAAATAGTGAGGGTTAGATCAAATCCTTTCAAAGTGCTATCCATCTCTCCACAAATCTAAGTGCCAGTTAGATCACATCCCCTCTACAAAATGACATATATCAAGATTTATCTACCTTCAAGCTTCATGCCATATTTTTGATGCTTGCTTAGACTGAAAAGGAGAACAAATTTGGGTACCAACACTAATCGGCATCATTGTCGGGACATTATTCAAGATTTCAAGATTTCGCATCCTCAGAATACTTCTTGTGTGATTTATGTGCAAATACAAATCGAGGTTCATCTTTTGATCGATTTACAAGATTGGAATGAATATTAGAGTTCGAGTTTCATATTCTCTTAGTTTAATCTGATCCATGTGCATACATATTTGAGATATTTGAATGCATATCAAACCCTCAGTAAAGTCCTCTTGCAAATTTTGCATGCAAACACATTGTGAAGCATCATTTTATAATTAGATTTGTAAGGATTGAGTGAAGATATAGGTTCTACCTACCATTTTTTTAGTTCCTAGTAGTTGTTGCACTTCATTTGCATTTGTGATTGATAAATTCAAAGAAATGAAGGTCTCGATCTATAAAGTTTGGCTAGGTTTTCAAAGTCTTTGTAGATATTTTGACAGAGTATTTTAGTGCATTTGCACAACTAGGGTGAAATTTCTTAGTGCGACTCCATGTTGTCCTGATCTTGATAAATACCAAATTGTCTTAGCTTTTTGTCATTTATTTTTGTGTTGCTAATCTCTACAAAACTGGAAGGAAGAAGATCTCTCTTCAT
Organism: Taxus wallichiana var. yunnanensis; assembly: GCA_018340775.1. NCBI lineage: Eukaryota > Viridiplantae > Streptophyta > Pinopsida > Cupressales > Taxaceae > Taxus > Taxus wallichiana. The sequence continues at coordinate 488,673 of CM031237.1, read as the reverse complement.
TAGAGACTCTGCTAAAAATTTGTTTACTGATTCAAGAAACTCGAGTTGGAAGGGAGAAGAGTTTGGAAAGTTGTTAAAGGTCGACATCAGCAAAGATATATCCATTGGTGAGAGAGATCAGCCTTTGGTAGAGGGTTACCACTCTTCTTCAAGTGATTCTTATTCAAGCAATCCTATCATATGTGAAGGTCCTTCTACTGCACTGTAAGTTCCTTCTTCAATTTGCACCTATGTGTTTCAATTTAAATAAGACTTTCCAAGAAAATCAGCACTTAGAGAATACCGAGTCTTGTGAATCACATTCTTGAGCCCCAAAGACCTTGCACTCCTCATCAGCTTGTGTCACCCCCAAGATCACCTCCACCAAATAATATGGCTCAGCCTAGACCTCCATTTGTTGTTAACACATTTGGTCCTATAGACTTTGGAGGAATGGATGGTTACTTTGAAATGTTGTCCCACAAGATGTCAGAAATAGATTGCCAAAATTCCAAGGTAACAATGCAATAACTAGTGATCAACATCTCAAACTTTTTGTTAACATGATGGAAGATTTTGAGATAGAGTTTGAAGATGTGTATATTAAGTTGTTCATTCATACATTAGAAGAGGATGTTAGGGATTGGTACAAGGCTCTGCCTAATAATTCTATTGATTCATGGACTGAAATGAAGAATGCATTTAGATTGCAATATGGTGACAAGACTGATCCTATATTTCTCTTGTCTGAGTTTGAGAATATCAAGAAGAACCCCAATGAATTAGTCCATGACTTTAACACAAGGTTTAACAAAACTTTGAGAAGGTTACCTATTAATCTGAGGCCTTGTGATGAGTCTTGTTTAATCAAATATGTAGATGCATTTGATAAGAAGGTAGCCTATTACTTAAGAGACAAGAACCCTACCAATCTAAGACAAGCTTTCACCATGGCACTTCAAATTGAAAACAATATCAAAGCAATTGGGAAACCTCTCAAGAGAGATGGTAAAAGTTGATAAACCCTAAAAACCCTCAAGCTAGTAAGGGTGTTGATTTAGAGGAGGTTGTGAAAACTTTGGCAGGGGTTGTCAAAGAAATCTCATATAAGTTAGCAAGAGCCGAGAAGGGAATTGGGCAGACTTCACAAGGTCAGCCAAGAGCACAAAACCATGACATATTTTCCAATCATCCTAGAGGTGATCAAAGGGCATATGATAGAGGGAAAGGAACCGTGGGGTTTGCAAATAGACATCCTCAAGCACGTGAAGGAAGAGTGTTACCTGATCCCCTAATTGTTAGGGTTGCTGCTGTTGAGGAAGTTGCTTTGATATTGATTGGTGTGATAGGTGTTTTTACCCCATCCTCCAATGAAGTGGACCAGCAATAAGGTGAAGCTAATAATGATGATGGTACCGATGATGATATTTGCATGGTGGGCTGTTCTTCAAGCTCACAGGGGAGGAGCAACATCCACCAAGTGATAAGTGCAAGGACAACACGCAACCTTTTGGGATTGCATCGAACGGTACAAGTTTTCCTTCCCCCTCATACTCTTGAAGTTGATGTAGTGTAAGCTTTTGAAATTCCTAACAATGACTTTGAATACTTAAGAGCTTTGATGATTAAGAAGTATGATGGTGGTATTCCTTTGGAGGAAGATAGACAATTGTTGATGAATGTTGTTGTAGCTCAAGAGAAAGACTATAACACTAGAAGCAAAGTTGTTAAGGAGTTGGGCCTCAAGCCAAACCTAAAACACCCTTGCTCACAAGCATTCCAAAAGAAGATCCTACGAGAGAAACACTTGCCAAAATCTCTGTTGTCCCAAGCAAAAATTATAGTCCTCCTCATGCCCAAGCTGCCAAGAATCCCATGCCATCTGATGAATCTTCTTGTCTCCCTTCCAATGTTGTTTTGCCAAAGAGTGTTCCTTATGACATAGCCCAAGTAATGACCCAAATCAAAGTGAGTGTTCCAATCATTGAGTTGTTTAGAATTCCTAAGCATAAGAAGAGAGCATTTGAGTACTTGGGGTCGAAAGAGGAGAAGACTACTCCTGCATAAATATAAATGTTGTTGAGACTCCTCCTCAAATCATTGCTGACCTCAAGCACCACTAGCAGTAGAAGATCTCGGAGAGACACCTAAGGTATATTTGGGGACATCCTTGGTTGATTCCCAATTGGATGTTGATCCATTCTTCACAACTTTTATCATAAAGGATAAGCTACTTCACAATTATATGTTTGATTCCTGCATCATGTAATGTCATGCCTCTAGAGGTTATGAATGAGTTGGATATCAAAGTGACAAAGAGCCTATGGAAAATGTACTACCATGGACTCAAGAGAAGTTTCGCTTGTTGGTGTTGTGAAGGGTTTGGTAGTGCAACTTGCATCTTATCCCTAGGTAGAATTTAATATTGATGTTATGATTGTTGATTGCCCGTCAAATGGGGTATGTTATTGTCAAGAAAGTGAGTCGCAAGTCTTGGAGGGAGTGTCCAAATGGATATGTCATTTGCCACCATTCCCATTGAGGGAAGCCTTGTCAAGCTCTATGGAGAAAAGAAAATGTCAGCATCTAATCGAGGACCCTAACAATGCTTCTTATGAAGTATTATTTACTGATGTTGATGTTAATAATTTTATCGGTTTTGCTGATGGTAAAGAACACAAGATGGATTAGTTAAAGTGCTATGATTAGGTATGTTCTCCTTGGACCTTTCTATTTGATGGAGCTTGCTCCAAATTTGGAAATGGTGTTGGTATAATTCTAGTTTCTCCTAGCTTGGAAGAATTTGTTTTTTCCTTCAAGCTTAATTTTGAATGTACTAACAACATTGTTGAGTATGAAGCCTTGTTGGGCCTAAGAATTGCATGGAAGTGCGGTGTCAAGGACATCATTACAAAGGGAGATTCAAAGCTAGTTGTCAAACAAATAAGAAAATCAGTATGCTACAAAAAAATCAGCAGTGAAGCAAGATAAGCATGCGGTTTGGGATCTAATTGAGATGTTTCATTCTTTCAATATTACGCACCATGACAGAAGTTTGAATGTTACTGCTTGACAAGTTGGTAGTGTTGGGGTCAAGATTTGGATTTTGCACGCTTCACCTTATTGTGAGTACAATGTTGAAGTGTCAACTAGGCCAAATTTTTTTGACAACATCAAACATTGGCAAGTGTTTGATGATGATGCTCAGTGAAAAGGTTCTTACAAAATCAAGGTGAGTTTGTGGATCAACATATCGATTTGGGAACCAATGGTGTGTATGATTGAAGGAAGAGAGACTTTGTTTGGAAAAGATATTATCCAATTGAAAACTAACACCATTCCTAGAGGTCTTGTTGCTCTTGAGTCAAATTTCAACAATGTTGATTGCATCATCAATAGAAACATGTCTGCCTCAAGGGATGTGGAAGAGCATGACTTGGGAACAAAGGAAAAACCAAGAAAAGTTTGGTTGGGCAACAATTTAAACAAGGAAGAAAAATAGTCCTATCTTCAATTGTTGAAACAATATCAAGACTGCCTTGCCTGGTCATATTCAGAGCTGAAAGCATATAGAGAAGACTTATTTTAGCATGAGATCCCTCTTGAAACAAATGCCAAACCATTTAGATAGAAGCAAAGGCCAATTAATCCACTCCTCTCCATGAAAATGCAAGATGAATTGAAGAAACTGAAGGAGGGAGGGATTCTTGACCCACAAGGTATTCATCATGGGTTGAAAACCTTGTGCCGCTTAGAAAAGAAGAATGGAGATATTAGACTTTGTGTAGACTTCGAAATCTGAATAGAGCTTCATTGAAAGATAATTATCCTTTGCCAAACATGGAGAACATGCTTCAATTAGTGATTGGATCTAAATTGGTCTCCACCTTGGATGGTTTCTTTGGCTACAATCAAGTTGTTGTCAAGGAGTCAAAAAGATTTAAAACTCCTTTACCACTCCTTGGGAACATATGTTTATGTGAGAATGCCTTTTGGTCTCATGAATGCTCAGGATACTTTCCAAAGAGAAATGGATGTTGCTTTTGCTGGTTATATAAATGAATTCATTACAGCTTATCGGGATGATGTGTTTGTATTTTTAAAGAGCGAGAAAGATCACTTGCAACATTTGAAAAGAATGTTGATTAGATGTAGAGATTTTGGAATCTCTCTAAATCCAAAGAAGTGTCACTTTGGGTGCAAAAGGCCAAGTTGCTTGGTCATATTGTATCGAAGGTGGTGTTATGATTGATCCGGAGAGAATAGAAGCAATCAATAAGGTGCCAATCCCAAGAACAAAGAAGGGCATCCAATATTTCTTTGGGCAAATCAATTTCATTAGAAGGTTTATGTCCAATTTTGCTGAGTTGACTCTTCCTATCACATGCATGTTAAAGAAAGATCAAGTTATCAAATGGGAAGAGGTTGTTGTTCGGGCTTTTGAAGGAATCAAAGAGGCACTTAAACATGCACCTTATTACATATGGGGATTTCATGGTGTAATTGATATTGGTTATTGTATGAATTGTTATGTTTCCTTATTACATGTGTTTCCAAAGTGAATGTATGCAATGGTTAATTGGTCAATGGTTATTATGGTTATGCATGCTAACATCTTGATAAGCAAATACAAATGAGGGATCTGGTAGCTACATGCACTTTGGGTGAGCATTCACCCTTTTAAATGAGGTATCAGCGTGCATAGTGCTTGTAGGGAAAATAAAGACTACATTTTGGTTCCGTTGTCGGGACCTCTTTTCAAACTGTCTACCAGGATGTTACATGCGAATGACTTATCGATTAACTCTGAAGAGCATTGAAAATTGGGTAGAAGACAGACATGATAAGTTTACACAGAGGTATAGTATTTGACCTGATTTCAATGCACGAAAGTTGGTTGTGGAGCCTGATAGCGACGGGGGGTTGCGAAGGGGGCATTTACCCCCCTTGGGGGGTCCAGGGCCACATGCCTCGACGGGGGTTTGGGGGCAGCACCCTTGTAAGCCAAATTTTATATGTATTTATGCATTGTGAAATCTGGATCGTCCCTTATTAGGTCATAGATCTAACGGGTGGTTTTCTATGTTTCCCCAAAATGATAAAAACCCTAATATATTTAGAGGGTCGTTATGTATGAGGCTCATTATATGAGTGGTGGCACTATGAGAGATAGTTTGGATAGACTAAATAAAAGGATTGGCTGTTTCTAGTGGACATAGCCCATTTTGGGTGAACCACGTTAAATATGTGTCTCTTTTTTAGCATTCTTTTCTATTTTACATTTTCCACATTATTCATTGCATGCTTGTTTATCTCGTACAACCAGTATAATCCTAACTAGATGTTCTTCTACTTCTTTCTAGTAGAATTGTAAAAATGGTTGGCATCATATGTATCAAAGAAGTGTTGGGGACCTAAGCCAAAGCTTTGAACATAAGAGGATTACCGACTCCTTTTATGCAGATGTGGATTGGAATAGATTTATAGATCATTGGTGGTAATGGAGTGTTGTGCAATTATACATTAGAGTATGTTATTTCTACATATTTGTGTCCAGAGGAGGTTGAGTTTCAATTATTGCACAATCCCAAAGGATCATATTCACGCACTATGCCCTTATCAATCAAGAGTTTGATTATATAATTAGATGTAAAGAGCCTTCATATGGTTAGCTAAACCCCACCGTGCACAGGGTATGAGCGGGTGTGGAGAAGGATGACGGACCTAATGCGGCGAGAAAGACAAAGAGAGGAAAGACAAATCAAGTTTAATGAAGTGCGAGAGAAGGATTTAGAGCATGCACATGATATTGCAACATTGTTGGAGTTGATGGGAATGATGACTCATGAAGATTTTGAAGCTCTTGTGGAAGATGAGGATCTGCAACATCAAGTCCTCTCGACGTTGGGAAAGCGTAGTAGATAATCCCCTTCAAATTATGAGGACCACAGGCATGCATATGATCCCACCTAGCCACCTAGATGTTGTGCATGGTGTTCCAGATCCATAGGTAGTTATTGAGAAGCAACATAATGGATGTAAACAAATCGAGATATGGGTAGATATCATTTTGTATTAGATTCGGGAGGGAATCAAGTTAGTAGTGCGCCCATGACAACACAATAGGTGTTATGTTTAGGAGTTCTATTACGGATTGTTTCCAAGAGTATCATCGGAAAGGGTAATGGTACGCAGACCGTTGGAAGCACTTATGTAGGTGTTATGATTGTGCAAATAGTGGGTGTCCATTTTAGCACTACAACTGGACACAAAGGAGTTTGTCGACTAGACCTTAACCCATAATAGGGGCGTGGGAGGATCGGAGGGATTAGTTCAACCACCGCACGGAGGAGGAGGTTCTGGTTCTGGATTTGGTGGACAAGGACCGCAAATAACCACCACATCAACCACAACATACACCAAGTTTACTATGAGATGTCCCTTCACTTGTCGAGTATAGAGAAATCAAGATGTGTCAAAGCATGTGCACGAGTTTGAATTACTATGTTGCACTAAGGGGATCACAACCTTAGATAGGAAGGAAATTTAATTTGCTACTATTCTTCAATGACACGTGCATAGTTGGTATAGGAAGTATGACCCACATCAGACCATGGTGGATTGTAATGCTTTGTGCACTACGTTTTAGATGAGTTTCACATTCCGGAGTTTGAGTAAAGAAAGCATCAACACACTCAAAGATATCAAACATGGTTTGTCTAAAAATGTGACAGAGTATGACACACATTTTAAGACCTTATTGTCCAAAATTTCTTATGATATTCATCCTAGTCGTAGATGCACAATGATTTGTTGGAGGATTTTTTACTACATTCTAAAGGGCTCTATCTCATAATATGTATATTGATCAGGGCATCGGCAACTCTACATGCTAAGGAAGCTAAGCGATGTTGATACTAGAGTGGGCCCATTATTAGAGGCATAGATCGTAGCCATGGCGAAGCAATTAGAGAATCTCTTTGCCAACTCAAAGACACAAGACGTGCAGGTGGTATATGATGCATTGATTGTGAGGTCAAGGACATACCGAGAATAGTTTCTCATGTAAGTTAGTGCATGTGTTATTCTTGGATTGTGAAATTTGTCACAAGAACCATGATGTTTGAAACTCTCCTCTCTTGCATCATGCGATTCGATTAACATGTCCATGTATTTTAAGATTTTCCATACCCATCCTAAGACACAATTGATTACAGATCGATTTAGTAAAATCAATATTTTATTTAAATCTCAATGTACAACTATGATATAAATGATATGCAATAAAATATGAATGTTAAAAATTTTATTTGATTTTATTAATGAAAGTAATTGAGAGGGATAAGGTATTAACCTTGACCTTGCTTATCTCACAGTTGACTTGGGAATGATCAATATGATGTAGGGATAAGGGCACTTATGGGTGCCCAAGTCCTCTCTGTGGGTGCCTAAGTCTACGAAAAGCTCAGATCTGGTTTTGGGAGTGTCAATATGGTTTCACACCTCTTCACATTTTATCACTACAAGATCACATAATAATCGCTAGGGTTTTCGTAAATTTGTAATGAATAAAACACATGTAAAATCCTTAAATAGACATCAAATCCTAAAAAGACAGATGGAAAATGAGGGTTCGAATGTCCTCACCACCATAATGGTGGAATTACAACCGAGTGTTGCATTACATCTTAGACCCAATGTATTTTTGTGTGCTTGTGTGTGTAATAGTTCTTCTAGGTCGCCCTCATGCCAATGACGCGAAGATAACAGGCAATAACTAGATAAAAATGTAAATGTGTGGATGGAATAGAATGAACTTCCCTTTCTATGCAGATTAATGGCCTAGATGTAGTCCCTTGCTCTATGTAGATGCTAACCCTTGATAAAAATAGTTTTCCTTTATAATGGTATGTATGTTATGTTTATACAGGGGATATCTTGTTCGAATTTCAACTCTAATCCCCAACATGCCAACTAGTACCTTAAGAGATGACAGGGAACACCGAAAAGGCCGACCTCAAATGTCAAAAATAAGATCAAACATAAAGAGGATAGGGACACCTAGTGTAGTGTCCACTTCCCTTTAACACCTTTTTTATACTGATCTTGATACTATTGATTACATTATGGACATTATTATGGTTTTGATTTAGTATGATGTTAGATGTTGGACCATGGATTATTGTTGATCTTGATTTAGTTATGATGCATGATGATTATTAGAGACACTTCATATGTGGAGGATGATATACTATTTGACATGGATATATTTTGAATGTTCTTCGGGCATGTGATTTTGGATATTGTGAGTAGACCTAGAAAATGGACATTATATGATGATGATATAGTTGTTGATATAAATTGTAAGTGATAATGTTGATTGTCTTGATGTTGTTGTGATTCATATGTATAGATGATTTTGTGATTATATTTATATCATGTTGGATGTTCTGATATGGCCACGAGGCCAAAGGAGGTATTTGTGTTTTCAGAGGTTAAAATATCACAACAAACATCGGGGATCGAGACTAACCACATTGGAATTCTAGATGAATTCAACAAGGTCACCATGGCAACATGTTTTGTGTGTGTGTGTTTTTTTGTTAGGGATTCCCATGGGGGATTACCTTGAATGTGACCAAGGGGCTTTGTGTATTTTATTAATGTGTTTTCTTTTATTATTGTTTGCATGTGTTTATTTTGTGATGCATTTACCCCTTTCATTATTCTTTTAATTGTGGAGAATTAATGTGAGTAATCATATTGTTAAAATAAATAAATCAATCAATCAAATTTGGGATATAAGAAAGTAATTATAGAAGTTGTTGGCTTTTGTATTAAATATGTAAGTGATGTGTAAGTATGTGTAAGAGTTGTGTAAGTCAGATTTTGGAGTATGAAACACTCCACCTCCTTAGAAATTCAATTTGTCCTTGGAGGCAAGTTTTGAGGCTTGTGGGACAAGTAAAACTTGTCCCATACCTCTTAAATTTATTTGCCAACCATACCTATGGTTGGAAGGTTAAATTTAGACTTTTATAATGCATTTTTTATAAATCAAGTTGCATGTTTTAATTGCACTCTTCTTACATTTTATTAAATTCAGTCCTTTGGGGTGTGGGTTGTTTGGAGTGTGTAAGTAAATTGTCATATTTTCACCCACCTCTTTATTTTTCTTGGGAGAATGAATTTTTGACTTTTGTGTTGGAGTTGAGGATGTGTGATGTGGCATCCTACATGGATCCACCTCATCCTCTTCTCTTCCCTCCTCTATAAAATTCAAACTCTTTGCTTGTTTTGGGTTGTTGAAACATTTTGCATGCTTCCTTGGGGTGAATTTTCTTGTGATTGGAGCTCTTGCTTTTGGAAGGAGATTGGAGAACTTTGCATGCTTGTTGGTTGCTGATTTTGGGACTGTGTTTTTGACATTGAAAGCTTGTTGTGTTGGAACAAATTCTACCATGGAGAGGTAGGAGCTTAGCTCTTCATTTATGCTTTTATTTATTTTGTGTTTGTGTGAATGGTGAATGTTTTGTGTGTTTATTGGCTATTTGGGTAGACTGCCATAGGAATGGTGTAGGAGAAGGCTATGGGGAATTCATGTGGGGGGCATAAGGGAATGCCAATGGCATTAGAATTATTGTGGAGGGAGTTTGGGATTGGGATCCACCATGGAAAAGAAATAGCTTGCATTTCTTACTTTGTGGGGGGCATAAGGAAATCTATGGGGGCATAAGGAGGGATTGTGGGGGCATAAGGATATGTGTGATGAATTATATTGGTGGTTTGTTACAGGTGGATGCCCAATTCCCATTGGGAGGCATAAGCAGCTTCCCCCATAGCTCTTGCTCCTTTGGCTTGCATGATGAAGCCTGAGTTCTTTAATGTTTCAATGCAGTTGTAAACTACTGTGTTGTTTGAACTGTGTTTTTAATTTGAAATGTGCATGTTGAAAGATTGTTGTGTATGTTTTGTGGAATCCTGTTGTTGCCATGAGTTAAATCACACCTTCTATTACATTGTGGTTGGGGGGATTAGGGCCAATGAAAAGGATGACTTCTCCTCTTCATTTGATGTCTTGGTTAGGTGGAGAGCGTTGCCTTTCCCCCACTTTTGTTGTGATCAAATTGGAAGAAAAGGAACTTTGCATGTTGTTGTTTTGAGTAGAGGAAAATACAGTTTGACAGTACCTTGAGAAACAAAATCTTTTGTAACCTTTCCCACTTTGAAGTGGATGAAATTTGTAAATATCTTGTAATGGAAAGATATTTGTATTGAGCTATGAAAGTTGTAAATTTGAAATGTGACAGATTTATATACTCTGTTCTATTCATTTGAAAGAAAGAAATTGAAATCTGTTAATTGCATTCAAGGAATTGAGAGATGTAAAGTTGTTTTTGGAAGTCAATAAAGGATTGCAATACCTTTCTCCATTTGCATTGTTGCATTGAAATCTGAACTTTAAATATTATTGAAATCTCTATTTGAAAGAAAGGAATACGTATGAAGGAATTGTATTACTTTGTCCTTTTGAAAATATGACAAAATTGGAAACCAGACTTTACATTTTAGCTTTTAAATGGTTTGATTAAATCACTTAAATGTATTAGACTAGAATAGAAATGAAATTTCCATATATGGAAGATGAAAAATGATATCCGGACCTCTAGAAATTGATCTCTATTGTAAATTCAAAACTTGCAAATAATTTATTTAAAATGCATAGTTCAAATCAGAATAATAATCAACATTGAAACATTAAAATTTAGTATGCTATGATATCAATGAACTCAATTTGACAAAAACACTTAAGGAAATAATTTAAAACATTGCAAAATCGGGCCCAAACCTTTCACACTTTTTCTCTCACAAATGTTGGAAAATTCAAATTGGAAATCAATTGAGCAAAATTTCCTTTCAATACATCCTAAAATCCTTCTCTAATAATTCTCCATGTTTGTTTGGCATGTTGAGTGAAGGAGGAGATCAAATTGAACAAAATTTTATAAGTTAAAATTTACCAGTTTGCTTTTAAAAAGCCTGCATAACATTTTCATGAAATTGACCCCTTAAACTTTATCAAAATCTAAAATTAATGATTCTTGTGCAAAGAGGGCATCGAGAGCTTTCCAAAAAGTCCTTGTTTTCCCAAAACTGAGATTTCTATCAAAAGTTATGGCCTTTTGAAGTTTTCTTCACTGGCATTAAAATTTTGGGAAAATTTTCCTTGGCGGGCCCGTGGCCCAAATTTTCCTTGGGACTTAATAATTTTTTTGTGAATTTTTTAAATTTTCCCACCGCCTCACCGTCCCTAGCCAATCAAAGGCTACCACGTGGCCTCACGAGGCATCGGCAGAGGCGCGACATAATTTTCTTCCTTAGAACCTTTTTAAAATTTTGGAAAATTTTCTTAATTTCTCCACCAGCCCGCCATGCAATCCCGCATCCAATCGGGTACTACCATGTGGCATGGTGGAGGGGTGAAACTCTTGAAACTTTATCCCTTTTGAGAAAATTTTGTTTTTGGAAATTTTTGCAATTTCCTCCGTGACCCGTACTCCCACCCTTGCCTTGAAATACCATCTCTGCGGAGCGGCCGGGCAGTGTGCAACTCACCCCTTATCTCCCCCTTTGGCAAAATTCCCCAAACATCTCCACCGCCCCGCCCTTCCCTCATTTTTTTCCGCTTTGGCTTGGAGCTTGACATGTGTCCCCACCGGTCCCACGGGTGCGCGGGCACAAATTGGATTCCCACTCCCCACGGAGGAAAAATTTGCAAAGTCTTCCCACGACCTCGCCAACTCACCCTTTTGGGAAAATTTTCATCCTCTGGATCATGGGGCCCACTCTTGGGGAAAATTTTCACCCCAAGGCCCGCCAGACCCATAACTTGAGTTTTATGAGGAGTTAGGAGGACTTCTTTATATCATTGGAAAGGTGAGGAAATTTCCTATCCAATGAGAATGATTTAGGGAATTTTTGAATGCGTTAAAGTGTGAGAAAATCAAGTTGAAACTCTAAGCCTGTTAGAGAGTGGGTATGGTGATAATTTACCCTCCGAACCTAATTGAAACTTCTAATCCTAAAATTTGGACCTTATGAACCTCTATAATCGTTAATATAAGAAAAGTCTATTCTAGTGGAATATAATTGTTTTAGAACTTGTTAGGGAGCCTATTTGCATGTTAGAATGTGGTACACCTTCTATGTGTTACACTCGGGTATTTTTACGGGTCCCGCTCGCCATGGTGAGCGGAGTTAGATGGGGTTCGGAGGCGAAGCCCCAAGCAAATTTTCATGGGTGGTTTATTAACCCATGGGTAATGGGTAACCGCATGGGCTGTTTTGGGCCCATGGTTTTTTCGGTCTTTTGCCCATTGTTTTGATACCCATGGTTTTTTGCCCTTGGTTTAATACCCACGGTTTTTAACAAATCCGCTTAAGCAGCTTGTCTATTTATATGGTCTTATGCATATGATAGATGCACAAGTAAATGTATTGCAGATGTGTTTTGAATTCGGGTGTGAATTTCAGAGAGTTTGTTGAGCATAGCTCCAAACGGATCTCGGGTATTGTATTGAGAGAGTGGAGGCTTGTAATAAAATCCGAGCAAGTGATTCTTGGTGGACGTAGCCCAAATTGGGTGAACCACGTTAAATCTTGTCTCTCTCGTGTTGTGTTATTTATTCTCGCACTTTTATTTGAGATCCGTAATATTTTCTCGCATATTAGTTTCTACTGCATGCATTCTCATAAGGGATTATTCCGCATATTTTATCTCTTATTTCCTAACAATTGGTATCGAGCTGGTTTGGTTTGTCAAGTGTTGAATCGCAGGAAAGTTTTTAGCTTGAGTGGGAGCTATGGCGATGAAAGGAAGATCTAGGGTTGATAAATTCAATGGGCAGAATTTCAATCTTTGGAAGATGCAGATGGAAGATTACCTTTATCAAAAGGATCTTTATACTCCACTGTCTGAGAAGGTGAACAAACCCTCGAGTATGACAGATGCGGAATGGGATTTGCTTGATAGGAAGGCACTTGGGACAATCCGGCTGTGTCTTGCATCTTCGGTATTATTTAATGTTTCAAAGGAAAAGACTACAAAAGATCTAATGGATGCATTAGGAAGTTGTATGAAAACCCTCTCGCCTCTAACAAGATATTTTTAATGAAAAAGTTGTTTAATATGAAGATGTCTGAGAATAGTTTAGTAGCAGATCATTTAAATGATTTCAATACGGTTGTGAATATGCTAGCTTCAGTTACAATAGAATTTGATGAAGAAGTTAGGGCTTTATTAATTATGTGCTCTTTACCTGAGAGTTGGAATAGCCTGGTAATGGCGGTAAGTAACTCGGTTCCAGCTAACTCAAGTCAAGTTTGAGGATGTCAGTAGGGGTGATTCTAAGCGAGGAAATGTGAAGAAAAAGCTCCAGGAATCTTCTACTTCAGGGAATGCTTTGATAGTGGAAACTAGAGGGAGACAGAAGAATAGAGGAAACCGTGGAAAATCAAAAGATCGGGCAAGGTCAAAATCCAAGAACAAGATTGTATGCTGGAATTGTGGAAAGCCTGGGCATGCAAAGAAGGACTGTTGGGAGCTTCGGATAAGAAGAAACAACAAGAAGAAAACAAGGAGGCAAATGTGGCATCGGGTAATGTATGTCAGGATGCTTTGATTCTTTCTTTGCATAATATTACTGAATCTTGGGTTTTAGATTCAGGGGCTTCTTTTCATGCTACTCCACATAGGCATTATTTTGTTGATTATGTTCAAGGGGATTTTGGGCATGTTTTTCTTGGTGATGATGAGCCTTGCAGCATAGTTGGAAAAGGTTCTGTTCAGTGTTAAGATGCGTAATGGGAATACATGGCTATTGAAGGATGTCGACATGTGCCTACATTAAGGAGAAATTTGATATCGGCAGTGGGCAATCGGGAAGTGATGGTCAGTACGTGATATTTACAACTAACTCTTGAAGGTTACTAAGGGTGCTCTTGTGGTGGCAAGAGGTAAGAAGGTTGGAACCTTGTATTTAACCACCGATAGTACTAATGATTGTAATCTTGTGGCTTCGATGTAGATACAACATTATGGCACTATAGGCTCTGGCCATATGAGCCATAAGGGCATGGACATCATAAAGAAGAATTTTCCTAGATATACGAAACAGTGTTTGGAGTTCTGTGAGGACTGCATATATGGGAAACAAAGCGAGTAAGGTTTCTCAAGGTCGACCTACAAAGAAAGAGAGTAAGTTAGAGCCGGTGCATTCTGATGTGTGGGGCCACTTAGGTATCATCTCTTGGGGGTTCAAGTTATTATGTTACTTTTATTGATGATGCAACAAGGAAAGTTTGGGTTTATTGTATTAGAAACAAATCTGATGTATTTGACACTTTTGTTAAATGGAAAGCCTTGGTAGAGAAATGAAACAGTCTTAAGCTAAAATGTCTCAGGTCAGATAATGGAGGGGAGTATTGCAGCAACAATGAATTTAATGATTATTGTTCTAAGAATGGAATCCAGGAAAAAGACGGTTCCAGGAACTCCGCAGCAGAATGGGGTATTAGAAAGGATGAACAGAACAATAATGGAACGTGCTAGGAGCATGAGATTACATGCAGGACTGCCTCTTTCTTTTTGGGCGTATGGTGAGCACAATGTGTACTTGATAAACAGAGGACCCTCAAGTGCCTTGATGGAGGCATACCCGAGGAGGCTTGGTATGGTAAGAAAGTTGATTATTCATTTCTTAGAGTCTTTGATGTGAGGTGTTTGTTCATATAGACAAGGATGATAGGACCAAGCTAGAGGCTAAATCGTAAAAAATGTACTTTCATTGGTTATGGTGGTGATGACTTTGGATATAAATGTTGAGTATTAAGGACAAGAAAATCATTCGATCTAGGGATGTGGTCTTTAATGAGAAAGTCATGTATAAGCAAAGAGTCAGCAGGAAAATAGGAAGAATCCAAGAAAGAATATACAACGGTAGAGGATCTTCCTGATGGGAAAGTGACACATGAATCAATTCAGAACCCCTCAACAGAACCCCAAACTCCTATATTGAGGAGGTTCTAGGTAGGTAAGAAGAGAACCCGAACGTTTTTCTCCTTCTCTTTATTATTTATTACTCACCGATAGTGGAGAGCCGAGAGCTTTGATGAAGCAATGCAGTAGATGCCAGAAGAAGTGGGAGCAAGCCATGGATGAGGAGCATCAAGCTCTCATGGAGAACCGTAGACATGGATTTGGTGAAGCTACCCAAGGCAAAAGAGCATTACAGAATAAGTGGGTGTTCAGAGTCAAAGACGAAGAAGGAGGAAAGAAAAGATATAAGGCCCGGTTGGTGGTCAAGGGGTTTGCATAGAAACAAGGTATAGATTTTGATGAGATTTTTTCTCCTGTAGTAAAAATGACTTCTATTAGAACTGTTCTAGGAATAGTTGCAGTAGAAGACTTGCACTTAGAACAACTTGATGTAAAGACTGCATTTCTCCATGGTGATTTGGAGGAGGAACTATATATGCAGCAACCAGAGGGCTATGAGGTCAAAGGTAAAGAGGAGATGGTTTGCAAACTGAAGAAAAGCTTGTATGGCCTAAAACAAGCTCCACGTCAATGGTATAAGAAGTTTGATAGCTTCATGATGGAGCAAGGTTATATCAGATGCCATTCTGACCATTGTGTGTATACAAAGAAATTTGAGGATGGAAGTTATATTATCCTCGTGTTTGTATGTTGATGACATGTGGTCAGCAGGTAAAAACATGTAGAAATAAAAGTACTCAAGAAGCAACTAAGTGAATCCTTTTCATATGAAGGATTTGGGTGTAGCCAAACAAATCCTTGTATGAGGATATCTCGGATAGGAAGGAACGGAAGCTGACTTTATCTCAGAAGAGTACATTAAGAAGGTCTTTGAGAGGTTTAATATGCAGATGCTAAACCGGTTGGGACTCCTTTGCAGGCCACTTCAAGTTATCAAAGGAGCAAAGTGTCCCAAGACAGAGCAGAAAGAAACCAGATGTCAAAGGTACCTTACTCATCGTAGTTGGCTGGCGCTTGATGTATGTATGCTATGGTGTGCACTAGGCCTGATATTGCCCATGCAAAGGGGAGCTGTGAGTAGATTTATGAGTGATCCGTAAAGAGCATCGGCAAGCAAGAAAAAGTGGATCCTTCAAGATTTGAGAGGGACCATGGGGACAGCTTTTGTGCTACAAAGGATCGACACCACTTTACGTGGTTATGTAGATTCGTACATGGCTGGAGATGTAGACAGAGGGAGGAGCACAACAAAGTTATATTTACACCGTAGGTGGGACAACAAAGTGAGCTGGATTTCATGACTACGTAAGTTGGTGGGCTTTGTCAACCACGGAGGTTGAGTATGTTGCTGCCACAGGCAAGCAAAGAGATGATTTGGCTACAACAATTGCTTGAGGAGTCAGGGGCATAAGCAAGAGGAATGTAAGCTATATAGTGATAGTCGAGTGCTATACACCTAGCTAAGAACTCGCTTTCCACTCCGTGACGAAGCATATACAGCTTGAGATATCACTTCATCAGAACAGCTTTGGAGGAAGATAAGTTGAAGTTGGAGAAGATTCATACCACTTAATCCTCAGAGTACATGATGACCAAGGTGGTCACAAGGGATAAACTAAAGCTATGTTCAGCTTTGGTTGGCCTTCGCAGATGACAGTGAAGGGTTGAGAAGCTTGCTCAGTGGAAATCAGTCTCCAAGTGGGAGATTGTTATGTTTGTGGAGCCTATTTGCATGTTAGAATGTGGTACACCTTCTATGTGTTACACTCGGTATTTTTACGGTGGTCCCGCTCGCCGGTGAGTGGGTCAGGGGGTTCAGGGGCGAAGCCCCCGAAGTAAATTTTCATGGGTGGTTTATTAACCCATGGGTAATGGGTAACCATTATGGGCTGTTTTTGGGCCCATGGTTTTTTCGGTCTTTTGCCCATTGTTTTGATACCCATGGTTTTTGCCCTTGGTTTTGATACCCACGGTTTTGTATCAAACTGCTTAAGCAGTTGTCTATTTATATGGTCTTATGCATATGATAGATGCACAAGTAAATGTATTGCAGATGTGTTTTGAATTCGGGTGTGAATTTTGTAGAGTTTGTTGAGCATAGCTCCAAACGGATCTGGGTATTGTATTGAGAGAGTGGAGGCTTGTAATAAAATCTGAGCAAGTGATTCTTGGTGGACGTAGCCCAAATTGGTGAACCACATTAAATCTTGTCTCTCTTGTGTTGTGTTATTTATTCTGCACTTTTATTTGAGATCTGTAATATTTTCTACATATTAGTTTCTACTGTTGCGATTCTATAAGGGATTATTCCGCATATTTTATCTCTTATTTCCTAACATTCCTAACAAATCCTAGGTTGTTTCTTGGGTCTCAAGTGGGTTGTTTTAGTGGGCATCACACCTAGGATGAACAAGAGTGCCTAGCGCTACTTTCCAACCTAGGGTCCAAGTGTCTAGAGACAAGTGATGACAAATGAGTGATAACTAACAGGTAGGGATCCTCGAGACCGACTTAATCAAGCGTGTGTATGAGTGATGTAAGACAAACAATAATAATACCAATAAGACAAAGAGATGGACTATGGAACAAGTCATAAGTGAATCTTTTTTACGTAAGATCCATATATATAACAACATATTTGACGGTATAATAATAGTAGTAAGTATGTTATTTTGTGTCTACATTTGCCCCCACTTTATGTTGGTGAGTGAAATCTCGATAACATAAAGTAGATAGAGATGCATACTTGAGAAGTCCGGAGAATCCCATGTCACTGAAGTACATGAAGAGTGTAGTAGAAGTACGTGCCAAGTGAGAACATATAGTGTGACAAACCATGGATCAACATGTTGATCCATGTAATGTGATGAGGGACATGGGACCGTTATGAGAATCACTAAGTGAAATAGATGATGTTGATAGTGAATGATTAGAGATTGGGTGATTTTGTCATTAATGGAGATGTGATGGGGAATGGAGTGATTAGTTTGTAACTTTGATTGTGTGTGTATGTGTGAAAAACCAAGGATTTGGCATCCCGCCACTAGAGGAATGGTGTAGGGAGAGAAGTCTAGTGTCTCTCTTACTTTAACCACATCCTCAAAAATCTAGCCATCAGAAATGAAAAGATCAAAATTTGTTGATTTTGGATCCAATTTTCGATTAAACGTGATAACCCATATAGGAGTAGTATAGGAAAGGAAATTAAGTCTCATTTCCCCCACTTTAAGGGTGTCGTTTCAATGTGTACAAGTGGCTCCCATGTTAGGTCATCTGGAAGTAATCATGAAATGTATAATAACTTCCTATGTTAGCTCATTATGGAAAGCGATGATATAACTCTCGAGTTAGGTCATATGGGAGGATAAATGCACTGTGTTCATGTCAATTGGTTGATATGATTAAAATTTATGTTGTCAAAATTTGAATGTATGATTGATTGATTGGTTGGTTGATTACTCGTGGAGAGATTTTACGCTTGTTTCTCCCATGTTAGGTCATTAGGGGGAATTGCTAAAAAGTGATGTGACATGTTGTATGGTGTATGAGCAAATGTTTGATAATGGTGTGTTAAAGAATATAGATTTTTCACATAATGGAGTAAGGGTAATTATAGGATGACCCCAATTGTATTTCCCCTTTCAGGGAAAGGGGGAGTGATGATGAGAACAAACACTGAGTTGAAAGTAATCACGTAATGATGAGTATGTGATGGATATCGCAAAAGGTTGTGTATATTAAGTGTAAACGATGGTGAATAGGAATAGAATGTGTGTGAAATGTGTATGATACGGTAGTAGGTGGAATTATGAAGAGAATTCCACAAATGAGATAAAAATCGAAGTAGGTATGCTCAAGATATGATCGAAACCATGCAATGTGAATTAGTTGAGAGAATGAACACGATGAATGACCATAGTAAAGTGAATAATGGAAAGTTACTATAAATAGCAGTGTAAAAATTAAATAAGCAACTCATTTGTCTTTTGTGCAAGTGTGATAGTGAGCTTTGAGTGTGTGAGGATGTTACAAGTTAGAGTAATGTGACCAAGTCAATTCGAGATGGTAACAACAACCGTGGCATCACGTACGACAACGAAGTTGGTAAGCGTGATTTTTTCAAAAATGTGGTGATAGTAGTCATTTTGAATGATTTTTGCAAAATTTGTATTTTTGAATTTCTTAGCATTTTGGACCTGGACAAGAGCGGTGAAGGTGCTAATGACCTTCGTGGATAGGAGTACCTAAACATGGGCATTGGTGTCCTGCTCCTGGGTGCCCCTATCCTACTTTTGGGTGGCCATGTCCAGAGAGTGTGAGTTGAGTCTAGAGTGATGTAAATGTGAAAGTTAATGTGTGTTGATGTTGTAAGTGAGTATGTTTTTATATGGATGATGCTCTAAGGATGTGTTTGTTGATGTTTTGTGTTGTGCGAGAGGGCATCCATTCAAGGGAGTTTTGTGGTGGCCATCATTTGAGTACATTACTCGACTAGGGTTGTTAGATGATGAGTGGGATCTTCTCGGACCGTGTTGTCCTGTGACACATAGCAAAGAGATGGTGGATATGCCCCATAATATGCCTATACTTACAACATTGTGCAAGAGGTGGTGTGTAGATATTTACACCTTTTGTTACCTACAGGGGAGATGACAATTAGCCTAGAGGACGTGTATCACATACTGCAATTACCTATTGTTGGCGCAAGGGTACAGGTTATGGTAGTGGATGATATGCAAAGACAGATGAGGGCGTAAGGCGGTATTTTATGGGGACCTGAGTTCCTACCAAGGCCCATATTAGCCTAGATGTTATTTTAATATCGGGGTTCCATGATTGTGGAAGTTTATTGCCATGGTGATAGCATCATCAATTGTAGTGGAGGGTGGTGGTGTAGGCATCTTATATAAGATGCATGTTATCTACCATCGGATACGAGAGAGAGCACTAGGTATGCCTAGGCACGATGTGTATTGGACCACATATATAGAGATCTATACAAATTTACATAGGAGGAGCATGGGGGTGGCATTGAAGCTACAACATTGTTACATGTATGGGCCTACGAGCATATTGCAGTATTGAGGCCAGTTGGTGGGCCATGAGGAGAGTGGGCTAGACCAGATATATTTACAGGTAGGTGGGTTAGTATATGGGATAGGAAGATAGAAATAGACACCTATAGAGCCATGTTGAATCACATGGGGCCGTGAGGCCATACCAAGACTACGAAGGATGGCCAAAGGATGTAGTAGAGTTATGATGTGTACGTCATACTATGTGGTTAGAGGATCGATTTCTAGGGGTGGTCGAGTTATTTCAGGTTAAGTAGGTTTCACAACAGTTTGGCATGGCCCAAGACATGCCCCAAAGCCATATGTATGGGTTAGAGATATTAGGGCACTGAGGAGGGTTGGAGCGAGACCAGGGCCCACAATAGGGAAGCTAGCACCATGGCCGAGACAAGGCATATGCGGTAATAAAGTCGATAGATGCAGACGATGTGGGGTGTACACAGGCATAACATGCATGGTGGGCCTCATATCGGTGGGGATTTTTGTTTCTAATTTTGTTGGATGTGGCAGGGTTACCACTAGGAGGAGTAGAGGGGCAAGCACCGACCTCGGTGGAGTAGTGGCAACAATAACAAAGTGCGAGTATTTTTATAGTTATGTTGTATGATTTGTTGGTTGGTTGTGTAATGGTCATTGTTGTCTAATGTGTTGTTCTTATGGTTATAGGTGATGCGTATTAGTCATTTATTATGGACACATCTATCCGCACATTGACACAAAATGTGCCCACCGACATATTCGTAGGTGGAGGCATGTTAGAGCATGTAGATGATATAATGCGGAAAGCATGCCCATTTGTTTGAGTCGATTGCGATAGTTGCGAATGATGTGTATTGTGCTTCGAGTGAGAGAGATGAAGCATGAGAGGAGACATGAAGAGCTAGAGAGGCGGCGGGTGGAGGTCCTCTAGCATAAGATGTATTTTCTTATTTTGTTGAGTTACAAAGTCACTTCACGGAGTAGTCGATGGAGAATACCCTATTACGTAGAAAAATAGAGAGATATAGGGGCTACGACCAATAACGTAGGGTGAGCGGCAAGGCTTCTAGTTCTAGAGCTCTTGCATTGGTAGATAGTGATAGTGATGACGAGATTTGATATATTTTTATGTATTGATGTAGGGAGTTGCCCCCAATGATAGGGTTTTTTGTAACTATGATTTTGATCAAGATATATATGGACCATTGACATATGTTGTTATATTTGATGTTTATTAATGATGATTGGGACTCGTATGTTGATATATGATGTGTTGATGATTGTCATTATATTGGATGTTTTGTTGTTGTGAATATTGTTGTGGTGATTTGATTTTATAATGTATAGTTGTTGATGATGAGTAATGATAGTATAATGATGATGTAGCATATAAGATGATAGATAATGTATGTAGTATAATTGGGATGTGTGATAGATAAAAGAGTGCATTTTATGTATGTTAGTTGGATATTTTGTCAAAAACAAAATATGAGGTTTAACCACAGTACATGAGACTATGTCTCTCCTCAAATAAAGGGGAGGTACCCTATTTATTACTAATCTAAAACACACCAGAAGATATATAAAATATTCACACTATTCTAATCATTGGGGTTGGGATCTCATCTCGTAGCTTTATGGAAATATGAATAAAGAAAAAGAAAGTAGAGGGAAAGAATAATTTATCAGAATGAGAAAAGAACAAAATGTATGGGAACGTGCTTTTTCTTGAGCAAACACAGATCAAAAGATAATCACATGCGATTTTAAATTGTAATAACTTGCAGAAGATCTAATAAACTAGATATTTAAATCAAAGAATGATTTAAAGCATTTGAACATAAGAACAATACCTCAAACCAAAAATATATTCTCCACAACACAAATTTTGCAATAGATTATCTTTTATATTCTTCAATGATTAAAAGAAAACACACAATCTTTCTCTTTCTCAAATCTAAACTCTATGTCATATCAAAAACTTCCAACCCTTTGGAATGCTACAACATCTCATATATATAGAGAAGGGAAGGAGAGAAAATAGGAAACAATTGCAACAACATACTAAAAATAGTAAATATGAGTAATTAGTTCATTTGACTGGTTCTCACACAGAGACCTAGTCAATCCTTCCAAGTTCATAGGATGTTGAAACAATATTGAAAAATACATGTCAAATGGAAAACAAAAATGACATGAAAGTTCATCACTCAAACTTGTCTTTTTCTTCATCTTGTACCACTCGCCTATCACGAAATTCTTAAAACTTTTGGATCATGTCTTGAACTTCTTCTTCATCTAGTCCATAGGAGTATTGATTCAGGACCTCGTAGGTTTCCTGTGTGTTGCTAACAATCCCTAGAAGCCTGCAAAATTTTTGTTATACTTTTCCAAGGTGCTCAAAACACTTTCATAGAGGATTAGCTTGTCAATAGCTACCATATCAATTTTTTCACCTACTGCAGATTCCTTCTCTACCAATTCCTGAAAACACTTTGTATAGATCATCTGTAGGTAGAATATTCAAGCTATCATCTATAACTCTTGTGAAAATCTTTGATAATTCTTCATCAAATTCATTAGTAGCATCCAACACTTGATCCTTTGATTCTCTTAGTTTGCTACAAGCTTCATTAAGGATTTTGACTCAGAATTCAATCACTTTGCAAAACTCAAAATGCTTATCAACATCTAGAACTACTCCCTCCTTAACCAAGGTTTCTAAATGAATATTTTTAAGCCCACTGAGAGCTTCCAAAGTTAACTCTAAATTACCAATTTCTTCAAGGAGTTCATCATTTAACCTATCAACATCTTTCCTCACCTCTTCCAGAGAGTTGAAAACATTCACTAAATCACTAAGGGTCTTTTTTCCTTGAACAAGAAGATGTTGAATCCATTCATCAATAACTCTACCCTTCTCATTAAAATTTTCCATTCGGGTACTTGATGAGAAATCAAAATGAATGGGGGTAGGCGTAGGAGTTATTATCTACATCTGGGAAGGCTTGGAGAGTTTGAGTAACACTTCCATCAACTATTCAACCTTTTCCTTTAATTCATCCCTTGAGACCTTAGTCTCTTTGAGCTTCTTGTTGGGGCACCTTTAGCAATAACCTTTCCAAGATCGACCCTTGTGATCTAATAATATGTAGCCATTATGTCTTCCTTGGTTTTTCTGCAGCGGGTATGGTGATCTTTGTAATTTTTTGACCGGATGCGTCAACTGAGATCCATAAAATGGTCTTGGGTTTCTTGGTTGATTAAGTAGGTTTTGGATTTAATGAGATAAAATTGAAAGCCTCAAGTGGAACAACCACTTTTCTCTTCTTTAGAGTCTGGCCAACTAACCATGAGGGAACTGAAGCAGAAGGTGCCTCTAGGAGAGGAACTAAGATCGTTCCAGAGGAAGTTGGAGGAGTGGGAAAAGTGGTTATTAGGGATGGAGGATTTTAGAGAATTGCGATAACAATGGCGGATGACATTGGAAGAGGAAGGGGAATGGAGACTAGGATCCCATAAGACATTGGTAACTCCAAAGTCAATCCTACTCCACTCGAAAGAGGGGATAAGGATGAGAAAACACTCTCCATGGTGGATGCAAGTGGTGATGATGGAAATGGAGGAGAATGAGGAGAGAGAAAGAAAGAGAGAAGGAGAAGAAATGGAAGGAAGCACTAGAGATGACTGAGTGGATTCAAGCATATAAGGAGTGCCAAGAGTAGAAGAAGAGACAGGTAGATCGGCCACAATGCTTACTAGAACTTCCTCTGGGATTGATGGAGGGGAGAATCAATAAATTACTTGAGGAGAATGTATACCTCCCAATTGATATAGGAAATGAAATGGCAACCTTATGTTTACTCTGTTGAAACTTGTGAAAATCCAAGAGTTGTTGGACCAATTCCATAAGAATTAATTTATCACTTGGATATCTTGGAAGACGCATTGGTGTTTATGAAAATATGACAACCCACAAATATGTAAACTTTCTAAATTGCAAAAATATGCATCCCCACTTTGATACTTCATTCCACGTAGCATCCAAGACTCTTCGCTTTGCAAGATCAGATCTAATCTACAGATAACCTCATAGAAGAAGGCATCATTAACTCTTTTGAAATGTTCTAAGCTTCCTTTCAAAGACAATTGGGGATAGAACTTGTAGATGTGATCAGTGGACCTGTTACCTTTTGAATCCAACCCGGATAATTCCTCATTTTGGCGGCAACATAGGTGACATAGGACATCATGTAAAAATTGTCTCATGGAAAGGATTGTTTTCATTTGAGCGTCAATGGTATCGCTAATGAAGGTTCCCAATCAAGATATTGCTCATTCTTTTTAATGATGGTGATGAAATGATACATCCACCCATGAAATTCCCTAGCTTTTGGGAGCCCAAATACCCTACTAAGGAGTGTAATAATATCACAAATTTCTAAACTAAAGTCACTCCTGGGGACCGTTTTAAAAAAACTTAGATATAGTGGGCTTAATTTTAATCAGAACTTCTTGTTCACATGCTTAACACAATTTTCTAGATCATTATCCCAGGCCTATTGAGCTAATTGAAGATTTGTACCAACATATTCCTCAAAATTGGGAAGCTTGAGGAGTGCATCAAAATAATCTATATCCAATTTGATTACTACTTCTCCCACTTGATTCCACACTAACCTTGAGTTCAAATCATAATTATTAGTGCATGTAAGAATAAATTCGGGACACTGAGTAGAAACGGGAAAAATTGTTACCAACGGTAATCCACTTACACAAAGAGATTGCATCCATGAAGTTTGTGAGGAATATGAAATATGGCCAAAAATTTGTCCATGTCTACATGTCCCAACTCTGTGTCCCTGATATCAAAATTTGAATCAATGTTTGAGGGATCCACAACACTTGATACTTATACTTCATTTCTTTTGTTCCTTCCTTCTTACCCTTTCCCTTTCCTAAATTAGACATGGGAACTTGCCACAAAGGTTCCTGAAAGCCCTGGAAGAGAGTTGGGTTTGGGACCATGCTCAACAATTGTGAAAGTATGATATACCGTGTCGGGAAATAGGCATTCTCAAACACCTAAGAAAACCTAACACACTAGTCGTGGTTTGGATAATGATTTACAATGAGGAAACTCTACACACTGCAGGTTTAGAGTCTTACTTGGTAGGGTCAAAAGTGCAAGTACTTGGAAGTTTGAGCTTCTCGAGCAACTACAAAGGTTCGGATCACTTGATTGGGCATACTACTTGCTAAGGAATGTGTAAAACCCGATTACACATATTAGGTACAAAACCTTGATTTTTGTTTCCAATTCTTCAAAATTTGAAGTCCATGAAAGCAAAAGAGAATTCACCCTTCTTATTGATATTTAAAACCAACTGACTTGGGTGAAAACATAAAGAGAAAAACGAGAGAGGATTTATTCCATCTAAATGTAACCAAGGGTATAACCAAAAGATGACCCAAAACTATGACCCAGGGAATATTTACTCACCTCAAGTTAAAAAAACTTAAATCCTTGGAGAAATAATCAAAAACACCAAGAAAAATGTGGGTCGGGTTTTGGAGGTGCACCAATAGGTGAAAAATCTACATAGTGTAAGAAAAAACAAGGTATAAAATGATGTGGAAAATCCCCTATTTATAAAATCCCTAGCATTAAATACACATAAGTCGACAAGTGTGCTCACCTACCTCCTACTAGTTGGACATTAAATGCATTGATTTTAGAATTGGGAAACCAATTGCATATGTCATTGTGTAATCGAGTCCCGAAAACCTAATACAAAGAGGACTTATAGTGTCAGACTTTAGATTCAAAAAGCATGAGGCATTTCACATGTGCTCGGGAGGTGAGTTGTTTTGATGCAGTCGTGTTCCAAAATATGAGAACATGTGGTTTGGGTCGGGTTTTGATTCAAAAGCAGAGAGAGCATGTTACATATGTTTTGCCAGGATGATGTTCCGATGCAATCGGATCTCAAACCCGATAACATGTAGTTAAAATTGAACTTTGGGTTTGGGGAATGTGGGACACTTCACACGAGTTTTGAATTTCACATGTTTGGTGCAATCAAATCCCAAAATATGATAACATAGTTCAATTTAGTCTTTCAAAATCAAGAAGCAAGGGTTATGAAGCATGTTGAATGTTGAGGGAACTTTGAAATCGATAGAAATACTTTTGGAGACATTTTTAAAGATGACTTTGGATAAAAAAGACTCGGAAGGTATTTTGTAAGAAATTTTTGATTGGTTATCTCCATTTTCTCATAAGCTTGAAAATGGGCTAACAGCTTAGCTCCGATCGGGACTTTCTTTGATGAAGCAAAGGAAGAGAACCTTGATTTCCAAAGCATGAACCATTGGGCTACGAGTCAAAAAGAGAAAAAGACACAAACAAAAACAAACACACCAAAGCCAAAGTAAAGGAACCGAAAACAAACACACCAACAAAAAGAAAACACACTACAATAAAATTAAATTATGGTACAATGCAAGAAGCTCTTACATCACTGGTGAAACAACTTGAGATGTTGCTCACTATGAGGTAGCGGGAGTTAAGTTCCATCAAGTTATGAAAGATAAAAACTATTTTCACTACTCAGTTGATCAATTTTGAATGGAACCCTCCATAGGGAGTCAAATTTTTTGTGCATCCCCTTTAGATCTCTTCTTTTGTCCTAAAGTAAAACTAGGTCCCCAACCTGAAAAATATAGTTGTTTGGATTTCTTGTCAAACATATTTTTGACCTTGTTTTTATGTTCCATGATCTTATCTTCCACCTTAAACATGCTTTCCTCCAGCTCTATTAGGTACATGATCCTTTTCTCAATGGAATCTTGGAAAGTATCATCCTCAATTATCTTAGCCAACCTCAAAGCTAGCAATTCCAAGGAGATGGGAATTTATACATCAACTCTATATAACACATGAAATGGTGACATCCCTATAGCTCTTTTAGGAGTGATATAATCAACCCACATCGCATCATATATGCTTTGTGCCATGTTTGTTGGTTCTCATCGAATAACTTCTTGATTATGGTCACCAAGTTTTTATTACTTGATTTGGCCTAACCATTGCCACGGGATAGTAATCTGATGCATGGGATAAAGTGATCCCATAACCATAACAAAATTTAGTAAGTTCATAAGATGAAAAATTGGAAGCATTATCAGCCACAATCTTATGAGGGATGTCAAACCTAACTATTATGTTCTCTTTAATGAAGTCATAGATGACTTCATAAGTAGCATGTTTTATTGGGATGGCTTCTACCCATTTTGTGAAATAGTTTGTTGCGGTTAAGACAATTGAAATCTCCAATGAAATATATTCCCCATTACTAAAATGGTTCTCTAATAACTACGAACCTCAAGGGAAGTGCTACTAATTTTGGGTGACTAAGGAACTATTGGCAAGCTTCACACTTAGCTACCCAATCAATGCATCTTGGAAGAGAGTGGGCCAATAATATCTTGCTCGCAGGATCTTGTGAGCCATTATGGATGATGAAAAGTGTCCACCACATGCCAAGTTATGAAATGCTTCCAAAAGCTTACCTTGTTGAATCTTATCTACACAGGAAGAACACTCCATCAATTCCTCTCTTATACAAACCATTATCCCAGAGTATGTACCTTTCCAATCTTAGCTAGACTATCTTCTTTTCCTTTGAACTCAAATATGCAGGACATTATCCACAAGTAAAAAAAAAGCAATGTCTGAATACCATTCATTTTTCGTACTTACAAATAACACCATTGGTAATTCCTCGTGAATTCCCTCATCATGACTTCCTCTTCGGAGTTGTTCTCAACGATTGATTGACACAAACCCTTTCCACATACCAGCTTTGTGGGTTTAATTTCTAGATCATACTCCTAAACTTTGGCAATCCAATTACCTCTCTGACTACCCAATTCTTGTTGGGTAAGGATGGATTTCACCACTGTATCAGAACAAGAACCAATGTATGAGAACTCAAAACATAATACCTGAAATGTTTGACTCGCTCTAACCATGACGTATGCATGTTTTTCAATTTGAGACATTTTCAGCTCTGTGCTCCTTCAAAGGACAACTCATAAAAGCAATAGGAGATTCAATTCCTTCCTCATTCTTTTGCATCAAGATGGTAGACACTGTGTGAGCAGAGGCATAACTATACATAATAAAATCCTTTTAAAATCTAGACATACCAAAATAGGAGCATGAGCTATAGCTTCCTTGATTTCATCAAAAGTGATCTTTCCTTTAGCACTCCATCGAAATGGGACCTTCCCTTTCATCATTTCCATAATGTGCCTTGTCTTATCAGCAAAGTTTGGAACAAATCATCTCAAGAAATTAACCTTCCCAAAGAAGGAATGTACACATGTCTTGCTTGTAGGTAGGGTGAGAATTTGTATCACCTTAACCCACTCGGGATTAATTTTAGTTCCTTCTTTTGTTATGATATGCCCCAAAATATTTCATTCTCACACCCCAAATATGAACTTCTTAGGATTCAAGGAAATCCCATGTTGCCGACACCTCATCAAGACACGTTCCAAGTGATCACAATGGTCATGCCTATTTTTTGAAAAGACCATAAGGTCATCCAGGTACACCACTATAATTTTTCCCATTAAATCCTTGAATGTTAAGTCCATAGCCCTTTGAAAGTATCTCTGACATTAATAAACTCGAATGACATCTTTCGATAAGAAAATGTTCCCGTGGAGTGGTGAACATTGTCTTATGTTGATCTTCCACAACCACGACAACTTAGTTACATCCTGAAAATCCATCTAACATAGACATCATCTTAGACCCCGTGGTTGTTTGTAACACTTGATCCATGATAGGCAAGAGGTAACTTTCCTTTAATGAAGATTGATTGATATTCTAGAATTTAACACATATTTGGATCTCTCCATTCTTCTTACATACAAGAATGATGTTATCCACCCATGTAGAATGGTGAATGGGGAAAATAATCCTCGCATCCAACATCTTTTAAATCTCAACAAGAATAGTACCTGAGATTTTGGGATTGTAATGTCATTATTTTTCCGATATGGTTGAGCATCTAATTTCAGAGGGATACTATGTTGCACATCCTTGGGCTTAAAAGACTTCAATTCTATAAGACCACACCAACACATCCATATATTTCTTCAAGAGTGCAACAAACTTCCTTTTCTCTTCAGAGAGAAACATTTACCAATATTCACAATCTATGGTTGTTTAGGGAGCCTATATTAACTTGTTCAACTTTAGCAGATGAATTTCCCTCAAACTGTCTCTTATTTTGGATGAAACGATCATGTTTATCAAACAATCCTTCAAGTGACACCAAGCCTTTGGGAATCTTATTTCCCTTTAGCTGAAGAAACTCACCATTGATTTCTTGTTGTGAATCAGAAATAGATTCACGAAAATCTAATTTTGAACCTTCAAAATAAAGCTCGCTGAAATTGTTAGATTTCTCTAGAAAAGCCAAGACTTGTTGATCATCATTGAATACTTGCCAATGTGAAGAATTATCTGGGACACTTGGTCAATAAACTATCTCAATAGTATACTTGTCTTCTTTGAACTCGGGGTGAGGTAGAAGTAGTGAAGCGGATACTGCAAGAGAATCCACTTTGTCGTTATGATCTCTTGGTACTGCCTTAATTAAAAAGGCATCAAAGTATTCTATACAATCCCAAACCATGTTCCTGTAATGTTTCAAATGATCATTCTTCACCTGATAAACATTCCTGACTTGATTGACAATCAACTCTACATCCCCTTGCACTTTCAGATTCTTGATCCCTTTCTCCTTCGCCACTACTAATCCTAATAACAATGCTTCATATTCAACAGTATTATTAGTGTTATCAAATTGTAACTTAAAGGAAAAATGAAAGATCTCAAACTCAGGAGAAATGAGTACTACTCTGTGCGATTTGGAGTTAAAGTAACTCATGTGAAACTCTAAATTCCAAATAGCATTAGGATCCTTTTTTGAACACATAACGTGGCAAATGAGATCATGCAATGATGGATGGATGAGATGGAGAATGCACATGAGTAATATCATGTGGCAATGGATGGATAATGACCTTAGAACTATCTGAAGGAGGTAACTCAACCAGAGTAACAACACGCCTAGGAGGGAGTGTAGATATAGACCTCTCACATGAGTGAGAGCCAAAGGAAATGATGCCCTTGTCTTTTAATTTTTGTAAACTATCATGAAGGGCATAACATTCATTATCCCTATGGCCATTGATACAATGATAATCACAGTAAGGTCAATCACGTTGGCGTTACGGCGATGTGTTTATGTATGATCTTGGTTAGAAGGAAAGTGAATCAAATGCAGTGTTAAGTAATGTACATAGCACATCATGAGGTCTAGCGTGATGAGGAAAATGTAACGGTTCCCATGAAATAGAAGGAGGAGTTTGATGCATAGCCTTATGTGGATCTGGAGATGGAGGACATGTAGGCGATGGAGTAGAATGAATGTGTCTCTGCGAGTGGAGGAGATGGAGACCGTGTAGGATGCTCAATAGATGGGAGTGGAGAAGAACTAGATGATGTAGTAGTAATAATAGCAATAGGAGGAGAATATATAACATGTGTAGTAATGAGATCTTGTTCTAAGTCAATGAACCTATAGCATAAAAGCATGAATGATTCACATGTTTCATATTACAATCATTGTTTTAAGGGAGGAATCAAACTATGACAAAAAGATAAACTGTTTCTCTAAGTCAATAGGCTAGAATACTAATTGGTGCATGTAAGCATTGAATCATAAAATGTAATCAATGATAGGTTCAATTTTTCCCTGATGTAAGCTAGATAGATGATCATACGTGACTCTAGGGTCATTGTTGACTATGAATCGACGAATAAAAACTTCTTCCATCTCACAATAGGTACTAATAGATCTAAAGGGTAGATGTGTGTACCATTGGAGAGCATCATCTATGAGACTATGGAGAAAGGATTTAAGTAATAATCAATCATTGGAATATGAAGCCATATCCATACGATAATTCTTGAGATGTAAGTATGGATTTCCAGTACCATAAAAACATGAAAATGTAGGCATAACAAAATCCTTGGGAAATGTTGAGTTGTGGATCTTTTTGGGAATAGGGTTTCCGTGCAATGAATTATTATCAATGGAAGCATAATAGGCCTTGCTTTCTAGTGTGAGATATTGGACCTAAGACTGTAAGTTATCAAAAACATGCACGAGGGACAAGACATCATGTGGAGGAATAAAAGAGGATGGTAATAATGTGTTAAGCGGTTGCAGAATTTACCATTATGAGTAATCATAGGAATATTAAGAGGATATATAGGAGATTCCAACACTATGGGTGTTGGCCTTTGTGGGTAAGTTTTTAATCGATGTCAACCCCCATTAATGGAAAAAGGTGTCATGCAGTCTTGAGAGTCCTCATATGGTGTTAGTCAATGGTCAAGCATGAAGATTGTCAAGTTTGGTGATGTTCTTGGGTGTCTTGGTGCATGGTCTAGTGGGTAGAATCATAATATGAGTCTTCCAAAGCTGGTTGGAGTATTTCATGAGGTCATACATGGTCTATATGATGTGTCATGAGTATACATGGGTCTGCATTGAGTCATTAGTCATCATGGTTAAGTCGGTTCATTCCGAAATGTTTCTAGCTCTTATGCAAGCGAGAATGAGGTAGAGATATCTGTTTTGGACAAAATCAGTCTTGTTTGAGCATGCTTTCAGCATTTTGACAGTGTACCTAAGGTGTATGATGAGTTTCAAGTTAGTGTTCAATGATTCAAGGTGCTTATGAGGTCATTGGGAAACAAACAATTTAACATGGATAATTTGTAGTGGCTAAAGAGTTTCAAGAATATCTGAGCTATGTGGTGATTATGGAAAGGTATAGGATGTTGTCATGGTGCTTCATGCCAAGTTTTAGGTCATTCTAAATAATTAATTTCAAGTTATGCAAGTTTTGGCAAAACCGGGTAAGAAACAATGTGTTTTTGTGATAAAAGTTGACCTTCTAATGCTCGTTGTGGATTGTATGATTTACATGGGGACCTGAGATCTTAGGAATAGATTATAATGTTAGTTATGAATCTTTCAAAAAAATAATGAGGTGGTTTTATTGTCAAGTTTTTATGAATGATCATTAAGAAGGTAAAGTGGTCTAAAACCCTAACTAAACCCTAACTAGGAGTAGTTTGCAAAAAAGAGTTTGTAGTATCTAGTTTTTATTGTTTCCTCAAAATTGATGATTGGATGTTGTAGAGGAGTATTCCATATTTCCATAAATGTATGTTTGATCTTGTGACCATATGTGGGCCCCACCTAGAAATGCCAATTTCTAAAGAGTTTCAGTTTTAGGAGAAAGTTTCCAAATGAGGTATGGACTAAATTGCCATTGTGGAATGTATGTGAGTTTTTATTTATTTATATGAATGTTTTAGATCATTTTTGTGATGAAAAATTCAAGTTGAGCTCCATTCAATTGCAAAGGCATTTTGAGGCCATAAAAAGTAGTCTTTAGTAAAATGGTCATAACAGGAGCTAAAAGTTGAGTTAGTAGGTGATTAAAGTTGCATTGGAAAAATGATTCAGATATATTTTCAGTGATATGTATTTTTACTCATGATGATGTCATTTTATAGGATGTTCAGGTCATTCTTTTAGCAAGAAGGTTTTTGGCAGTTCAGACAAGATCTATTTTCGTGGGAGATTGAGTTGTTTGAAGCATCAAATGGTTTATTTAATGCTATCTACTACCTAGAAAGTTAATATGGGTGAATTTTTAATCCATTGAATCTATTTTTAGGCTTTGGAAAAGATATAAAGAGTGGTTATCAACTTAGTTTGGAAAATGGTTTTTGGGTAGCTTGTTTTGGTAAAGACAAAAGTGGTTGTGGTTTGAACAGGTGATTGTTTCATGATCTATAACTTTTTTAGATGTGTTATAAAGGTATTTAAATTTATTTTGAGTTATCGCATGGCATGTTTTGGTTCAGTAGAAGGGATGTTATGACCTAATCAAGTTTCCAGTCTTTGAAGGGTGCAGGAAACAACTATTTTGAGAATCAGTAAAGGGAATCGGGCCCACTAAATGAAATAATTTGGTTAGTTAATGAAAATTTAGACCATGGATAATTTTTAAATGATTTATTACTCTTTTTTTTATGAATATGGGAGCTTTAATAAGCATGGTTTTGGAATGAGGAGAATTTTGGCATCCTAATGCATGTGTTTTAGTGATTTTTGGATCATGAAATGAAGGGTTTTTGCTAGGCCAACCTACTTGGGTCACTTGTAGCTGTTTTGGAAAATTTATGAGATGTTTTTAATTATGAATGGGTATAATTTATCATGAGGGACTAACCTCGTTTTGGTTAGAAAGAAGAAATGCATATAAAAGTGATGTTTTGGCTCATTTGGTGAGCTAGTCTTGCATGGGGGTGTAAAGTGACCTAGAGAGGAGTTGATTGCAGGTATGAGGGAAGATTTTTAGAGCTTATATAATGCATGATAGGCTGAATAATTACTGAGAGCACGTGTAAAATATTTTAGAGGCAAGACAAGTGAAGAAAGAAGGAGAAAGAGCAAGTTTGATGCCCTAGGGTATGAGATAGGGTTTGTGAGCTAAATTAGTGATCTACATCAGTTATGGTAGTAGAAATTTCAGAGATAAAACATCTACATGTGTTTTATTTGGTGCTTGGTCATCCTTGTGGGGTTGTATCCTCCTTGTGGAGTGGGTGCTTCACTAAATTAGGGTTGGTGCTCCTTGTAGGGTTGGTGATCCTTGTGAAGTTGGTGCTTCACTAAATTAATTTTATTTGAGTAATATAAGAATATTTTCAATTTATTTTCTTCCCCATGAGGTTTTCCACTTACATATGGATTTTTTTTGTTGATTACTTTACTTTCTTGCTCTTGTGGTTGATATTGCATATCTTAATAAGCACACACATTATGAATGTTGTCTAAACAATCTAATGGGTGAATGTATGGTTTTTTAAGTGAAAGAAAATTAATTTTAGGAAAGATTCACCCCCACTCTCATTCCCTTATGCTTCCAACAATTGGTTTCAGAGTGGATCCTTATGAAGAAAGTTTAGTAACTTGAGGGAGATCCTTCAAGCACAAGCAATGGGTAAGTCTTCAGATATTTTAGTAAAATTGAGGATGAAGAATGAAGTAGCTCAGTCATGTATTGAGGGCTATCAATATCAGGTCAAAAAAATGGAGGAAGAACATGATCAAGCCATCAAGGGTTTGAAATCTCAAATTGAGAGTTTGTCTAATGCCCTAAAGGAGAAAGAGGAAGCTTGTTCCAGGTATGAAGAGAGGTTAAAATCCCTAGAATCAAATTTGGAAAGTTCATCTAGTGAGTTGAAGATGTATGAAATATTTGAGAAGAGCTCCAAGGCTCTTGATAAGTGTTTAAAGGATCAAAGAGCCACAAATGACAAAGCAGTAGGCCTAGCGTTTGAAGGAATGAAATCAAGAAGTTGGTCCTAGTTCTAAATCAGATATGAAGGTGACTAAGAGGACTGATTTGAGAAGGTCTAACTTAGTTAGAAAACCTAATGCAATGAGGTATGGCTCTTCATTCAATGGTTATTGCTTTGTTTGTCATAATTTCGGTCATAGAGCTAGAGATTGCAAGAGAAGGACTTTTGAGAGAGGTGTAGGTGTGTTCAAGGGTGAATGTTACTCTTGTTGTGAGTATGGGCATAGAACCAAGGATTTTGGTTGGAACTTGAGTGTGTTTGAGCCTAGAAGGAAAAGGAGTGTTGTTTGTTTCAATTTCCAAAGAATAGGTCACTTTGCAAGCCTATGTCCAAGAAAAATAAGGTTCATCAAGAGGATTGATCCAAAAGGATCAGACATGACAATCAAGGGACCTAATCATGAAGGTCAAATTAAGAGGGATACTAAAAAATTAGAAATGTTCAAGATTGATCAAGCTTGGTAAGATCAAGGAGCTTAAGAAAAGCGATTCTCACCCCCAAGTGGTGTATGAAGTCTGTCAAACAACATTCCAGCGATGTCAAGGTAGAAAAAAGGTTCTCAAGTCCCTTTCAACTCAAGGGAGTATGTTTGCACTTGTTCAAGAAGATGACATGTGTTTGAGTGGTTTTCAAGTTCCTGTGCAAGATGAATTGAAGAAACTAAGACTTTGGAATACATCAAGTGTAACAAGGTATGTTAAGTGATCTACTCATGAGTTTTTGAGTCCTTGTGATTTGTAGGTGTCTGAGTCCTTTATGTTGTCATCTAAAAGTAAAGTCAAGTATGAAGTCTTGATAGTTGAGTCTATGACCTTAGTCCAAGGTTCTTAAGATCTTGAGAATGTTGTGAAAAATGTGCTAAAATATGTGCCTTTACTTAATGGTCTGAGTTCTAAGTTTAAGCATGATATTATTGAAATTGTAAAATTAATTTAGAGGTTGTCAAGAGTCTCAATGAGTTCTTAATAAATAGTGTCATCAATTTTGGTCTATCTTTGGTTCTCTCGAGTTTTTGTGAAGGGTGTATAGTCTTGTGCAGGGCTGTCATGATGTTATAAATAATTCTTATGATGTATATAAGGTTTTTCATGTTGTCTAAAAGCTTCAAGATGTCTTGATCTCAATATGGTGTGTCTCATATGTCCCCGTAGTATAATGAAAGGTGGTATGCGATCTTGTGTCATGTATGAGCCTTGATGGACTCATATGGATTAGTCATGGAATGTAAAAAAATTTTGTCAAGTAGCTCATGGTGTGAATGAAGCATTGATGGTGTCATTTAAGTGAGAAAATTTATTTTTGAGTTCTTGAGCATTCCTTCTTCCTAAGCTAATGAAATTTCAACTCAAAGGTCTAGGAAAAAAATATGTGTTGAGCTTTAATATGTCAAAATATGAGTCTAAATATGAAAATCGAGCAAAAATGATCCTTATAGTAAGGTGTCCTAGGTGTCAAATATTGGTGGAGTAACAAGCATACTCCATGGTCATAGTAAAGTGAAAAAGGTCCCTAGATGTCAATATATCTCATTGATCAAGTTGTAATTTGTGTCAAACCTCAATGGGAGTTTTTGCTTTTGTATGAGAATTCCTTTCATTCCCATGTAGATGGTGGTGTTATGTTATGAAGCTTCAACAAGAACAAATTGCTCTTCACATGCCTATGTTTAGAAGGAATAATGATTAGTTGAAGCATTAATACATTCACAAGTTGATTCATAGTGCAATGGCTAAGATGTTCAAGGTATTGAAAGCTACATGTCAATTTTTCTCACCTTTAGGTAAGTATTGATGGTATTAGGAAGAGTAGAAGATGGTTTAAGCTTGAGACAATGGTATGAACTACTTAGAAGTGTATAGAATCTTCTCAAAGGTATTCATGAGGCGAGGAGTATCTTCAAGCTTGAAAAAGGATAGTATGATGATGAAGAATTAGTCTCAAATCGTTTTGAGCCTCTACAGTTGTTCATGATGTGATAATTGTTATGAAGATCATCGGTGCTCGAGTCAAGGTAAAAATAGTTCAAGGATATCAAGGAATTGTTATAGTTTGATGAGGCTTTGATGACCAAAACCCCAACTGATGTTACAAGTTTCCTAATGAAGAAATTCTCTATTAGGTCTATGGAAGATAAATTCATATTGTGCGAGTCCGAGATTGAGGTAAGGAAGATAGTTTATTTCATCTTTAGACTCTAAAATGCTACAAGTGTTAAAGGAATATTGGGTGAAGACCGAGACAAAGCTACAAAGTCTTTATGAGACAAGTATTTGTATGTATGGTCACAGTGGATCATAGTGTTGATCTAAAAGCATGAAGAAGTTAAGAACTTGTGTTGTTAAGTATAATGTGATGTCAAAAACCTATCCAGAGATGTCTTAAGGCCCTTTATTTTTCTGTTTCATAGTATGAAAAGTGTATTGGAGTCATATTTGTTGAGAAATCAATGCATAAGACTATAACATGACCTAAACTCAAGGAGTATGGTCACAATTCAAGGATTATCGGTCTAGAGTGTCCTTATATATCTGAAATGGTGTTTTTAGTTGTCAAAGGTATGAGAATCATGCTCATGTGTTCACCAAGGTACTTCATGGGTTCATCCTTGCAAAGCCAATAAGGTCATGATGTCACAGGGTTGGAAAATGAAAAGCTATAGTGATTTAAAGGATCGTGAATGATTATCTATAGGTCATATGCATTCTAATAGCATTTAAAGGATATGATGAGGTCTTTCTAGCTGGAGGAGGTGATTTCAATTACTATTAAGATCTTGTGCATCTATACAGAGTGATATTTATTTTCTAAGAAAAGAAGAAGTTGTAGGATATGTATAGTGAGTCTTGACGATGGATGTGTGTGTATTTGAAAATTGTTTATTCTATTAAAGGTTTAATCATAGAAAACCTAATGTTTGGTATGAGGAATCAAAATGATGATAAGGCACAATACTTGTAATGGAAAAAGTAAAATCCACAGTGTCAAGAATACAAGGTAGTAATGATTTGAATCAAGCAAATTAGGTATGTTGAGAAGACATGGTATGTTTGTTACAAGTGGTTTGAGATCATCCGGGCATGCTTGAATTCATCTGAAGGAGTGATTCAATGAATGTTGACTAAGAATAAATGAGAGAAGTCTCACAAATATCAAAGAGGGTTTGTTACGAAGGTTAGGCTAGGTTAAGTATGATCTACACCGCAATGCCAAAAGGAGTATATCTCAATTGTTATAGTACTTGTCATGGTGAATAATATGGTGTAAGACAAAAGAGAGGCTCATTAATGCTAATTAGGCTCTAAAGGTTTGAAATTTCTTGTTATAGGTGGTAGAGGGTTGACTTGAAGACTACAAGTGAACCCTTGGTGTATTCATTTTACTATAGTCAGTGAAATCTTGTTCAAGGTAACAAGGTACCAAAATACAAAGATGCTTATGACATAGAAAGGAGGTTTTGAACATGATCAAGATTGCAAAGTGAAAATGAAGGGTGTCAAAGATTGTTATCGGAAATAGAGAGTTTCTATGATGTAATTGTGTATAAGTGTGTTGCTACAAATGCATAAATGACAACGTTACAATTGTCTCAAAGATCCGAGTGGGAGATCTACTTGGTATGAATGATTGCTACAGTTGTTCATCTTCTTTGAAGAATAAGAAAAGTTTTTATTTTCTTCCTGATATGTAAAGTCTAGTTCTCATGGTGAATAAGTATGTATTTTGATTGAGTTTTTGAAGTAGTGAAAGAAGTAGGTGGTATGCATGAAGTGTTAATGCTTTTAAGACATCAAGGTGGCACAAGTCCAAGAGTGAAGATAATTATGCCTTGAGTAGTGCTCTCATCAAAGAAGCTAGTTATATGAATAGTAAAGATTGAGATTCAATTATGTAGTTAATCGAGATATAGAGAGGAAAATGTTCGGTTTGATTAAATGAAAAGCTACAAGTATGAATAAGAAGGTGATATCATTCTCCAGGGGTTACAGAGTTATATAATGTCATGTTATATACTGTGGTGGTTCTACAAGTTTGTAAAAGTTCAAGGAAGATTGAAGATTCATAAGGCCCTAGGAGGTAGAGCCGTGGGTCTTCACAACTTAGGTATGATCATGTAGGAATCTAAAACAGTCAGACAGAGTTAGCAAAAGGTGTATAAGAGATTATAAGGAAGAATAAAGGATTGGCTAACTCAAATATGAGAAATGGATGTAAGGTAAGAAAATACTATCTAAATATGCATTATTTCACTCAAAGAGGCTATAAAATTCTGAATTAGTGCTTTAGGATCGAGATGAAGTGTTTGTCATCTCCAAAGCCAAATGAACTTAGTAAAAGTCAAGATGTTTGTATTCTTATCTAGAGGAAAACAATACAAGTTTAGAAGTCTTGAAGGTATGTTTTATGTTGTGATTGGGCCTCTAAAAGCTTGTGAAGGTTGTTAAGAATACACTAAGGGGGAGCTTTATGGACAATAGTTTTAATTTGTGGTATGACAACATTGAAGCCAAACTTTGTGATCTTGAGTATGTAAATGACCTAGAAAGTGATGAAAATAGTAGATGAAGGAAGAATAAAGGAATATCATGCTCGGGGAGTTTTTTAGGTCCAAGAGGATTTTCATGTGCTATTTGAAGGAGTCAAAGAGGTGCAATTTTAGTTCCAGGGGTAGCTTTTTTAGCATGCAAGTTAATTTTGAGCATTGTTGTCATTGTTTCTAGTTGTGTGTTGTCATTGTACATGTAGTAGTGTCATTGTAGCCTTTTTCATAGATGGAAAAGGGGAGAGAAGCTCAGAAAAATAGAGTTGTGGTCATATAGGTGTGTTTGTCATTTGTTTGCCATCAATGTTTCTAAATGATGGTTGTCATCAATGATAAAGGGGAGATTGTTGGCCATTGTGGGTAGGTGTTGTCATTGATGTCAACCCCATTGATGGCAAAGGGTGTCATGCAGTCTTGAGAGTCCTCATATGGTGTTAGTCAATGGTCAAACATGAAGATTGTCAAAGTTATGGGATGTTTTTAATGATGCATGGGTCAAATTTATCATAAGTGACCAACCTCCTTTGGGTTTGAAAGAATAAATGCATATAAAAGTGATGTTTTGGCTCATTTGGTAAGCTAGTCTTACATAGGGGTGTAAAGTGACCTAGAGAGGAGTTGATTGCAGGTATGGGGAAGAGTTTGAGATCTTATCTGATGCATGATAGGCTGAATAATGATTGAGATTGTGTGTGTAAGAGTTTAGAGGCAAGACAAGTGAAGAAAGAAGGAGAAAGAGCAAGTTTGATGCCCTAGGGTATGAGCTAGGGTTTGTGAGCTGAATTAGTGATCTCCATCAATTGTGGCAACAAAAATTTCATAGATCAAGCATCTACATGTGGTTGAGTTAGTGCTTGGTCATCTTGCAGGGGTTATAGCCTCCTTGTTGAGCAGGTGCTTCACTAAATTAGGGGTTGGTGCTCCTTGTAGGGTTGGTGCTCCTTGTGAAGTTGGTGCTTCACTAAATTACTTTGCTTTGAGTAATATAAGCAAAGTTTCAGTGGGTTTTCTTCCCCATGAGGGTTTCCCACTTACATATGGTGTTTTTGTGTTGAGTACTTTAATTTCTTGCTCTTGTGGTTGATATTACATATCTTAATAAGCACACATGATTATGAATGTTGTATAAACAATCTAATGGATGAATGTATGATTTGTTAAGTGAAATAAAATTAATTTTAGGATTGATTCACCCCATCTTAGTTCCTTGTGCTTCCAATAAAGGTCACACTAGATATTGGCACCAAAGAAGTAATAGGTGGTGAAGAACATGGAACATCCATACAAATAATAGGATTAACATATAGAAGGAGATGGAGATGAGGTAGTAGGAGGAGGTGAACTAATAGAAGGAGATGAAGTGAGAGGAGGAGATGAACTAATATACGGAGATGAAGTGATAAGAGGAGATGAACTAATAGAAGAAGATGACTCATGCATGTTACTAGACAAATTATTAGAAGAAGATGATAGTGGAGTGGGGGATTCACAATCAGCAGTATGCAAAGAAGTGGAATCATGACTATCAAGTGTTTCATCGAAATCAAACAAAGATTTAGATAAAAGGATATCATTAAGTGTATCATCAACATAGAATGAAGGAGAGGGAGAACTAGTATGTGATGTGTCATGCAAAATATTTTCAGAAATAGGAGTATGAGAAGCAACTATAGAATCATCCGAACTAGTAGGAGTAACAAAAGCATGCACATGTTTATTGTTATCGAGATTAAGCATGAAACTAATAAGATCATCATCTAAGTTCTTATTAGAAATAACAGAAGGTGGAACATGGATAAATAAATAGCAAGGCGTACATGAGTAAAAACATCGGTCAAAAATAATGCCAATAGTATAATTATCAAAGATAGTAGGCACATTACATTTATTAGATAAGAGTTGTTGTTCAAGTATCATCCTAGGAAGAGTAAAATCGTGATATAGGGAAGTGAGTTCAATGATGGTTGCTTCATCATAAATGGGATTGATACTCACATGAGGCATGACTAGCCGAGAAGGAGAAGAGTTATCCTTAGCCATTAGGGTTTTAGTGGATCCTAGGGAAAATAGTTCTAAGCTACGGGTTCACCAAAATGATTTAATAAAATATAAATATTTTATTTAAATCTAAATGTACAACTATGATATAAATGATATGCAATAAAATATGAATGCTAAAACAATTTATTTTATTTTATTAATGAAAGGAAATGATAGGATAAGGTACTAACCTTGACTCTTCTTACCTCACAAAGACTTGGGATTGAGAAATATGATAAAATAAAAACACAGATTATCGCAAACAGTATAGAAAAATGTAGAAATGCTTGAAATAACCGAGACAAGGACTCTAGGCAAGGATAGGGGTGCCTATGGGTGCCCAAGCCTTCTATGTGGATGCATGAGTCTAAAGAAAATATTGAGATCTGGTTCCGAAGTGTCACTAGGGTTTCAAACCTCTTGAACTTTTGTCACTACAAGATCGTACAATAATCCACTGGAGCTGTCATAAACTGTAATGAAAAGAGTACCTACAAAATCCTCAAATAGACATCAAAGCATAAAACATAAAGATGCAAAATGAGGGGTCAGACTATCCTCAGCCACCATAATGGTGGACTTACAACCGAATGTTGCACTACATCTCAAATCCAATGTAGTTTTGTGTGCTTGTGTGTGTAATAGTGCTCCTAGGTTGCCCTTGCGCCAATGACATCAAGATAGTGGGAAATAGCTAGATAAAAATGTAAATGTGTGGATGGAATAGAATGAACTCCCCTTTTTATGTAGTGTGTATGTAGAGTAATGGCCTAAATGTAATCCATTATTCTATGTAGATATGCAAGCCCTTGATAAGAATAGTTTTCCCGATAATGGTATATATGTTATGTTTATATAGGGATCTCTTGTTCAAATTTCAACACTAATGACCTAACATGCCAACTAGTACCTCGGGAGATGGGAGGAAAACCAAAAATACCGACCTCAAATTTCAAAAATAAGATCAAACATAAAGAGGATAGGGCACCCATGATGGACAAGAGCGCTAACGCTATTGTCCAACCACTGAGCGCTAGTGTTTAGAGACAAGTGATGACAAATGAGTGATAAATGATAGACAAAGATCCCGAAACCTAACCAGAAGCGTGTGTATGAGTGATCAACATGTAAAACAAACAATATTAAAGACCAACAAGATAAACAGATGGACTATCGAATGGGTCATCATCAATAATTTCCTTACGCAAGATCCATATATAAAACAACATACTTGATTGTATAATAATAATAGTAAAAGCATAAGTTGGAGGATTTCCCGGACTTGTATGAGCACATGAATAAAATAAAATGAAGGAAAAGGGTGCAGAGATGATCAAGGTGCAATGCATGAATGTTGATCAATGGATGCCTAAGAAGATGTCCGAACTAGAGTTGCAACCTATACTGGTTATAATGCACGTCGAGGCGGTAGAGGTGCACATGAGCCTCTCGAAGGCAAATCCACTCATCATGAGGGAGGAATTAATACATGCTAAGTATCCATACACATCGCATCAGAAGTAAATATATTAAGAGAACATGGGAGTCATCGAGATCTACATGGTGAGATACAATGCTTAAAGGAGTAAAGCGCAAGAGAGAATGTGCGAAGAATGTTAAGCTCCCATAGAAGGATGTGGATGACTTGAAAGAAGTGTGTAAGATATTGTGCTAGGAGAATATCATTCCACTATTAGGGGAATGACTACATGAAAAGGTACCATACGACGTAGTTAACATGAGAGACAAATACTTCATGTAAAATTTCTCCCACAAAATCATGAATTTGACAAAGAGATTACACTTGATGCAGTCATCAATGGGTGGTTAGTAAGTAATATCTTAATAGATACATGAACTGAGGTAAATGTGATTACTGGATACATGGAATCAAATGGGGAGACCTACATTACATCCATCTTCAAATGTGTTGTATATGGCAAACAAAACTAGGGCTATGCCTATTGGGGTTTTGAAGGATGCATCGATTACCATTCAAGGATCCAAGTTTACTGGGGACTTTGAGGTATTAGAATTTTCTGAAGTAGACAATTTTCCAAACATTACTTGAATGACTCTGGTGTTATGCGAATAATTCTTATTTGTGCTTTAACAAGAGATACATCAAGTTTGAGAAAAAAGACAATCACGTGATCATACCTCTATATGCTAAGAAGGCAGAGCCTTATGTTGATCCCTTAAGTGAGGAAGAGCTTAATCAAATTTATACATAGACAAAGTGCAATGCATAACATGTAGAATGTTCAAAAGAAGGCATTCTTCAGTGGGAAGATGCACAATCTGTAAGTGACACTACTAGTGTTGCTTGCGATAACTAGGCTAATATAACATATGATATGATCAAGTGCGAAGTTAAAGGGAGAGTCACAAGGATGATCGTGTAAATGCGTACATGGTGAGGCATTTAGGCTCAGCTCAAGTACCAAAGTATACCGGTGAAGGAAATTCTAATACATTCTCGCGTGCTGTGCAGACTCAATGACATAATGAGGGGGATAGAAGAAACATGTTGGTCTATACCTTGTGCGAGACAACAACAACGTTGGTGGGATACACATAAAGATGAGATGCCA
Source organism: Taxus wallichiana var. yunnanensis (assembly GCA_018340775.1). Classification (NCBI taxonomy): domain Eukaryota; kingdom Viridiplantae; phylum Streptophyta; class Pinopsida; order Cupressales; family Taxaceae; genus Taxus; species Taxus wallichiana. The sequence continues at coordinate 444,872 of CM031237.1, read as the reverse complement.
CTTAGACATATTATGAGCACAAAACCCTTCAAGTGGGCTACACTGACTTTGTATGACCTATTGCACCACCCATGTGTAGGACCAGAGTGTGCTACATTATTACCTGCATAGATTATATGACTCGGTGGGTAGAGGTGGAACCTATAAAGGATTCTATGACAACTACAACAACAAGGTTCATATGGGAAAACATTATTAGTAGGTATGGTTGTCCATTAAGCTTAACAAGTGATAGAGGAACTCATTTCTTGAATGAGACAATCAAAATTTTATTAGCAGAGTTTATGGTGGCACACCATAAAACCACTCCTTATCACCCTCAAGCTAATTGTATTGTAAAAGCTTTCAATAAGATTTTCAGACAAACTCTTACAAATATTTGTGATGTTGGAAGGAAATCTTGGAATGATAAAATGAAAAATTTACTGGGGCTTACAAAACCACTTATAAAAGGTTGAACAAGGCCACACCTTTTCAATTGGTGTTTGGCGTAGAAGTAGTACTACCAGTTGAATTTATGTTACCATCCATGCGTATCGCATGCATAGGAGGATTAGATGATGAACAAGTTGTAGAGGAGTGCATTGACAAACTAATGCAACTAGATGAGTGATGCACCATTGCGCATTGGAGCTAGAAGACTAAGAAGGAATGACAAAATCCTCACATGATAGGCACATTAAGAATAAGACATTTTTAGTTGGCAAGATGGTCCTTCTCTATGACTCCAAGTTTACGCGTCATCTAGGGAAATTGAAGGTGCATTGGTTGGGACCTTTTGTAGTAACCAAGATATTCAACTTAGGTACATGTCAATTTTAGGTGTTGGATGGCACTATATTGCTGGTTACTTTAATGGGAGTAGGATGAAGCCCTACTATAAATAAAGCTTCTTGGTGTTTGTAATAAGGCAATTTTTTCCATTTAGATTAGGTTTTCCTTTCATGTTTTTCTTTCCCATTTTTTCTCTTGTTTTTTGTTTCCTTGTTTTTTTGTAATAAGTGTGTTTGCATGCAGGAATCTGATTACTATCTATTGAGTTCATGCGCAAAGGACCACACATAATTTTAGTGTGGGGCGAACTAGCCACAAATGTGTAAAAAGGATACATTTTTGGTACTTGTTAGAAAATGGATTTTCACGCATGCAAATGACATGCAATAGTAAGGGACAAAGTCCCTCCTTAATGAAGGTGAGGTTGCCTTTATTGAAAACCAAAACTATATTTACATCTATACATTCAAAATTGTATGTGGGGGTGTTTTGGGACATCAAATGGAAAGAAGTGTGAATGAGGGAAATGGAATGGAATGAAGGAAATAAATGGAAAGGAATGGATGGAAGGAGCATACAATAGTTAGGTAAAAACAAATCCTAATATTGCATAGAGAAGAAGAAGAACAACAAATAAATAACTCAAATAAAACTGAGTTTGAAATAGTAAACAAGAATAAGTGAAAGGAACACATATGAGAAACTAGATATCGAGCTTGATCACTTGTGAACAATAAAAACTTATTAATAATGTTGATAATGAGAACAAATATAGTATTCACATGCAAGATTTAAAAACTAACATCTAATGAACATAAGAACATAAAATGCTACAAGAGATAATGAATGGGAGACAAAGACCATATTTTATTAACTCTCCAAAATTTCTTCACAAAAGAACACAATGTTTCTTTCTTGAAACAAAGCTTGCACAAAAGTATTTCTTCTCCTCTCTCAAATTCGCCCTTACAAATGAGCCCCTAACTTCGTTTTATAACCCAAAATTTGGTTATAAGGTAGTTAGGGTTTGCATGAACATTAAATTAGGGCACCTTAAGTGACTTTAAATTTTTCAACTAACTTTTAAAAAGTAACTTGAAATTAGAAATCACTTAAGTGATCAAAAGTTTTCTAAAAATGAGTTTAACAATAATATCATTTTAAAACATAAAACAAGACCCAATGCCTTATCCATTAAAGTGGGGTCTTCCTATCTCAATCATATGAGAAATGGACTCTCCCACTTTGTTAGATACCAAAATGCTATCTCCTCACCCATTGGTGAAATTAGGATCTATCACCTTTGCCAATTGAAAATATCGAACCTTTCCAATGTCTCAAACATCTTCTCTTCTTCAAGAGGTTCACTTGGTTGAAGCACAACCTCACAGAACACCTATAATTCCAAAATCCTACCTGACATATTATTTAGGTTGACCATTTTTGATTGAGAATATTTAAACAAGTTCTTCAATTTGATACAACGTTCCATTGAAGTAGAGAGAAGTTGATAGCAGGAATGTACATGTCCTTAAATAATTGTGAGAATTGTTCCTCAATGTGTTCCGATGAATTCCTATGATTATGCTCATCCACAAAATCACAAGGGATTTCAGATATGAACTCATGAATTGAGGTGAGTGAAGTGAAAGCTTCATTACATATGGTTTCGAATGAATCATGGAATCCCAAGAAGTCTTCCATGACTTGAGATGTAAACACCATAGAAAGCGTTTCCCTTGGCATTCGAATTCAAGGATCCCTTCAATGGCTAGAATTGTAGATTCCATACTCGTCATCTCTTCTAGACTAGGCAATATCTCTTCCAGATTTGATATTCTAGAAGAAAAAGATTCTTTAAAAGAAAGGATTGGATCTAGGTATGCACTAATGTCTTCATGGAGCTTTACAGACACTTTGATTTTATCTCTCTCGAAGATGAGAATTTCCGAAAGCTAGGATTTAGTGATATGGCCCAAAGTGTTTACCTCCTTTGACAGATTGAGTGTTTCTTCGTCGGGGAAGCCACCGCATCAAATACCAAAAAAGTGGAGGATATTAGATTTATAAGATGTTGAACATAATTCACCAACTAATTCTTTTCGGCCTTGAGTTGAGAATTATGGGATTTATATTTCTCAATAATTCTTAACACAATATCCATAGAATCTTGGGCATTGCCATGTCACTTTCCAATGTAGACTTTCCAAGTCTAAGCCTAGATACTTCATAATCAGCGTCATTGCATTATGCTCCTTCTCAAGTTGTGGAATGGAAAGATATGCAAATTTGTTTCCATCTCCATCCACCATTATTCTCGAGAATACTTTAGGCTTATTGGGGATGACATAATTTGAAAGCTTGGAAAGGGCATCAAATTCAATATTGATCGCCTTGACAACCCTCTTTCTTTTCTTGATTTCACATTCCAACTAAGAAGGGGTCTCCTTGATCAATTTTGCACACAGAATCCTGGACACTAAAGCAACATTCACACTGTTCTCGACATCATTAGATTCTACAAGATTTCTTTCCACAACTTCAATCCTTAGGAAATAACTTCGACATCGACCTCCTGAACCTCAGGGAAACCTTGAGAAACATCTTCGTGAACTAGGGGTTTAGGAGCATTTGATATTTGGACCAGTTGCACTTGAGTAAACTCTTGTGCATGACATGGCTGAGTAGTGTTTATGATGAGCTTCCTTGAACTATCAGTAATGTGAGTAGATGAGTCTCTACTTGAAGTGGAAAACCCCGAGACACGTTCTCTTCCTTCAATAGGGCCAGACCCTTGGATGTTTCTCCTCGCGACATCTTCTTTAGAGAAGTGGATTTGGGCAACCATTCTCTCCTTGCTTGATGTGTATGGGTTGATGGCATGGAGGTTGACTGAGAAGAGGTTTTAGTCAACTGGAGACCTCCTCATGTTGGCAATTTCGTGATCCTAGGTATGAACTTGGATGGATGGTAACTTTACAAGTTCTCATTCATACCAGGCTATGCTCCTTTCTAGAATCGGTTGATTCTTGCCATCAAGAGAGAATTCATCTCTCTTGGTCCAATCAATTTGGGGAAATGGAGTGAAGGCAAAAACATCATATGAGGATCAATCAAATTATCACCATCATCTACTAATGAATATGAAGGATCTCGATGTCAAAGGCCTTGATTTGAGCAAGGGTTAGGCGGGATAATTTTTCCTTCTTATTTCATGTTCATCTAAGCGATAGACCAGAAGTCTTCCATAGCTTTGGATGGTGCTATTACTTCACTCTGAGATCCTTTTGCATTAATCCATTGATGTCAAATTGGGATATCTTCACAAATGGATGTATGGTAATGAGAGAAAACTCCTTCTCCATGAGTTGCACACTTGAAGAGATTCGGCCATTGGTATTCCCCAATTTGGATTGGGAAGTGGATGTTGAACAATGTTTGTCACTAAGAAGACAATGAACTTGAAAAAGTTGTCATGCAAGCTCCATTAACACCCACTTATCACTGACATACTTGGGAAGCTTCCATAGAGTGCCTAAAAATCCACTCACGCGAATGTAGGAAAAGGATGGGAACTGAATGAACCATGTTCCCCACTGAGAAATGACCACCATGGCATCCTTGGAGAATATTTCTTCCAGATTCCTATTCAAGTTTCTAATCACGCGGAAGATGAAAACATCATTAAATCTCCTGAAGTGATGAGAGTTATTCTTAAAACTTAATCATGGATAATAGTGGAAAACACCATTTGAAGGACCCATGATGCCTTTTGTCTTTAACCCCATAAATAACTTTCTTATAGCCACCACATATGCTAGTACAATGTCATGTAGAAATGCCCAGTCATCTTCACCTAGATCAACTTCTTGTGGAGAGTGTCACTAATGATGGTGGCTCGATCTACAAATTCACTCTTTACAAGATGATGCAGATGAACTAATACATCCATGGATGAAATTTTTTAATAGAGGGGATACCAAAGACTCGGCTTAGAAGAGTGATCATATCACAAACTTCCTCCACAAATTCAATGGGGGCAATTCCTTGGGAAACCAATCAACACTGTCCTCCTTGTCACTAGTAAATTGTTATTGACCATCTTAGTCCACCTAAGGGGTTATTCATTCCAAAACTCTTGTGTTGATTTGTTGAGTGATGTCGGCATTCTCGGGAAATTAGTGATGTTGAATAATTCTTCAATGTGCTCTAGTATGATCAAAAGGAAAGGCTCACGATTATCCTCGAAGATTCCTCACCTTTTGGGATCACAATGTTCCATGCAGTGACAATGACTAGCTCAAGGCATTGCAGACTTGAAACAAGAAAAGTTGTTGCTTGAGGTAGACCACTATGATAGAGTCTATTTGAGAAGATGATTTTCCCCTTAGCTTTCACTTGATCACAAAATTGTGTTACGTTGATGTGGTCAAGATCGATGTTAGTAGTATTATCGTACACATATTTGATAGAAGTGGTAGGAATGATCCCTTGGAATTCATATTTAAGTGTGGACTTGTTTGACCTTTCTACGGGTTTCTTTGAATTTCCCAAATATTTGTTAGGTTTTTGGCCATTATGAATTTTGAAGGAAAAATAAAGCAAGCATGCAAAATGGTGTCGGTATTAGTCTTCGGACCACCGTAACCACAAGGAAAAATATGTCTCTTTATTTATTATTATTATTTTAAAATAAAGAGAGCAATTTCAGATTTACAATTTTTCAAAATGGTAATATGAGCTCAAGTTTAGTTCGAGGTGAAACCCGATTTTGGAGGCAATAAAAATATTTTGTTTTGATTTTCCTCACGAGTTTGATCATGCATGATCTCTCCCTTACATCAATGTTTTTGCATGTAACATAAACCAAAGTCCCTGTGGCAATCTTTGATCCCCATCCAAAAGGTCAGGTCTTGAATACAAGAAAACTCAGGCACTAAAATACTATCACCATAGCTTGGTTTCTTGTTGGTCCTTCGTGCTCAGGAGGAGGATCACATGTTGGGCATGTGCGTGGCTTTGTTTTTGTATAGAAAGCGTATTGGTTTCTTTTTTATTTTCTTTGACAAGCTGCAAGTTTTACGCCAAGGTGAATGTGTGGACTATGGCCTTAGGCAAGATGAATATCCTTTTAGTTTGTGTTTCTTTTATTATCTTTTGGATGTAAATGGATTTTCCCGGATGAATGTAATGCATGGAGAGTATTACATTTGGCCTACGTGAACCTTTACTTTGATTGCCTGACTGTCTCTTTTGAAAATCATGGACCTCCTTTTCTCTTTCGGAAATGCATGGATTGTGTTCTTTCCTTTAAATGTGTGGCCTTCTTATTTTTTTACCCTAGTTGTGCATTTTGGATTGAGATGTGGAAAAAAATCTTCGACTTGTGTTTGTAGAACCGTGTGAAATTTTCTAATGGATCTACATGGAATCTTGCTTCCTCCCTTGATAGTTGTGCATGGGTTGTTTGGAATGCGTTCCAATGATTCTAAGTAATGCATGGTGAATATTTCCTATAATCTTGGCTACGTGGGCGATCTATTCTTTTTCTTGCGCATAGCTTGCGTGATGGATCCTTGGAAAAATCTTTCTTGATAAATGTTTCTTCATAGGGAAATAATAATAGTTGGAAATAAAAAGCTTCAAAACTTCTTCTCGTAGAGTTCTTAGAGAGAGGTTATGAATATCCCGAAGCTTTCTCGATTTACAACTGCTTCTTCTTTATTCTGTTGAATAACCAATTCCCAATTTCTTTGGGTAGTGGGCATTAATTGCCAGGAGAATAGAGGGAGAATTTAACCGTTTGCCCATGACAATGGCAAAGTTGGCTGGAAATTCCCCTCCATTTCTCCACATGGGAAAATGGGAGATATTTTTCCATTTGATCTCTGGTTGGGTTGGCAAATAACAAGGTAATTTCCCACAAGTGGGGAAAAATGGAAGTGAAGAGCCAATTTGGCATTCATGACAACATCCACAAAGCTTTTTCTTCTTCCCAATTTCTCGGATGATGGAAGCAAAATTGTAATTGCCCACGACAATTGGAAGCGGAATTATAATTGCCCATGGCAATTGCTCACGACAATTGGGGAAAATGAGAAAAGTTCTTCCAAATTTGTCGAACAACTTTTATGAGGATTAAATTAATATTTATTAAAACACAATTAATGACATAAAAGGAGGACCTCTCAACTAAAATGAATGAAATGAAGGTCAAAAAAATGATCAAACAAATAAAATGATCGCGATGAAGGTGATAAACCATGAGAAAGGAAACTTCCATTTTAAAAATAAATCATGTTATAATTTTCCAAAGTCAAAATTAGTTGATAACAATACTTAAAGATGATTTGAAGTGGTGAAGATGTACGCGTGATGGTAGAAGGATGGTGTGTTGATTTTAGGGTGTGTGTGGGAAAAAGAGGAAAAAGGTGTCATAATAAATGAGAAGGATGGTGATAGTAAGGAAATTGCTCGATTAAAGGCCACACATGGAAAATAATCACGTAGTGTAACACGATGTAGGGAAGCGAGAAGATGAACTACTTAGTATATGGTGCACGAGTTTTATGTACTACCACGTGAGGAGGTACGTGTGAGGAGGTCTCGTGGCTTAGGATGTAGTAAGCGCGCCGAGAAGGTTATGACTGCAATGTGTGGAACAAAGCAATGAAAAAACATGAAAAAACAAAAATGTAGATTTAAAACAGGTTGTACGGTGGTAGGTGATGAGTAATAAATGTGGAAAAAGCATTAAAAACTATAAAAGGGAAGCAAATTATCTCATTCTTACCTTGTATGAAAAAGTATGCAAGCCTTGAAGAGCGATTGAAGTGTGAACTAGTGCGAAAAGCTTGAGAAGTAGAGAGATTCGAGAACCTTGAAGGAAGATTTGGTATGACCTAAGTTAGGAATCCTTCGTGGGAAGTGTGAGGGAAAGATAACAATGTGTGAAGGGAAAAATATAAGGTTCGAGAGTTGAGTTACGAGAAAATAGGGTTTTGAAAATGAAATTCACATGACTAGGGCACATGGGTTAGGAGAAATAGACAGGGTGAACAAATAAGGAATTGTAAGAGTAAGTTATGGAAGTTGAAAATGACACCTAGAAGAGCACCTATAGTGGCCACAAAGGGTAGAAAGAATAAGGAGCCTGGAGTTAAGGTTGAAGAAGCACCCAAGGAGATATTTTCTAAGATGTAATACCTAGAGGGCATGATTATGGGACATGTCTAGAAGTCCCACATTTGAAAATGAAAAGTAAGTAATTACAACCATCACACCAGTTCAAATGAAGACCCAATAAAAAGAGAGTTGGTAAAGAAAACTAACCGAGAGGTATCGAGGATGACAAACCCATTTATGATGATAAAGGGTAAAGACCTTGGAAGGCGTGGGAGTACTATAAATCTATGAGTTTCCTTATTTCTGAAAACCAAAGCACCTTTACTAGTGGCTTATGTCAAGACTACATGAGGACTTCTTCTACTTCACAAGGAGATGAGTGCACATTACCGTGCTAATGATTGGAAGGCCTGCGAGGTTAGGAAGCTCGGTGCAGAGATTACCACGACATAGATGATGAAGCAAGTATGGAGGCCACTTGCGAGTTGAGTTGGCATACCAAAAAGGATGGTGTGCGATGGGTATCTCGAAGGTAACTGACCTTTTTGTCAAGATTTTCGTGTACCACCTAACAAAGTTTAACGGGTAAGAGAGATGATGCTAGATGAATAAGAAGTGGCTCCACATCACATATAAGATGGCAAAATGGGACAATGTATAATCTTGTTGCCTTCATCGTAGAAGGAATTATTGAGGAGGCACACATGGGTGATAATATTTCATGTGGCACGATCATCCTATCTGTTGTGTTCATGGAAATTGGAGTCCCTGATGGTCCCAAGGACAAGATATATAGATACCCACTAGAGAAAAAGTACCTTAAAAAATGATTCCCAGATTATACCTACGACGGGGTCACAAGCGCATATAAACTAAGGGTGGAGATGTGATACGAGAGAATGCGCGAGCGTTTGAGCATGAATGGCACATCCCGAGTAACTTACTTGATGGTACTAGATGGAAAAGGGGATTTTGCGTGTGCCAACACTATTCCATAGGTAGGTTCTACATGAAGGATGGTAAAAGAGTCCATTGTGCAAGTTGTTGTATGCCTTCTATAGAACAAAATAAAACACTTTGGGTAATTACTAGTCTTGGTTGCATACTACTATTCTTGTGATTCTAATTAAGAAAAGTACTTATCAACCCATGTCTTTGGCCACATTTCTTTGATTTTTGTTGTTTCTTTCAGTCTTGCACCCTAACTTGCTCAGTCTACCTTTTTACACTCCAACTTATGTCATCCTGGACACCGAGTGCCAAGCTAGGATGCCAACTTCGGCGCCCTCCTCCCCTCTGGGCACCCCTGACCCCTTTGTACTTTACTCACACTTTTTGGGTCCTTTTTAGTCGTTTGAGCATCTTATCTTTTTGGTAGTCGGCCTTTTTGGGGTTAATTACAAAATTCAAGCAAAGAATCATATAAATATAAATTTATGTGATCATAATAAAGGACCAAGCACTAAGCATTAGCTATTACCACCTAAGGTTACATCCATCAAGGCATCTAAGAGCTCCATTTCATCTATCTAACACCATCACAAGGGACACAAGGGTTGGTTCTTCTAACACCATAAGTAGGGAATTTCATTCTATTTCATGCACACATTTACTACATTTCCATACATCTAACTATTTGTTCGCTATCAAGTGCAACACGCATGCAAGCACCACCTAGGGCACCATTTCACACACACACACACATAAAACTACATTGAGTTTGAGATGTGATTCATTCATAAGTTCACCATTATGACAGATGAGGATAGTCTGACCCCTCATTTTACATATTTTTAAGGATTTGATGTCTATTTGAGGGTTACGTAGGTTCATATTCATAAAGCATTTTTAACGACCTCGGCGATTCGAGTGACCAAAGGTGACTAATAGATATACACCTCACACCACCGAGGAAGTTTCTTGGGATTTTCCATAGGCCGAGTGCCTTTTCTCTGAACTTAGTTGCCCACGGCGTCCTCTCAAAATATCTACATTTTTATGGGTCTTTGTGTGATGCTCTTTAGCACTCTGACTCATACCCTCAACACTTTATTTCAAAATTAATTACAAATCAGGTGCGACCTCGGGCTCAGTGACCAAACAAGGTGACTAAAACTTATGTATAAAGATAACACCTATTCCATGACCACCAGAAGGAAGAAGTCTTAAAGGATTTTCCATCAATCCTAAGTTGGTTAATGCACCCATGTTGGGATGCCTGTCCCTCTCAAAGCGCAAACATTGAACTCAAACACGTGAGGAAAATCCTTCTAGTTTCTCCATATCTACATTTTTATGGGTCTTTGTGTGATGCTCTTCTGCTACTCTGCCTCCTTTCGGTTAACACTTTATCACCTAAACCTTACAAAATTAATTACAAATCAGCTAAGTACATTCTTCTCCTCCTTACCTCAATTAGGGTTTCATAATTTATTGTTTAAGACCTATAACTTGGGTTTAATTTATCCCATGATTAATTACATGTTTAATTTACTACTACTGATAACATCCGATTAGGCTCATATATTTACATTTTAGCTTAATCACCTTCATTCGCGCTTTGTTTTCAAGCATCCTTCTCGACGTGCACAAGTTGAGATTTAATGTTGATAAAGTGGATTGTGACTACCACATCAAACAAGGGACGAAGGATGGGAAAACTTATCAAGAGAATCCGTGATCTTCAAGCGAGAGATGGAAGATAGCTTACCCAAAACCGCATCGAATACCTTGATATTAAATGATCATCGGGAGGGAGATCTCTCATCTTCTATTCCATCCCATTTGGTAGTAAGGAATGAAGATCTTCGTCAATAACTAGTAAAGTTACATCTACCTCTTTAATAACAAGTTTTGAATTAGTCCCCACCATTCCTAGATCCACTACCCAACGTGTCATTACATCTAACTATCATTCATTTACCTCTCACCATCTCATTACCTAATATCACTAATATCACACCAACAACATCGAGAAAATCCTTTAAAACAACCAACCTAGGTTCTGTAGAGGAGACCGAAAATGAAGGACGATTGTGAAAAACTAGAAATCAAGAACGAAAAATATATTTTACGCTTTGTGTTAATTCATATTAAGGAGGGACCAAAGGAAGTTTTATAAAGGGAGATTTATTGTCTAAAAAATCTTGGGCTTGTGTTCTTATTTGCGAGTAGTCCTTCCAGACAAAAAGGTGAGGGACCCTCTACGAACACCATCTTGACATTCATGCCTCCTAGTCAACCCTTATCTCTGCTTTCTCAAAGGAATGAAATACCTCACCACCTAAGAGACAAAAAAGTCAGAAGATGAGAGAAAATATTGTGATGAAGCCAGAAAAGAAGAGGAAGAAGAAGAGAAAAAATATTGTGTTGCAGACTTCACCATGAAAAAAGAAGAAAAGAGAAAATGAAGGTGAGGGACCCTGAACATGCAAAGTCAACAAATACCTCACCACCTGAAGGGTGATGAAGGGGTGATACTTGATGAGGAGGACATGGTAAAAGAGCTTCACCAAGAAAAAGAGGTCGAAGAATAGGAACCCCACATTCGATATGCGAGAGGAAGAAGCACATAGGGAAGAGAGTTCCATGTATGATGAGGTGATGCACGAAGTACATGAGGTGCACAAAGTCCATGAAGACCCCTCAGAGCATGAAGAAGAGGAGAAAAGGGAGAAAAATATGACTAGGGATGAAGCATGGTGCGGAACCAATGCACACACAAGGAACAAGCAAGATAGCATACCCAATAGGAGGCACATTGGTGGAAGGAAGAGAAAGGAGGATGTCGTATGCACACCTCTGGTTAATTATATCGATGACCAGTCAAAGGTAATACACAAACTTTTAAAAGCATTGTGGAAATAGAGAAGTTATATGGTTAGGAGGTCATCGATGAAGTAGGGGTGTCTATGCATATAAGGAAGATGTTGTCTTGGAGTATGAAAACACATATGGACGAGCCTGATTTTGAGATTGTAGGTGACATGTATGCTACACGGAATTGAAGAAGATGCCAAAAAAAAGTTATTGAAGGTAATATTATCACCAAATCATTGCACCCTCTAATTTCTCAACCTGTGAGTGTGTTAAGGCAAGTAGAGTGATTGGGTAACATGGAATTACTTCAAGGTGTGGGACCTTGCAGTTGAAGCAATTCTCCAAAGAAGTTTGGTTCCTCTTCCTAAACTAGTGCAACAACTAACTCTAATGGAAATAAATCTAACAACTACTTCTAATCTATGACTTCCAAGGACCAGGGAGAGAGAAATAACATAAATGAAAGAAATATTACTCTAAGGAGGTGATGCACCAAAAGGGAGATGTAGGGAATCTCTTGAATGTGTGGAAGTGATAGAAAATGAGGTGCAAAGAGGGTGTAACAATCACCACAATCAACAACAACATCAAACTAGATCCTCCATGAAAGCACAACAACAATGGAATCTGTAAAATAATTTAGATTGACACAATACAACTGCAAGTGAATTGAAAAGGTAAGTAAAGACAACAGACACAAGAAAAGGGAAGAACACATCCACAATACTCAAATCCACAACTTCATTGATATACATAATTCAATTAATTACAGAGAAAGGCCAGGATCATCATGCAAGATGTCCAGAATGAAGGCCTATAACACATTTGCTTCCTAGATAAATTTTGGTAGAGTTTCGGTAAGAAAAGAATCCCCCTTGCCAATGAAATGAGCTTATAATTTATAGAAGAATTTGGTGAGGAGAGAGAAAATGGAAACACTCGGATGCATGCATTCTCCACCTAACAAATGCAAAATTCAATTCAAAACATCATGGGGCACCTGCATAGCCCATCATTGTTGTATTGTAGCTTATGGGACAAGAAATTGGCTCCCATGCTCCATTAATGGTGGTAGTTGGTTGTATAGTGCTTATTGGAGTGTAGAATAATAAATTCTATTTTTGACCCTTTTTGCCCATCCAAACTGAAAATTGAATCTTTTGGCATGTAGAGGACTTTGAGACCTTTCCATAAAGTCCAATTTTGCGTGAAACAGAGCTCTGGGGAGAAAGTTATGGCATTTTGAAAAATTGTAGACCAATAGGAAAGCTAAGGGCCATCATTGTTGTTTCCCAGTTCATTGCAGTGATCTGATCATGCATTATTTCCCTTTGCATCACTATTTTCCACTTACTTTAATTCAACATTTTTGTGAAGTAAAGCAACTTACTTTCACCACATAACTCCATTTACTTTACTTTCTAGTTATGCGGTGAATTAGGGTGCTTTATCTTGCCTCGGTGTGTGGCTTGACTCACCACCCAACTTGCCATTTAGCTTGGCATTTGTATTGCAGACTTGATTACGATTTACTCCACTTCACTTGCTTTTAATGTAAGTGAAATTCATTCATTTTCCACTTCGTATTACGTGCCTAACTCGGGCTTCCACATGACTCACTTTCCTTACATTACGTCAAATACATATTGCTTTAATTTATTCACTCGATGCCAATACAAAGACTTCAACATATAATTCAACTTGCCACTTTCCACTTAGTGCATTAAATGCACTTTACTTTACTCATTTAATGGTCCTTCAATGCAAAAATTAACCTCACATTTCACCACTTTACACGTTGATGACTCGTCTAGCTCATTACATTGGTTGCATTTGCCTCTACTTCATTTAGTTCACCATTGTTGGCATTGATTTCACTTGCTTTTAATTTCTTTGGCACCTTTTACCTATTCACTATGGCAATCTCCTTCTACTTTACTTCACAAACCTATCTCCCATGTTGAGTTGAAGTTGTTCGTTCCCCACATAATATGCTTCACCGAGTGATTGGTCTCCCTTTGTTTTGTGTCGAACCCACGTAGCTTTACATCCCTCGGCCCACTTTCCAATGCAAGTTTTAGCCCTCCATTTCACCATGTTGTGGGTTTTGCATCAGTTTGAGTGCCATGCAGAGTCTTAGTCTAATAATAGGATCTATTCTTAGAGTTAACTATAGAAGATCTATTATTAGCAGTTACATGCTTTTGTACATTGATGTAAGGGCACATGGCTATTATTAGCATGTAGCCTATTTTTGGAAGGTGCATAGGTGGTGAAGGGAAAGTCCCCATCCCTATATATATATATATATTTATATATATATGGTTTGAACAATCATATTTTATTAGAGTTATTATTGTAGAGTTATGTTGTTGGTTTTGTTCATGCATGACTCATGATGACATTACTATGATGTATGAAGCTTCTGTTTTGCAATATTTAATATAATGGATCATATTGGCTGGATATTGGTGTTAGATGTGATTGAATATGGTTCTTGCATGGTAAATCTCATTATAATCATTGTTTAGTCAATCTTTCATATGGTTTAGATCTAGATCTGGTTATGCATTGTGGATTATTTACTATCTGTTATAAATATGGATATATACATATGCAATCATGCTAACATTCTAGAAAAACAAACTCTAAAGAGGGACTTGGTACCCTTGCGCTTTGGGTGAGCACTCAGTTCTAGCTGAGTGATGTGCCAACATGCACCTTGGGTTATTTGTAGTGAATTCTAGGCTACATCATTGGTTCCATTGTCGGGACCTCTTTCTCAGCTATTTTTTAAGATGTTGCATGATGAAGACATACCGATTGACCTTGGCCAGTATTGAGGAGTGGTTAGTAGATCTTGGAAGAAGAGTATGCTCATGTAGATTCAACACTGGACCTTGATTTTAATGCATGCGTGTGGGTTGAGAAATCTATATGACATTGTATGATGATGTTCTTTCTTTATTATCTTTCCTATAGAGTTGTATGAGTGGCTGGTTGCTTATGCATCTAAGAGGAATTGAGGTTTCACATGCTTGTTTTGGATGCAGGAAGAATTCTAGGCCTTGTATGATGTAGATCTGATTTGGACACTGCTCTGTGGATGTTTGGTTCCATGGTGTTTTGAACAACTATATTCTTGAGTACACAGTTTTGACTTACTCTTTCCCGAGGTTGTTGAGTTTCAGTTTTTGCATGAACCCAGAGGATCATATTTGCATGGTATTCCACTGGTGATCAAGATCCTGATTGTAACCTTGATTTGGAAGAGAAGTCGATGGCTAACTAAACCCCACCACATGTGGGGAAGGAGTAGGTTTGGTAAGGATGGCATGGACCCTAGCGGAAAAAAGATAGAGGGAAGAAAGGTGGCTTAAGTTCAATGAGGCACGTGAGAGGGATTTAGAGAAGCAACAGGAAGTTTGTAGAATGAATGGCATTGTGGAGAGAGATGGCTCATGAAGGATTTGGAGCTCACATAGAAGACATGGAGCCAAGAGCATCTTGGATCTCCCCATTTGGGAAAGCATGGTAGGGAACCCTCTTCAGCCTCAGATGAGAGCACACCAATAGAGATGACATGGGCCGTGGGTGCATCTTGAATCTACCTAGTGACCTAGCCCTTGTGCTTGGTTTTCCAGTTTCTACGATAATCAATAATCAACAAGCTAGTGTGAGAGTAGAGAGTTGTAGTAGATAGAGTTAATTTTTAGTCAATCAAGTTTAGGAGTTAATCAGGGAGCTTATTCATCTATGGTGTAATCATCATCTACTTTATTTGGAGGACTAGTTGGAGGTATCTTTTTCTAGTGCATCATCGACACAAAATAGGCATGTAAAACCTTGGCATCACATCTGGAAGTAGTGTAACTTCATGTAGACTATGGGCATTCAGTTTAGCACAACTGTCAAAACACAAGGGTAGTGCATCTTCTGGTCCATTACCTACTAGAGGGGGTGGATCAGGAGGATCAGGTGGCTTGGGTGGCTTGGAGGATCTGGTGGATCTAGGTGGTGGAAATACATGAGGAAATACAGAGGTTCTGGGATCTTGGTGGGCAAGGTCCACACCAACCTCAACAAATTTATATGGAGATGTCTCTCCATCTTCCAGAGTATAGAGGCATTGAAGATGTAGCCAAGCATGTGCATATGTGTGAGATACTATGGCACACAAAGGGGATTATAGCTCCAGAGCACAAGGAAAGTCAGTTTTTGTAACTACGTTGTAGGAGGATGCACAACTGCACAGTATACAAAAGTTTGATCTTGATCAGACTTGTGTGGACTATACATGCATTGTGAGATGCTTTCTTAAAGGAATTTTATATCCTTGAGTTTGAGTAGAAAAATAAGCATGCTCAAAGACATTAAGCAAGGCACTACTAAAAGTGTTTGGGAATATGATGCTTGGTTCAAGACTCTCTCTATGTCTAAGTTATCTTATGACATCCATGCAAGCCAACATGCACAATGGTTCATTGGAGGACTGATCACACCTTTTAGGAGGGTGATTTCACATAAGAATTATACAGATCCACATGAGGCACTTGAAGTAAGCTCTACACACTGAGGTAGTAGGAAGTGTGGACACATAGGAGTGAGCCCATTCTTGGAAGCTCAAATTATAGCAATGCAATGGAAAATAGTTGGAGAAATTATCTGCTAATTCAACACATGAGACACGTAGTGGAATTTGGTGTACAAATTGTGAAGTAGAGGGGCATACTAAGGATAGTTTCCCTCGAAATCGGTGTGCTCCTTGTTGTTGGATTGTGAGATATGTCACTTGGACCATAGTTCAAGCCGGTGCCCATTATTATAGTGCACGTGATAAGAAAGAATGTGTCCAGTTACTATAAGATTTGTAGGTCCTCGACTCATGATACTTGAAGATTACAGATTGATTGATTAAATCCATGATGCCATTGATATTGGCATATGATAAAAATGGTGTTGCAAAATAATTCCAAGGAAAAGGGTGAGCATCATGACTATGATCATAGTGAGGGGCATTCTGATGGTGGCCATGGTAGAGGTCAAGGTTACAGAGGTGGATTCAGAGGTCGAGGTCATGGGGGGAAGGAGGAGTGATTTCCCTCATGGGACTTGTTATACATGTGGATCTCTTGATCACTACAGGTGTGAATGTCCACAGAATATTGTGTGTTCTTTTTGTGGAAAGAATCATAGTTATGAAGAATGCCTAGACTTGTATGAACACTTAAGAAAGAAACATAAACAGGAAAATAAGGGCACAAGAATGGTTAGAGTACAACACATCATGGAAGACCAATGGATGCCAAAGTTAGCGCTAGATCTTGAGTTGGTACCTGTAAAGATTACTACACACGTTGAGGCTACGCATGCACAGGGAAACACTACAAAAAAGCCTACCATTACTAAGGAGGAAGTCTGCATGCCAAGTATCCAGACCCTATGC
Source organism: Taxus wallichiana var. yunnanensis (assembly GCA_018340775.1). Classification (NCBI taxonomy): domain Eukaryota; kingdom Viridiplantae; phylum Streptophyta; class Pinopsida; order Cupressales; family Taxaceae; genus Taxus; species Taxus wallichiana. The sequence goes on along the minus strand of CM031237.1, from coordinate 427,708 downwards.
ATCAAAAGGAGGTTTATCAAGAAACCATGGAGGTAATTCAAAATTTACAGGGTGAGATACAATGTTTGAAGGAACAATCACGGAAGTTGAACAAAAGAAAGCAGTTGATCTCCATCAGATAGATGTTGATGATTTGAAAGAGGTTTGCAAGATGTTGCGCCAAGAGAACATTATTCCTTTGTTAGGGAAGCTGGTTGAAGGGAAACACTCCACACACTAGGAATGAGCATGAGAGACAACTTTTGCATGCTAATCTTCCTCCAGATAGTTTGGATTATGACAAGGAGATTACTCTAAATGTTGTTGTTGATGGTTGGCTTTTGAGTAACATCTTGATTGACACAGGCATGAAGTAAATGTACTCACTTTGGATGTGTGGGTTTAGATGGGAAGACCTCCATTACAACCATCTTCCAATGTGTTGTTCATGGAAAATCAACTAAGGCAATGCCCATTGGAGTTTTAAAAGATGCATCCATTACTATACAGGGGGCCAAGTTCACTTGGGGACTTTGAGGTCTTAGCACTTGCAGAAGTAGACAATTTTCCCACATTACTTGGGTGCCCTTGGTGCTATGCAAAACAACACTTGACTTACATTCAATAAGGGGTATATCAGCTTTGAGAACAAGGAAGAAACGTGTCATCATACCTCTTGAAAGATGGGAAATCTACACCTTATGTAGAGCCCTTAAGTGAAGAAGACTTGAACAAAATTTATGTGTGCACCATTCGAGATCCGAAGTTCTTGAGCCATCAAAAGAAGGAGTTCTCTAGTGGGATGATGCATAGTCCATGAGTGATACTACAAGTGTTGCATGTGATAATTGGGCACATGACACTTATGAAATGGTTGGGTGTGAAGTATGAAGTGTAGCTACACATGTGTAAGTAAGCCACGTAGTATCAGGCATTTGGGTAGTAGCTAGGTACCAAAGTACATAGTGAAGAGAATCCAAAAGTATTTTGCTTTGCTATGGAAGTTCAATGGGAATGTCAGGTGGAAAGAAGGAACATGTTAGTATATACTTTGTGGGGATGGCAACAATGCATTGGTGGATGGTTCACAGGATAATATTTTGGAGTGGAGAGAAGTAAGGATTGCTTTATCTACTCAGTTTCTAAGAAGCAATGCACTACTCAGATCTATGCATTTCATGGTAATGATCCTATTCAACACCACGTTCAATAGTGTGAGAGACTCTGGATGGTGGGGGCAGGAAGCTTTACCACCTTCTTTGTGGGTGCACAAGTTTTATTTCACCTTGTGAGGCTTGCATGCGCACATGCATGGTATGTCTACGCAGAGTTGAATAGGGTGACTAGAAATTGGCAAGAACTTACTAAAGGTATGACTCAAACCTTTGATTACTTTTCTTCTAAACCTCCGTGAATGAGGCATTGCAGGTTATGAAGCACTTAACTATGGGAGATAGTGCAAAAAGGATTGAAGAGTTACTTCAGGAGTTGTTAGGAGAATCAGACTTGGTGGCACACTTTGAAGAGGAAGAAATAGATGAAGAGTAACTTGGGCATGCCTTCCTAGAAAGAGAAAAGGGTAAGATGATCTACATGGTTGATGATGAAGAGGTAGAGAACCTAGACATTGAGCACACAGAGGGTACACGTGAAGTCTTGGATAGTGCAGATGAGAAGGTGTGCTGCCTACCATGAGCCTATATGAGACCAAGAAAGTGAACATTGGAATGGATGTTGAACCTAAGGAAGCCATTATCGAGATTACTGGTCTGACTCTGAAGTTGCTAAAATCATTGAGCTATTGTGTGACTTTCAGGACTTGTTCCCTAGAGGTTATCATGAATTGAAAGGTGTATACATGAATCATTGGGAGAGATGAAGATAAAGCTAAAAGAAGGTGTGCACCCTAGTTCGGAAGAGGCCTTACAGATGAATCTAAACTTGCGTGTCAAGTAAAAAAGAAGAAATTGACAAAATGTTAATTTCTGGAATTATTGTGCCATTGAGGAGTCAGAATGGGTGAGCCCTATGGTGATCAACATCAAGAAAGATGGTAGAATCAAGATTTGTGTGGATTACAGGGAGTTAAATGTTGCATGTGTGATTGATCCCTTTCCCACACCATTTACTGAGGAAATATTGGAAGGTGTTGTAGGGCATGAAATATACTCCTTCACTAATGGATTCTCTAGATATCATCAGGTAAGGATAGTTGAAGAAGATCAAGAGAAGACAAAATTTCACCACCGAGTGGGGAAGTTTTGCATACATGGTTATGCCCTTTGGATTAAAGAATGTGCTTGCATATATTTTCACGCATAGTGGTACAAGCATTTCAGATTTTATTCACAAGTTCTTACAGGTGTATCTAGGATGATTGGATAGTCTATGGGCTCATGAAAGATCACTGTGATAATTTGAGGTGATGTTTGAGAGGTGCTGGTAATAGTTTGAGCATCTCCTTGAACATTAAGAAGTGTATATTTTCCACACCCTTTGGAATTTTGGGGACATATCATCTATAAAGAAGGCTTGCTAGTGGATCCTACTAAGGTAGTTGTTATTTTGGGCTTAGAAGAGCCTACTAGCTAGAGTGAGGTGCGTGGATTCTTGGGGCACACATGGGTTATTACAAAAAATTTATAAAGGGATATGCCAAGATCACCACACCCTTAGAAGAATTACTCAAGGGAAAAGGAAAGTTCTATTGGGGTGAGGCACAACAACATGCACATTTTGACACACTTGAAGGAAAGGCTTACTACAACACCTATTTTTGCTTTCCTTCATGGTCCAAGCCTTTTCACATTCATGTAGATGCCTCTTGGCATGGCCATTGGTGTCGTATTAGCTCAACTTGAGAGAAGGATTGTTGATCATCCTATTTTCTTTTCTAGCATAGAAAGTTGACTCCAAGAACAAAATTATACAACAAAGAGCGAGGCCTTGTCTATGATCTACGTGCTCCATAAGTTTTGATAATATTTTTTTACACCACCTTCATTTTATATAGACCACATGGCATTGAAGTACTTAGTAAATAAGCCCATTTTAGGGGCACATATGTCATTGGTACTATTGTTTCAAGAGTTCAATTTTATGGTGGTGGTTAAGCCCGGTAAGAGAAATTCTAGTCCAGACCATTTATCAAGGATTCAATCAGGAGAGGATGCATAGAGAGCATTGAGGACACAATGTTAGATGCCCAATTATTCAGGTTGAACCACACCCTCGACTTGGAGGATATTGTTGTCTTTTTATGCATAGGTGTGGCACCCGAAGGAATGAAGGCCTTAGAAAAGAAACAACTTGTTATTCATGTCATGCCTTACATGTTGATCAAGTGGAGACTTATACAAGTTAGGTCATGATGAAAGTTTTGCACGGTGTGTGCTTGAGCATGAGCACAAGAAGCAATTATGGCAGAGGCTCATGGCGGTATTGTAGGTGGACACTATGTAGGGGATGCCACCACACAAGATTCTACTAGCTTGGTCTATGGTGGGAAACATTATATAAGGATTACAAAGCATATTGTAAGGCATGTGACCATTTTCAACACCTTGGAAAGCCTAGGCATCGAGATGAAATGCCTTTGAGGCCTATTACTAGTGCAAAACCTTTTGAGAAGTGGGAATTGACTTTGTGGGCCCTATTTCCCCAGCCACATGCACAGACAGATCACACTATATTATAACTTGTACAAATTATCTTACAAGGTGGGTAGAAGTGGCACCTACAAAGGATTACACAACAACTACAATACAAAAGGTTTTATGGGAAAATATTATTAGTAGGTATGGATGCCCTTTAAGTTTAACAAGTGATAGGGGTACTCATTTCCTTAATGAGACTATCAAATATTATTGGATGAATTTATGGTTGCACACCATAGGACAACCCCTTATCACCCTCAGGAAAATGGAATTGCTGAGGCCTTCAACAAAATATTGAGCCATACCTTGACAAAAATTGTGATGTTGGAAGGAGAGATTGGGATGACAAGGTTTGGTACTACTTTGGGCATACATAGACAACCTACAAGAGGTTGAATAAGGAACACCCTTTTAGTTGGTGTTTGGCATAGAGGTAGTTCTCCCATGGAATTCATGTTACCTTCTTTGTGTATTACGTGTGTAGGAGGTCTGGATGATGATGAGAAAGCATTGGAAGAATGTATTGAAAAATTGATGCAAGCTAGATGAAAGGCATGCCATAGCAAGATGGAGTCAAAAGAAAGAAAAAGACAGGAAGAAAGGCATGGCATGATAGGCACATCAAGGATAAGAAACTTGAGGTTGGGAAAATGGTACTTCTATATGATTCAAAGTTTTTGCACCACCCTAGAAAGCTTAAGGTGCATTGGTTGGGACCATATGTTATCACTTATATACTTGATTCAGGTGCTTGCCAGTTAGAGGCATTGGATGGAACATGGTTTCCCGATTACTTCAACGGGAGTAGGTTGAAGCCCTACTATAAATAAGTCTTCTTGGTGTTTGTAATAAGGATATTGCCACTTAGATTAGGTTTCCATTAATGCATTTCCTTTATGTGTGTTTCCTTCATCATTGTTATGCTTTTTCAATTTAGTTCAGTGTTTTGTGTAATAAGTGTGCTTGCACGCCAGAAGCTGATTACTATCTAAAAGTGTTTCATGTGTAGAGGACCACACATACCCTTAGTGTGGGGTGGTTGGAGAAGGATTGACTACTGGTACCATATATGGATCGGGGTGCATGATAAAGATAAACTCACAAGTGATTTAGAAAAGAAAAAATCAAAGGAAATTCTCAAATTTTGGACCACGCGTAGGGAGATGGATGCTCAGTATAATGCAAAAGGAGGTGCAACATTTGAGACTACTTGGGAAGAGTCACATTGGATAAGTACTTTGGCACATGGAAGCATGGGGAGAGGAGATCTGTGATAGAGAAGTAGTGGGCACACTAGAAGGTTATGACTGAGGCATGAAAATAAGAGGCATGGAAGAAGAAGTGTGACGATGCATGGGGAAGCGCGGGATGTGAAATTAATGCCACATATGGTGGTAGATGGGAGAAATTAATGTGAAGGATTTTTGAAATTTTCTATAAAGTTGGCATTTTGTAATGACATTTGTTACCTTGCATGTTTGAGAGCGAACAAAGTGTGAAGTGTGAAGAAGAGCTAGAGACAAAGAGAAATCTATATCGACGGACTAGGTGGGATCAAAGCACATGTTTAGAAGCATTCAATGAATTTTATGATGGTGGTGCATGTGTGTTTTGAGAAGGGTTCATATGACTAGGGTTTGAAGGAGGTAGAGTGTAGCTAGGGTTTGAAAAATCAAAGATGGTTCACACTCATGGAAAGTAGGGTTTTCAAGGTAACAATTTTTAGAGTTACAAACACTCTGAGATGAGTTGAGGAAAAGAGGATGGCACCACAACGAGCTCTAGTTGTGGAGGTAGAGGCCGATGAAGTGGCAAAAGAATGGTTGGTGGAAATGTTATATCAGAAGAAGTATTGAGGGGGGGTGACCTTGGAAAAAAAAAATAACACAATGTAAGATCTCAGATACCAACCACAAAATAAACAAGTGTATGAAGGATATCATTGCTGAAGTTGTCAGAAAAAATAAAAGGATGACAGATGGAGAGAAGGGTTTTGGATGACTCTATGAGGAGATTGTTGAGAATGTGGGGGTCATGCAAATCCTCGAGTTACCTTACTTTGGGAAGCCTGAGAAATTATATCAATGGCTTATGTCACATGTACATGAGGATTTCTTTTACTTTGTGGGAAGATGATGTGGATCACCACTAAACTTATTGGAAGGGTAATAGGGTTACGTGACACACTGATGGAAAATTACAGGTGACTTATCAGATGATGAGGGATTGATGCAATGAAAATGATGCAAGTATAAGTATAAGAAGGGGGGAAGCATGTTTAAGGTGAAAAATATAGGGGATATGGCTACAAGGGTTGTACAACACGGCTTGCAAGTTGTAAAATGGGTGCCTCTGAGAGATGGAATGAGGTGAATCAACATTTGCACATAGCACACAAGATGGCCAACAAAACTTACTACAACATTGTTGGATACATTGTGAGAGCTTGGTGGCCAGGCATGCATTCAGTGAAGATAAAGGTGAGAAGATTACTTGGGGCACCATTCTTTTATTACTTGTATTCAATGAGATTGGTGTACCTGATGGACCAAGGGAAAATGTTTGGGAATTTCCTTGACAAATAAGTCCCCAAAAAAAGTTTTCAAAGTATATATTAAGGGGTACAATTTCTAACACCTACAAGGAGTGCCAACAAAAATGGTTTAGGTGGTTGCACCGGTGGTTTGAAGGGGAGTGGTGCATTCCACGTGAGCTTCCTACAATATTAAATGGTGAAGCAAGAGTTTTCATCATCTATCAACATTTCAGCTTGGGAAGTGGTTTCATATGCAGATGGGTGAGAAGAGCCCCTAGTGCAAGCTACCATTCACCTTTACTAAGGTATTTTAAATTTTGTCAACAGATTACATAACACATGCAAGCTTAAGTTTGATGTTGATAAGGTCACAGTGGATATTCATATCCTACGGAAAAAACATATGTATGGCCAAACCGGGAGGCGTATGTTGAAACAATTGAAACAGATAACATTGATATCACCCCAGAGACTATGGCTATAGGAAAGATCGAGCCAATGCATGTGTCTATGTATACTTAAGGCCATGCTTTAAAGATGGAAAGGTGATAAAAGGTGAGGACATAGCTCTACCAGTCCCCCAAAAGAAAGAAGAGATAAGGGGCATGTCAAGGCTAGTTGCACACCCATGCCACCCTACTCAGGATGAACCAATGCCTATGGGCTTAGAAAATGTACTGGAGTAGGAGGAAGAGATAGGTGATAGCACTAGGTTGGACCACCATACATGAGAGTTTTTTGTAGAGGTGCACATCCAGGGACATGGGCGTTGGGACTTCACAATCAGTAAAGAAGATCACCACGAGTCACTCCGGTGAAAAATGTTGATGAGCAAAAAAAGAAGTGCAAAGTATGTACCAGTAAGAGATAGCGAGGAGGAGAAGTCCTCTCACCAGAGTGCACAACACAAGGTGGCTTCCCCAAGTCTGGAGATGCAGGATGATGAAGATATAGGTGATAGGGTTGTGTATGAGGAAGGTGGTCCTAGCATAAGTGCCCAGGAACCTAAAGGGGACCAAAGCAGTGGTGGGGGATATGGAGATAATTATATGACCTACATGAGGAGAGAAAGAAACTAAAGAAGGAGAGGAAGTTGAGTAGAGCATAGGCACGGAGCCACAACAGGATGTAGCCCCACTACAAAGAAGATGTCAAAGAGTACACACAAGGGCAACATGGAAGATAATGTGGTAAGGACTCAAAACTTGGGCTACATTGATGACTCAACTAAAATTATTTGTGCCCACTTTTAGAGTACCTTTCCTAGGGAGCAATTGTATGGCTGGGATTGGATGGACCCAAAATGGTGACAACACACACTCACAAAAAATTTTCATGGAGCATGCAGACTCACATGGATGAGCCTAATTTTATGTATGCGAGGAGTCATGTGTGTGTCTCGGTGATGAAAAGGGTGCCTCACACTCACATGTAACCATCAAGCCCACACAATTATCAGATGAACAAGTGAGCAATGCACTTGTCAAGATATCAACATAAGTCACACACTGGAACATCGATAAAGTGACAACTATAAAAGTAGTTATAGATGATCAAAGAGATAAGGAGACTGAGATCAAGTGACTGACAGAGGAGTGGGATAAGGTTGTGGTAGAAGCACAAAATGTTAAAAAGATGGCCAAGTAGATAGCTGACGAAATTATGTAGAAAAGGCTAAGACTTTTCAAGAGAAGGTGCCAAGGGATTTCCCATCCTCCCTTCATTATTTACATGCACAATAGTTCATTTTCTTCTAGAAGAAGGACCAATGTGCCTACCAAAACCTAAAGGATGCTGCAGAAGAAGCATCAAGAGCCAAGGCCATAGTTACAAGGAAAATTTCTAGTTATGAGTCTATTATGTAGGCTTTGAAGGATGAATTAAAGAAAGTGGATCTGGTTTTGAGCATGTGTGCAGCACCAGATATAATCATTAAGACAAGGACACTAGTAGAAGAAGAAGAGAGGTCCTTCAGGTAGCCAAGAATGAAACACTTGGGCATGGAAAGGATTAAGCTAGTGGAGACTAAGCATGATGCGCTTGACATGCTGCTAGAATCCCACATAAAGTGAAAATAAAGAAAATTGGAGAGGTCATCATGGAGAAGATGGATGTGATGGAAGGGATGGTCTCAAGTATGGCCAATATACTAAGGATTTTGTAGAATGAAGGTGGTAAGATGACTCTTGATGAGTTGGATGATGTGGTTGCAGACATCCCAAAAAAAAAATGCAATGCTAAATGCTTGGTATGCATTCAAAGCAGAAGTACAGGGTGAGTATCCAGAGTTAATTCCATCGAAGAAGAAAAGGATACCACATAGGATGATTCTCTTAAGCACCGATAGCCCATTCTTTTGGTTTACACATATTTATTCATTCTTATTCATAGCATTTGGAGGGATAAGATTGGGATTACCCATTTCTGGGGGTGGAAATCCAGTTTAGTGTGGGGTAATGTTGGGCTGGAAAAGATGGCCTAAGTCTTGTAAAAGCACATAAGGGGTGGGGCACAAATATAGGGCACGTGGAGTGCGCATGGAATTATAGTAAGGTATGGAGTGCCCAGGATCAGAACTTAGCCATTTTTTTGTCTAGGCTATTTTTGGAGATGGAGTGTTGAGCACACATTGACATGGAGACTTGTAGTTCACACAAGGCTATTTTGGGTTTTGCATCAGTTTGAGCACCATGTAGAGTCTTAGTCTAATAATAGGATCTATTCTTAGAGTTAACTATAGAAGATCTATTATTAGCAGTTGCATGCTTTTTTGTATTCATTGATGTAAGGGCGCATGGCTATTATTAGCATGTAACCTATTTTTGGAAGGTGCATAGGTGGTGAAGGGAAAGTCCCCATCCCTATATATATGTATTGATTTTTGCATGGTTTGAAAAATCCTTGATTATTATAGAGTTATGTTGTTGGTTTTGTTTCATGCACATGACTCATGATGACATTACTATGATGTATGAAGCTTCTGTTTTACAATATTTAATATAATGGATCATATTGGTTGGATATTGGTGTTAGATGTGACTAAATATGGTTCTTGCATGGTAAATCTCATTATGACATTCTTTCCTTTGTTGTGGTGAATTTAACCGCCTTTACTTTGCAAAGGGCCCACTAAAGGAAATACTTCCATACTCAATTTCTTGCTTTGAACTACATGCTTCCCGACCTTCCTTCGTGTCGATTCGACCCTACTTTACTTGCCTAGCTCGTAGTGTTTTAAGTTGATTCCAACTTCTTCCGCTTCGATGTTGGATCCCTCTCATTATGGCAAATGTGACTCCTTATACTTAGTTAGCAAGCCCCAAGTTAAGACTTCACTCCTAAATCATCGATTAACACTACAAATGACTCACCATTCTTTGTGTCAAACTTGCATCACTCTACTTCACTTGTGTCAAATCTGCCCTACTCAACTCGCAAAGCAAGAGCCCTCATTTTCGCAGAAACATTCACCTTTCCTTTTATTTTCTTTACATCAAACCCATTCATCTTTATTACACTAAATGCACCCCCGACTACTCGTGAAGTAAGTGCCCCCGATTTGGCATAACTCTTCATCGCTTTGGCTTGGTCGTCCCTCTTGTTTGATTGCCCAAGCTCCATTTTTGTGACTCACCGATGCAACTTGCCCTAGTTTTTCCATGGGTCCCTTGGCCAATTGAGTTCTTGCTTGCCACATGGATTCTCCATGCCATTAACTCACCGCCGAGTTCCCTAGGCCCCTTAACTCTCCCTAATGACTAGTTTGGCATGTCACTTTGATCCACATCCGTCGCACTTATCGAGCTCGGAATCCAAGCTTGACCCCTTCTCTCTTTGAGCCCCCGTGATGATTTGTGAGCTCGGTGCATTGCTCACCCTCACTAACCTAATCACTTTGTGGCCCCATGCTAACTCACCGTGTGACCCACTTAGCTCACCCACACAATCTCTTCAATCACGAGCTCAGGGAGCTCGACACTCCTTCTCATTGTCGATCACCTCAACACATGCCCAACCGAGTTGTCTTTCCTCCACTTGCCAACCAATGCATTGCTCACCTTAGAGAGCTCAAACACTTTGACCCCTTTGTGTCACCCGATCAATCCTAAGGGCTAGGCCTTACTTGATCCAACCGATTCTTACATTTTCTATCGAGCCGGCCATGACCATGGCCGACTTGGCCTTAACATTCTCAATGACCTTTCCTTCATTCATTGAGCCCCGTGGAGCTCATTTTGTCTTACTGACCCTTGGAAAATGCACTTTGGACCGATCCACCATTTTCTATTGAGTCGATCCAAGCTCTACATTTCATAAATTACCTCCAACTTACCATGCTCCACCCTCATTGTCCAACCCTTTAAAGACGAGATCCCTGCTGAATCACCTATCAATGCATTTTCATGCTGAGCTCGATACTCCAACCCAAGCCCCCACACTACTTTGACACAATGGAGCACGCCTATCTCACCGAGTAGCTCACTAAGCTACTTGTCAAGTTCACCCTTTGCATTGCTCAATAGCTCGATAGAGCTCTTTCTTAACTCTCTTGCTAGCTCGATCGAGCTAGCTAGGCCCTTTCAATGAAACTCTACTTACATTCAGCCTGAAACACCATATCTTTGTGATTCTCGCAAGTTTTGGGAATTGTTTAAGACCGGAGGTCATGGAACTAACATAGTGTTGTTAGGGGTTATTTTTATCCTTGACCACCCCGACCAAACATGGGCCCGCTGACCCGCATTCCATCATTTTTAAGTTAATCTTAAGGGTCAAAACCCAGAAGAGGAAAATATTTCACAACATGATTTTCACTCCTAAATCCCCTAAATAAGATCCTGAAGCCTCGTAAACTACCCGTAACCCAATTTCAACGTTAGGTTCCCTTTTCGTGTCTCAGGTCTAGTCACATCCCCATTGTCCATTTTTCCTAGGGGGAAAAATGATAACAAGTAAATCCCACAAGGCTCATCGATGAATAAACAAACAACACATTAAATAAAATGGCAAATGAGGTAGTACACATAAATCTAGACAAAGCGACCACCATTTGTACCTTGGTGGATAACAAAAAGGAAAAGCCACATGAAGTCCAACAACTCACCGAGGAGAAGGAGAAAGTGGAGAGGTACACAAAGGATGTCTTGGACATGGAAAAATAGATTGGACAAGAAATTTTGGAGGCATGCCTAGGGTTTGATGAGAAGACTAAGAAAATGTATCCTCGCACTTGCACTACTTGCAGGATCTCGGTGCATATGCTATTATAGGGAAAACCAAGTGTGCAGGGGCCAAGTGAAAGAGATATAACAAATGAGAAGAAAAAGAATAAAGAAATCATAGCGTAAAAAAATTGTGGAATATGAAGCCATGTTGTAAATAATAAGGGATGAGTTGAAGAAGGTAGGTTGGGCATTGAAACAGCTTCAGATCCTAATCATATCCTTAGGGCATATATAATCAAGGAGGAGAATAAAGTATTAACAACTAAGAAGGATGAAAAACTTGGAAGAGAAGAGAAGATGGTCGAGATTGCAAGGAAGCATGACACACTTAAAATAATGAGGGAGCCTTTAGAAATAAGAATCAAGGAGTTTGGGTTGTTGGTGGCATGAAGAATGGATGTTATGGAAGGGATGATTTCAAGCCCTGACATTTGGATTAATAAGGAGTCAAAGCACAATCATGAGGATATGATGGAGATAGTTGGGATGATTCCAGATATAACTAAGAAGGGGTTAGTAGAATGGAGTGAGCTAGAGAGAACCCTTAATACAGAGTACCTTGAAATTTTTTGCCACTTGAGGAGTAGGAGATCAATGCATGCTTTGGACATTCTTTCATTGTTTCATTCTTTGTAAACATGTAATTAATTCATTTATTCTTTGGAGCTATAAGATGAGTAAACCCCATCACGAGGATGACAATGTAATTAGTGTGGGGTAATGTTGACAAACAAAATGACTATATGGAGAGCACATGGAGGGATGTGATGCATAAGGGTGGCTCGTTTTCGCATGAGTGGATAAGTTGAAGTGGCGTGTAGAATCCTCACGCCCGATAGACCAGACTTAGGAGTTACCCGATTTTCTAGTTTACGGGCTAAAAATAGAAAAGCAGGATGGAGTGTTGACCAAGAAAGGGGATAAAGCGAGATGACTTGGCGACCAAGCAAGGGCTATTTTTGAAGAATAAATATGCACACAAGCATGTAGGCTATTATTAGGATTAAAACAGTCTTATTTATAGGATGGTCTATTATTAGCTATTGTAAGAAAGCATGCATGTAATCTATATTTGGGCACACCTATTATTAGGAGAGTGCATGGTAGTGAAGGTAAAGTCCTCACTTCTAAAACATGGATAATAATGACTCAAAACTAGTCTTAGATTGAATTATACCTCAAGATATTTCCAACAAGACTAATTTTTCTTGATTTATAGTTGAGATCAAAATCTATGATAGTTTGAAACTTCTCTCGCTATTTTACACAATTGACAACCATGAGGATGTAAATTTTAATTTAAGGGGTGATTTTTATGCTTGTCTAATACTCATTGGTGATCTTGTTCAATGATTCCCACCGAGATTGAATCCATGTGTCCCCTTTGCATTGATTATGGGATCAAATTGGAAATATGAGTGATGAATGGGAGGTCATCAAATTTAACAGGTAGTTCCCCTCAAGCACTCATGTTCACATGGTCTACATTTCATCTCCTTATTTGGTTTCAACCTTCTCAAGAACCTTGAGTGACAATCACCGACACCGCATGGTAATCCTTCATATTTCAATTTTCTACCACGTGTCTCCTTTCCTAATCTTGAGGACTCTCAAGGCTTTACCTTCCAACCTTGTTTTAATTTTTAGAGAATTAGGGATTGTGTACATGGTGTTCTGTAGGATCACATGCACTTATTTTTTTATCTTAACCGCTTTGATACCTTCTCAAGGAATTTGATTTTCTATGATTTGTGCCATATGGTACCAAGGACAAGCTTTCATTTTCCCATGTACTTTCTCTACATGGGTGGTGTAGACACTAAATCACACACTTGGGTACATTTTTAGGTCTTAATCACATACTAGTATTCATATGATTCCTAAGTGATAAAAGTAGTAATTGACATCTATATTTGGCCTATTTTCTTTCTTTCTTGTTTTCTCTGTGGTATTACACACCTCACTTCCTAGTTTGACCTTCACAGCTTTATTTTTCTTGGCTTTGGACACCGCGCCTAACCAGATGCCAACGCCAAGCACCCCAACCTATTTCTATCTTACTTGCCTCTTTTGGGCCTCTTTTATCTTTTGGTCATCTTGTTTTCTTATGGGTTGGCCTTTTATTTCTCAATTACGAAATTCAAACAAGGGAATCATATAAATATAAAACTATGTGATCATAATAAATGACCAAGTCTAAGCATTTACTATCACCACCTAAGGTTGCATCCAACTAGCTTCATTCAAGGGACAAGGGACTATGCTTTTTTGCATACACACATAGGAGGGGAAGTTCATTTTTCCCTACACACATCTACTTACATTGCTACATCCGGCTATTTTTCTCGCTATTTGATTCATCTTGCACAGACAAGAGATTCCTAGGTTATAATTATACACACATGCACATAGAACTACACAAAGTCTAAGATGTAGTGCACCGCTCGGTCATAAGTTTACTCATTGGGTGACTGTTAGGGTTAGTTTGAATCTTCCCATTTTCATCTTTTTCTTTTCAAGATTTGAAGTGTTTTGGGGTTTTACTGAGAAGATCATTTGTTTTGTAGGGTTATAGTGAACTCGTGATCTTTCAGACATACAAGGACAAACAAAAATTCTAATGACACTTGTATGACACAACAAAAATAAATTTTTGAGTATTTTGCAGATCACAAGTGCCTATCGGAAGTTCTTGACATCTAGGTGTTTTAGTCTTGTTCCAGTGCGCCTGGTCTAGCTTATTCCGATAGTTCTGCAATTTTCTGAGTGTGGGTGCTACATATTCCTCCTCCTATTCAGCCATTTTCCATCCTAGCATACTTCAGGATTTATTGAGAAATCATCTAAGCCATCTATCCTCTCTCTTGCACTTAGGGTTTCAAGTTTACTTTACTTATTGCATGTTTCATATCTTTACTTTAGTGTTTTATCTATTATATGTGACTCTGAAATATCCTAAGGGTTTAACATCGTATTAATATTTCATTTTTTAAAATCATTTGGTGAACCCCACTCGTGATCGGTCCTTCGGATCCTTCTTTTACACGCTATATTTTCTTTCATGGCTCCTAAGGTTTCTCAAGTATCCTTGCATCAATTGCTTCAAATGCACCCACCTTACAAATATTCTCTTCTAAAATACCTAGACACTATGTATCTTCCTAGCAATACACCACTTGATCAAGTCAGTGCTATCTTCACTCATCTCTCTCGATGACTCACTGGATCTTGTAGAAACCTAAAATCCAACTACGCGCATCGCTTATCATCTTTCTCGTCATTTTATTATAATTAGTGATTTCCCACTAATTAGTTAACATTCCCTTCATCTCAGTCAATTAATGACACTTTGTTAATTAACTAACATTTCCCTTCATTCTGGATGCCAATTAATGACACTTCATTAGTTATAATCCTCTTTTAATTAACTATCATTAGTTAATTAAGCCTTTTTAATCCTTTATTTAATCAATAAACCCTCTTATTGGTTAAATCCCTCTTACAAATCCTCCAAATTCTATCAAATTCCTCCTAAATCACCTCCAAATAGCTTTCTAAGCTTATTTTGGCCTATTAATTAATCCTAGTTGATTAATTAAATCATCTCCAACTCCCATGAGTTGCTAATTCTAATTAATTATTTCTAATCATGTTTATCTCTTCTAATTCTACTTTATCTTTTATCCCACATTCACTAGGTTTCTAGCTTCTCCCAAATTGGAAATCTATATAAAGAGCATATTACCTTCTTTGACACCACACACCACACTTTTGCTAGTGATTTTATTATGCACATGATAAGAGCATTTTCTTCTTGAAAAGCTTATTCATTATTGCATCCATTCTTCTCATTTGTGAGTAGTAAAGGAAGATCCAAACATGGCCATTAAGCCATTTTGGTGATATTCTTTCCTCATTTGGAGATAACATTCATTTGATTGCTTATGATCAAGATAGGTTCATACTAAGAGCAATCATACACATACAAAGAACATCCAAATTTCAAAGGGATTGCTTTGCATTTAATGTTGGATGCATGTAGATTAGCTTTCTCTTTCTAGCTTTATCATGGTGTTTTTGGTAGATTAGCTAGGTTAGGATACTACTTGGTGTTAGTTTCCTTTCATTAACTTAGCTTCATTTATTAGATGCACACATTTGGCATGCCCGGTGGGACCCTCCTTTGTCTCATGTGCATTTTCTCAAGTTTTTGTAGTTAAATTTCATTTTTTGCATACTAACCTTTATTTCACATATATTGATAAATATTGTGTTTCTTAACTCCTTTTGTTGAGTTTGCATGTGTTGAGTCTTTATTACAGGTGTGAAGGAGGTAAAGTGCTGTCAAATTTGAAGGTTATCAACAAAAATTTGAGCTTTTTGACATTCTTTTTATCAAAATCCCATGTTCTTGAAGTTACACAAGTGCCTGTCGCTAAGATCAATACATTTGTGTCTGCATTAAAACTCATGTGCTACCATTAATTCGCGTGTGTTAGCGTTAAAACTATCCGTGTTAGCATCACTTTCCTTTGCACTATTGTTTCTACGGAAAATTCATCTCTTTCACACACAAAAGCCTTCACACACTAGTGTTGAATTAGCCTTATGTTTGTGTTAAATCCCATGTGCTTTGTAGTGTTAAATTAGCCTTGTGTTACAATTGATAACCTTGTGTTACTGACGCTGATAGCCCTAAACCAATGTTGAATTAGCCATATGTTACCATCAATAGCCTTTATGTTACTATTGATATCCCTACGCTAGTATTGAATTAGCCTTGCGATACCTTCGATAGCCCCGCTGCTAGTGTTGAATTAGAGATGTGTTACCATTGATAGCCTTGCGCAGAAATTTTGTGTAAAAATTTGGCTCAGATTTTAGAAATTCCATAATCTATTTTTTTGTGTTTGTTGTTGTTTTGCAGGTTTTGAATTTGATTTCAATTAATTTTCTAACATGTATAATGCTTTAATGAATGTTGTATTTCCATGCTTTGCTTAAGTTAGGATAAAGTTTGTGTATGCTCTTCTCTTGCACCTTTGGTGATCTTGAGAATCAAAACAACTTTATTCTTCTTTTCTAAACATTTGGATTAACTTGGAAATTTCATTATTCATTTTTACTTAAGGGAATGAACCTTTTATAAAGCATTTTTATAGTCATTTGATTTAAGTTTTCCATTTTTCTATCTAGTTGGATCAATTATTGTGTATGCTCTTCTCTTGTGTCCTTGGATGATCTTGAGAATAAAAACAACCTTGGTTCACTTTTTATAAGAAAACTACTAAATAATTTGTGCATATGACCTAATATTTTTCAAATACTTCATCGAAACAATACTAAAACGACATTTTTGTAGGTTTCAATGGTGTGCTAAACCACATTAAGTCACAAGATAAAAACACACCATTTATTTAAAACATTGTATTTACAGGTTCGAGATAAGGGTTAAAACCCATTTGCTTTGAATTGTGGGAAGTATCTTGGCATAAGCCATAAAAATCATTATGAGGATTACCACAAGAACCCCAAAGTATTCCACACCTTAAGGGAATTGGTGGATGAAACAGGAAGTTCCCCACTACCTACTTGACTAGAACAAAAATATGTGAGGAATGCTTCAAGTTGTCCGTATGAGGCCCCGTTCATTAATTTGATTGTGGGGTAATGGTCCTTTGTCTAGGAGTTATCTAGCTGAAGTGTACCTCTCTTAGGAAAGTATTGGTGAGTGTTGAGAACAAAATCCATAGGTAGCCATTTGGCATTGGGGCCAACTTGACTTTATCCATCATGTTCTAAAGAGATTTCACAAAGCAATAACTTCTTCGAGTCAAAACCTTATTGGTCGAACAAGGGGAGAGTTCATTGAAGTTTGTGCCACATGACATTCATCATGAAACTTACAAGGCATCACTTTGTCTTAGTTTCTACCTTATTTTTAAACAAGGTGAAACTCTGCCAAAGTTAGGCTAAGTATTTTTCATCACCACTTGTTCTACCTCCTTGCTCTCTTGTTGGTATTTTTGACCAAAAGAGGACATATACGTAGTGTTTGCAAAAAATAATCATGTGTCCACCACTTTTGTATTCACTTACATGACCATGTTGCAACAAGAATGTTAAGTGTTGAAAGTGTGTTGGTACGTCCTCATGTTTTGGTAAACCTCATCTTGATACCCATATCAAGATATCTCATTATAGTTAGGTGATCCTACCTTGATTTACCCTTTGCATCGTTATGCTGCTTGTATCATAACACTACATTTGTGATACTTACATCTTGTTTTCACAAACTTGATATAAGTGTCTCAATTGTCTTGTTACGTTGCTTGCATTGTATTGATTCATTGATATACTTGGACCTAGTTTTTGATTCAAACATTTCCCTAAGTATTGGAAGGTGTTTCGTTATATTGTTCGCATTGTGTCAATCCTATTTTGATACTCACATCTTGTTTTTTCTTAAAAACTTGATTAAAAGTATCCAAGTAGTATTGTTACTACTGCCCACATTTGTAACCTCCATTTCCAACACTTAGACTTTGTTTATATTAAATTGAGTTTAGAGTATATACTTTACATTGTTACGCTATTCACATCACCTCAACCCTCTTTTAGTGTTTAAATCTTGTTTTTATAAAAACTTGATTTACATATTGAAATTGTGTTGGTATCTTGTCGAACAACCTTTGAGATAGGTTATTAGACATAGGGAGTAGGCTCTTTCACGATTGATCCTTGTTTGGGATTTTATTGATATTATTTCCTTGAGATATTCTTTCATTAGTGGCATTTGGTTGTATATTCTTTCTCCCTTTTGGGACATTCTTTGTAGTGGACTAGGACATTCTTTAGTGCATTATTTAGGGTATTCTTTGTGACATTCTTTGTGATTATTTGCGGTTGTTACGCTGTTGGTTTTTGTCTAGGTTCTTTGTGATACTTTTACACATCTATTAACACTTCGAAAAAAATCATATGCCTCCTCTTACCAGAATGGGACATAGAATAATGGGATCTAATCCTTTTGAAAACATAAATTTAGACCCTTTGTGTGAAGAGGAAAACATGATAGACCATAGTGGCAACGAGGCCAATTCTCCTCGAAACAACTATGAGTTTAACCCAACTCATATGGATAATTACCTCTTTCAAAATCGAGACCATGTTCTAGCCAGAGTAGTAGTGGAATCGGGGCTAAAATTCCACCTAAATTCAACCATACTCTTCTTATGAACATGATTCATGGAGAAGAAGAAGTAGAACATCCCAATCCCACTATCGACAAAATATTGAACCCTGACATGCTTCTACTTCCAAGAAAGGAATCAAAATGAAGAAGTACCTCCTAGAAACAATGGTGGCTATCAGCTATCACCCCTTAAAATAAACCAAGAAATTAGGAGAGAGAAGGAGGATTATCAATAACCACCTCTACGTGAAAATCAATATGGACCCCATAATGACAAGGCTACTTTACAAAATCAAATCCAAACCCTTAGTCATCAAATGGCACATCTAGCCTCCCATATCCACAAGGACACAAGTAGAGATCCATGTCAAGAGAAACCTAAGGTTGCGTATAATGATCTTTACAAGGAAAAGCTCAGAGGTGAGACATCAAAGTCAAACTGCATATATATTTTAGCCTCCCTTCACGTGGCCAAATATTCGATCAAGAGTGGAAATCTATGAAGAATGTCCTTACGATCCTACAAGAAAGCAATGTAGGAAATAACAAAAAGTACCAATTCAAAGAACTATGTCCCTATCCTTTTGATCGGGAAATGCTATACGCATGCCCTTTCCTCCTCACTTTGAATTCCCTAAATTCAATAAATATAGGGGTAAAGGTGATCCACATAATCATGTAAAAGACTTCTTCATGGCTTTCCAAGAAGTTGCATACAATGATAATTATCTCATTCGCTTGTTTCCATGGAGCCTTGCAGGACAAGCTCATGAATGATTTCTCCACAAACCAAAGGGTACTATTTTTAAATTCATCGAGTTAACATAAAAGTTTGTGCACCACTTTTCATTCAATATGGAAAGTGATATTACCATGTTAGATTTATGTAATGCCAAACAATGAAACATTGAGAACTTCACTGGTTTCTTACAAAGATGGCGAGGGTTAGCTATTTCCTTCCCTTGATCTATCCTCGAGAAAAACTAGTTAGTATCTTTGTGCCAAACCTACATCTTGAAATATCTTTCCATTTGCAAATGCATTGTGTGAGTACATTTGAGGAGGTTGTAGAAAAGGTAGTCAAAATGAGAAGGCTTTATTGACTAAAGGGACTTTGAATCCCTTTCAAAATATCACCATGAATCCAAACCCAAATACAAACCTAAATTCTTTAATAAAAACAAGAATGTCATAGGTGATGGAATCACAGATTCCAAACGTGTGCAAGTCATCCAAAACAATGCTCCTTTGAAACTTTCCAAAGGGTCGGTTGCACTAGAAATAAAATGTCAGTGTTCACTCCCTTTCAAACTCTTTGTCATCAATTTTAAAGTAGTTAGATGTAGTGAACATGGTTAGATTCCCAACTTCTACACCTTTTTTTATGATGTTGTAAAGTCGCCCTAGTATAAATACGAAGAGTATTGCGACTTTCATCGTGTTAAGGGTCATATCACAGAAAAATGTTTGAAGTTAAAACACTTCATTCAAGACCTCATAGATAGTGGGGAAGTTGAAATGGACTTGCACTGACCAAGTAAAAATTCTAACAAAAATTTGGGGATTTATAAAGAGCCATTTCCCAAACATAAACAAGGGGATAAAAAGTTGGATCAAGGCCAATCATCCCATAATTACATTGAGGGTGAAACCACTAATATTTTTATTCTCTTTGGTCATGTTCACCCTATTACTGAGAAAGTGAACACTATTAAAATTAAGACACAAATGTGTGTTGTGGAAACACGACACACTCATCTTATTATCCCAAAACCTTCTTTGCCTACTCCTCAAGATAGTCACTATGATCTCCTTGAACAACTAGAGAAGACTACTGCTAAGATTTCTATCTTATATCTTCTTAAAATATCCAATGTTCATAAGGACATCCTTTACAAAACCCTTCAAGGGTCAAGAGTTTCTATGGATATTGATCCTACACGCTTCCAAGCCTTGGTTGCACACTTTACTTCTTCCAAAACACATTACTTTAAGTCATCTTGAGACTCTAATGGATGGTCATAACCGCAAACATCCCTTGTACATAGAGGTGATTATGAATCGTAAAAATATTAAGAGAGTGCTTGTGGACAACGGATTTGATTTGAATATCCATAGCTAGAAACTAATCGCATAACCGGGACACACTGATGCAGAACTTAAGCCTAATATCATTACCATCAAGGCATATGATAATGCAAAATGACAATTGGCTGGTACCATCAATTTTCCCATGGAATTTGGGCCTACTATTAATGATACCTTGTTCCATGTCTTGGACTTGGAACTACCCTACAATTTGTTTCTCACCACCCATGGATTTATACCCCTGTATGTCGTGCCTTCCACCTACTATCAATGTATAAAATTGTATCATGAAGGAAAGACACTTACCATTCTTAGGGATCCACAACCCTTTGCGCATTGTAGGGCATTATCTAGTTATTTCCCTCTATATATGAGTGTCCTTCTCTAGAGATAGTTATACAGTTTCGATCTAGAACTTGCCTCCCATATTGATCTTGATACACCGTGCGCACAAAAAGATGGTGCTTTCACATTTTTTCCCCATTTTCTACATGAGACATGGAAGTCCTCCCTATAGGCTGCGAGAATACAACCTCTAACATGACCTCCTTATCTCCAATCTACCCCTATCACCAAAAACATGTGGTAGGCCTAGCTATCATCCTCAATGGTCTCGGAACATTACAATATTGACACTTTTCTTCCTAGTGGCATGTTGGTAGACGAGAAACTACTTAATGCTCCTATATCCCAGTCTCCCTATAATTAGATGGTTTTTTGCTATCAAGCTCCCAAGTATGCCATCCCTAATAAGATGATGTACGCTATGGGCTATCAAGGATATGGATGTGGTGTTGATGACAAGCAGGTGCGTTGGAACCTCTTCCAACACTTTGCATCAAAAGATGGAAAAATATGGCATCGACATTTGACCATATGGGTCCCATCCTCTAGAAGTCGAAGCTACTTCTTCTAAGCGTGATGATAATTCTTTTAATTATGATAATAAAAAAATTACCATCAGTAGTCTCTATGAAGACCTTGCCTTTACTAACTTATTTCCTGACACATCTATCTTCACCATATCCCCTATTATTCCTACATTAGACCTTGTTCATCCATCCCTTGTGAATTGGGACCAACAACAACACGTACCAATTGAATTCTTCTAGAATGATGAAGCAATTGGTGAATTTATGGGTCTACGAGATGATATTCCTATTGGTGATCACAAAAAGGCTTCTCTATTGATCTTGACACATATGTGTACTTCGGGAGGAGGCTGAGTTTTGTGGTCAATAAAATCAGAAAGATAATGAGGGAAAGATAACTTCAAAAAAGCCTCATCAAAAGAAAAATACAAGTCTCATAGTGAGCACCTCTTTGAGGCACTATCAGATGTGTAAATTGAAAAATCTAAAATGGATACAAAAAGTGACCACTCTAAGGGTGAAAATATTGTCGAGACGCCCTTAGAACAAGATCTCAACCCACCCCTGATCCTATGCATATGGAAGATGGATCTAAATTACTAGTGGAGGAGACCATTGATATAAATATTGACACTAAAGATCATCCCATACTGATTAAGCTAGGATTTTCTCTCTCATTAAAAGAACAAAAGACTTTTGTCATACTCCTTTGTGAATTCTCATATTTTTTTCACTTGGTCTTATACCTACATGCCTAGATTGGATCCTTCACTAGTAGTACATAACTTGGTTGTACACAAATCTGCCAATAATTCAAGCAAAAATTAAGAAAATGCATCCTCGTGTAGGTCTTTTGGTCAAGGAGGAGCTAGAAAAATTGTTAGCAGTAGGGTTCATTAGACCTATTGACTACTTAGAGTGGATATCTAACATAGTACATGTGTAAAAGAAACCCATTGGTATTAGAATTTGTACGGATTTTAGAGACATTAACAAAGCATGTCCAAAAGATGATTTTCCTCTTCCCAACATCGACATGATTGTCAATTCAACAACAAGTTACGAAATGCTATCTCTTATGGATGGCTTTTCGTGCTATAACTAGATCCAAATTATAGAATAAGACCAACATAAGACTACTTTTGCTATCACATGGGGTACATTTTGTTACCAAGTCATGCCCTTCGGCCTCAAGAATGCAAGCGCAACCTATCAAGGGGCATGCCCGTCATCTTCCATGACATTCTGAATGATATAGTGGAAGACTATGTTGATGACATATTGGGAAATTCCAGGACTAGAGAAGAACATTAAGAGATTCTATGACGTATCTTTAGTGGCCACTTCCCTTTGACACCTTTTGATACTGATCTTGATATTGTTGATTACATTATGGACATTATTATGGTTTTGATTTAGTATGATGTTAGATGTTGGACCATGGATTATTGTTGATATTGATTTAGTGATGATGCGTGATGATTATTAGAGACACTTCATATGTGGATGATGATATACTATTTGACATGAATATATTATGAATGTTGTTCGGACATGTGATTTTAGATATTGTGAGTAGACCTAGAAAATGGACATTATACGATGATGATATAGTTGTTAATATAAATTGTAAGTTTTAATTGCACTCTTCTTACATTTTATTAAATTCAGTCCTTTGGGGTGTGGGATTTTTGGAGTGTGTAAGTTTATTTGTCATATTATTCACCCACCTCTTTATTGTGCTTTGGAGAATGAATTTGACTTTTGTGTTGGAGTTGAGGATGTGTGATGTGGCATCCTACATGGATCCACCTCATCCTCTTCTCTTCCCTCTTCTATAAAATTAAAACTCCTTGCTTTGTTTTGGGTTGTTGAACTTTTGGAATGCTTCCTTGGGGTGAATTTTCCTTGGCTATTTGGAGCTCTTGTTGATTTTGGAGGAGATTGGAGAGCATTTCATACTTGGGCATTGTTGATTTTGGGATTGTATTTTGGCATTGAAAGCTTGTGGTTTTGGAACAAAATCTACCATGGAGAGGTAGGAGCTTAGCTCTTCATATATGCTTTTATTTCTTTTTATGTTTGTGTGAATGGTGAATGTTTTGTGTGTTTGTTGGCTGGTTGGGTAGACTGCCTAGGAATGGTGTAGGAGAAGGCTATGGGGAATCCATGTGGGGGGATAAGGGAATGTCAGTGGCATTAGAATTCTTGTGGAGGGAGTTTGGGATTGGGATCCACCATGGAAAAGAAATAGCTTGCATTTCTTACTTTGTGGGGGCATAAGGAAATTTGTGGGGGCATAAAGAGGGATTGTGGGGGCATAAGGATATATGGGAGATGTTTTATATTGGCGGTTTATTACAGGTGGATGCCCAATTCCCATTGGGAGGCATAAGCAGCTTCCCCCATAGTTCTTTCTCCTTTGGCTTGCATGATGAAGCCTGAGTTCTGTCTTAATGTTTCAATGCAGTTGTAAACTATTGTTTTGTTTAACTGTGTTTTTAATTTGAAATGTGCATGTTGAAAGATTGTTGTGTGATGTGGAAGCTCTGTTGTTGCCATGTGTTGAAATACATTTCTTATTACATTGTGGTTGGGGCTCGGGGGCCAATGAAGAAGGATGGCTTCTCCTCTTCATTGGATGTCTTGGTTGGGTGGAGAGTGTTGCCTTTCCCCGCCTTTGTTGTGATCAAATTGGAAGAATGAGAAGAATGCATGTTGCTTGTCCTGGAGCTGAGAAAAGAAGACAGTCTTGACAGTCCCTTATGAGAATTATTTTGTAACCTTTCCCACTTTGAAGTGGATGAAATTGTAAATGTTTTGAAATGGAAAGATGTTGTATGGATTATGAAAGTTGAAATTTGAAATGTAAAAGAGTTATGCTCTGTATTCAGTTCTGTTATTAGAAAAGAAAGACATGTATTCTATACGTTGTATTTTGAAAATATATATGAAAAGAATTGTAAAAATATTCATTGAATTAATGGAAGTTGTCTTACCTTGTTCAACATGGCTTTGTTATATTTAAACTTTGTATTTGATATCTCGGTTTGGAAAATTGGAAGAAAGAAATACGTTTGAAGAAAAAGTATTAATCTGTTTTGTGAAATGAATGATTGGAAAATTTAGAATCTACATTTTGGCTTTTTGCACAACTAGATGTGGAACAACTTAACATTATAGATTAGAGTTGGAAATGAATTCATAGTTTAAAGTTTGGTAAATGGAAATAAATCTGTTTGTGTGCAAGTATAGATCTTATTTTGTTTCACTGTAAACTCTTAGATTTTTATTCAAAATACACAGAATGACCTCTGAAACAAAGAACAATAAAATGAAACATTAAGTTGAACTTAGTATGACCAAAATGACCCCAAACAAACTAAAAACTCTTAAGAAATCTTTAAGAAACCTTTCAAATTGAACAAAGGAAAATTTTGCAGTTTTTTTTTTGTCAAATGTTGGAAAATTCAAATTGGAAATCAATTAAGCAAAATTACCTTCCAATACATCCTAAAATTCTTCTTAGAACAATCCTCCATGTCTTTTTGGCATGTTGAGTGAAGGAGAAGATCAAATTGAATAATTATAAGTTAAAATTTACCAGTTTTCTTTTAAAAATCATGCAGGTTGTTTTCTTAAAATTGACCCCTTAACCTTTATCAAAATCTAAAATTAATGATCCCTATGCGAAAGAGAACGCCGAGAGCTTTCCAGAAATCTTTGTTTTCCCAAACCTGAGCTCTCTATCAAAAGTTATGGCCCTCTGAAGTTTTCCTTCCTTGGTGGAAATTTTTGGGAAAATTTTCTCAAGTGGGCCGTGGGCTCTAATTTTTCCTTTAAAAACTTAGAAAAATTTGGGAATTTTTTTGAAATTTTCATCACTGCCCGCCACTGGCTAATCAAAGGCTGCCACATGGCACGACCGAGGAGCGGAACCCTCACAACTTAATATTTTTGAGAAAATAGTTTTGGAATTTGTTTATAAATTTCCCAGCCTAGCCTACCAACCCGCACCAATCGGTCTTTGCCACGTCGCTCGGCGGAGGCACGGAGGATTTTGGAACTTAACGTTTTACTCTAACGCTGGAAAACTTTCCTAAATTTCTCTGCAGCCCCACATCCCCACCTTTGCTTTTAAAAAAATCATTTTCACGGATGCGCGGGCCGCGTGCAACTTAACCCTTTTACCTCCCCCTTTAGCAAATTTCCTCGAGTTACTTCGTTGCCCCACCTCTCCTCATTTTTTTCCCCACTTTGGCTTGGAGGGCATCACGTGTCCTCTTTGGACCCATGGGAGTGTGGGTGAAAAAATAGTTTTTACCCCTGTGCAAGAATTTTTTTCAAAAGTCTCCCTGTGGTCCACTAACCCACCCTTTTTGAAATTTTCATCCATGGGCTGCGAGCCCACTCTTGGGGAAAATTTTCACCCCCTGAACACCTCTTGGCCCATAACTTGAGTTTTATGAGGAGTTAGGTGGACTTCTTTATATCAATGGAAAGGTGAGGAAATTTCTATCCAATAGAAATGATTTAGGCAAATTTTGAATGTGTAAGTGTGAGAAAAATCAATTTGAATCTATAAACCTGTTAGAGAGTGGGTATGGTGATAATTTACCCTCTGAACCTAATTGAAACTTCTAATCCTAAATTTTGGACCTTGTGACTCTAATAATTATTAATAAGAGAAAATTATATTCTAGTGGATTAGAATTGTTCTAGAATTTGTTAGTGATAGTTGTTGCCTTGTAACCTGGTTGTAGATTCTTTTAAACAAAAAAATTATTCCATAATTTTCCTAACTAACCCTAGGTTGTTTCTTGGGTCTCAAGTGGTTTGTTTTAATGGGTGTTACGGATCTTTCATGTCTCAAAGATTACAAGGTCAGACTCAACCCAAAGAAGTATGTCTTTGGGGTGCTATTAGGAAAATTACTAGGCTTCATTGTTTCAAGGAGAGGAATTGAAGTGGACCCAACAAGGTCACAACTATCACATATATGCCTCCTCCCAAGAACCTCAAGCAGCTGCACAACTTGCATGGTAAGATCCAAACTATACATAGATTTATATCCTAACTTGCTGATAAGTGTCATTCCTTCACACATCTTCTCAAGAAAGATGTTGATTTCCATTGGGGTCCTGAACAACAACAAGTATTTTCCTTACTCAAGGAGTATTTGGCCAAACCACCTGTTCTTATGCCACCTACCCCAGGTGAACCCTTCTTATCTGTATATTTCAGCCACTCAATTTTCTATAGGTGCACTTCTAGCTCAATATGATTTGAATCAAAAAGAAAAATCCTTCTATTACCTTAGTCGCACGTTGATTGCTTATGAGCTCGATTATCCATAAATTAAAAAGACTTACTTGACCGTTGTGTTTACATTCCGGAAACTCTGTCACTATCTATCAACCATAAGACCAGCTTACATCAAGAGTTGGCCTACTTAAGTATCTCTTATCCAAACTTGCGCTTATTAGGAGGATGGCCGATTGGATCATCTTGCTCAGTGAGTTTGATATAAAATTCATTAACCAAAAATCACCAAAGGGAAAGAAGTTGTGGATCAACTAGCGAAACACCCCTTTTCCCTAATAGAATCATCAATCTGGATCTTTCAATGCTTTTATGATGTATATTGAGGAATCCATTGTTTAGCAAATGTACTTTGATGGATCATTTATCTTTCATGGTTTAGGATCAAGAGTGGTTCTTATCACTCCTACAAGTGATTTAATTCCTCAAGCTTTTAGACTTGGCTTCCCATGTACTAACAATATAGCAGTATGAAGCCCTCATTACAGGACTGAAAATTGCTATACGGTGGGATATCAGACAGGTTAATGTTATAGGTGATTCTCAATTGATCATCAAGCAAGTAAATGATGAATATAAGGTCAAGGATGAGAAGCTCATCCCTTACAAGAAACTGGTTGATACTTTGGATTAGTTCTTTATGTAAACCACCTTCCAACATATATATATGTAGAGGACATAATTACTCGGTGAATGCCATGGCCACAATTGGATCTTTGTTACACATTCCACTAGGTAACAATGACATGTCATTATTCGTGGAATATTTGACAACACCTACCTATGACATGCCAAAATCTTGCCTAGCATGTGAAGTTGTTGGTCCCTTAACCCCCAGTACCTTGATATCTATAATTACCTACATGATGGAACCTTTCCTCCTAACATTACCCATTATAAAAATGTAACCTTATCCAACACATAACTCGTTATACCCTACTTGGGGCACTCTCTATCGTTAAGGCTATGATGGGAATCTTTTATGTTGTCTTAACTTGGAAGAATCTATCTTGATGCGGTCAAAGATGTGCACAAAGGCATTTGTAGGGCACATATAATTGGGAATGGATCTTGCTAAGAAAATTTTGAGAGTAGGCTATTATTGGCCTACTATGGAAACTGATTGTTGTTAGTATGTACAAAAATGTCTACTATGTCAAAAACATGGCAATCTAATACATGCTCCAACATAGTCTTTACAACCAATTATGACACCATGGCCATTCTCTAAATGGGGACTTGATCTCATAGGGAAGCTCACTCCAACTTCCTCAAATGGACACAATCATATCATAACCACCATCAAGTATTTTACTAAATGGGTAGAGGTTTTTCCTCTCACTTATGTTACTGGTGCACAAATTTCCAATTTTATAATGAATCACATCATCTTCCACTACAATATCCCTTTTGCCATTATATCTGACAATGGTAAAGTGAAGGTATTGTGCCAATGATTGAAAATCCAACAAAAATGGTCAACCCCCTATTACCCTCAAGGTAATGGATAGGAAAAAGCCTCGAACAAGACTCTTGTTTGTATCATGGAGAAAATGGTCAGCAAAACCATTTGGGCCGCAATTGGCATCTTCATATCCATCCCACCCTTTGGGATTATAGGACATCTATCTACACACCAACAAGTAACACCATATTCTCTTGTCTTTAGCACTGAATCCATTCTACCCTTGAGATTGAGCTTCCTCATTATGAATATCCTTGAGAGACTACCTAGACAAAGATGAGGACTATAGAGTGGCTAGGCTAGCTGAGCTAGAGTTACTTGATGAAAGACACCTCCATGCACTAGATCACCTTAAAGTGTATCAAAATTGAGTGTGTTAGAGCTACAAAAAATGAATCATACCTTGCCAGTTTGAGGTAGGAGATCTAGTTCTTAAGGAAAATCAGTTCAACACAAAAGATCATGAGAAGAAAGGTAAGTTTTAACCTAATTGGTTAGGACCATATGTTGTGGTTGTTAAGTTTGATTCAAGTGCATATAAACTTTCCTATCTAGATGGTGATGAAATTTGAGAACCTATGAATGTCATGCATCTCAAGAATTTCTACGCCTAAGCATGGGGTTCTTCAAAATAAAAAAGTATAAAAATTATAAAAAGAAACAGAAAATTAAAGAGAAATAAATTCATCCACAAGTGAAAACCATGCAATGGTGGCACTTTGGACAAGTCCTTTGGTGAAAACCGGTTTTTGACATCGTAGGAGGATTCGTTGTTCACAAACATATCATACCTGGGGCATGATCGCTTCTTCCTAGATTAGTGTTTCACTTATGTTTGATATCCTTTTGAGCCTATCCTTTGTGGCCTTGATCCGATGATCTTATTCTTGTATATATGTGTGGAGTTTGCCTTTGTACATTCCCATCTATCATTGGGGGCATCCATACATCTTCATTTTCTTGTCTATAGTTTCAAATTTTTCTTGGAAAATGTAAAAACATTCAAATAGGTATCACCAAAAACAATATAACATTGTCTCACGAAAATGCAAAACGTATCAAAATTGTTCCACAAAAACAAAGTTTTGTTTTCTTTGCAGTACATATAGTGTGTTGTATTACATGATTTTTAGATTAGTTTGTTCTTTACTTGATTAGATTAATTGTACATTGTGTGTTTGCATCATTCACATTCATATCATCACATCTATAACATCATCACATATCAATAAAATGCTAAGCTACATCATCATGGAAATAAAATCAACATGTATGCTAAGATAACATCATATAATATCATCAATGGGGCAATAGGGACTATTTTCCCCCTCCACAACATCACAAATAAAGCATGGAATAACATGTTATGTCATAAAACAAAATGTGATAAATCATAAGATTTCATCATCATATATCCATGTAAAACATCAATGTCCATATACAAAAGTGTCTCGATATACATCAAATACAAAATATGCCATCATGGGCATGGATCAAAAATATGCCTTCATCTCAAGCATACTAAAAACATACATATACATCTCGATCAAAAATATGCCTTCATCATGAGGCATATATAAAAAATAAATACATATAATGGTAAACCCAGACTCAACAACAACACCAGATCGCCTGGCCCGTGATTGGGTGGAGAAATATGGCTCGATGAAGGCATTTGTACTAATCTAGTAGATCTCGAGGTTTTGTGTGATCTAGACCTCACTCACTTCTTCGCAACTGACCGTAGGAATGGCTTGTGTGCTCGTTGTCAAAATTCCCCTGTGGTAAATTTCGATAACATGCATCAAAGTTACAGAAAGGCAAATAGGTCAATCCAGGAAAAATCGTGAAAATCGGCCAAGTCCTAGTCCAAGGAGCAATCGGGACATTTGGGACAGAAATGCGCGGATCGGCCGAAAAGCCTCCAGGCGGTCCAAGTGCCAAATGGGACATTTGGGACAAAAGTACGCGGCGGGCGCGAAAAGCCGATCCTGCCGAAAGAGGGAAAAAATTGACTAACTGCAGTCCAAGGCATAGTGGGACAAGCGGGACAAATGGACGCGAACCGGCCGGTTCGCCCGAAATCAGCACAAAGAGCACAAGGCAACTGGGACAAAGGGACGCGCGGGACGGATCGCCGAAAAAGCCGAAAGCCAATGAATTTGCGCCACGTGTCATCGGCCAAATGAGGGACAAGGAAGCCCATTTCGGGCGGATCAGAGGTTTTTGTCCTAAACGGTTTGGGACAAGCGGGTCAAATAGACCCGAACCGGCCGGTCCGGCCGAAATGAGTCCAGAGGGTCCAAAATCAAATGGGACATCTGGGACAAATGAACGCGAAATGCGCGAAGGAGCCGAGGACCAATCAGAAACTGCCAAGTGTCCTCATAGAGTACAGGTCAGAAAAGTCAAAGGGCGAGTTTTCGAGCACCGAGCCGAATCAATAGGATCTTGCCACGTGTCTCATTTAGGGGCCCACGAGGAAATTTCAAAGGAAAGCCCGCCAAAAGGTAGAGGAGAGAGAATTATTCAACCAATCAGAGTACGCCACGTGTCATCCAGGCGGTAGAGCGCGGGAAAGAATTCAAAAAGGTGTTTTCGCCTGTTCCGTGCCCTAAATCTTCAGATTGCCATAACTTTTGATCCAGAGCTCGGATTTGCACGTTCTTTATACCAATGGAAAGCTGGTAAAATTCTCTACACGTTTCCAAGGCCAATCTTGTATTTTGGTTCAGTTTGGAGGATGAAAATCAAGAAACGCCTGCGCGCGAATAACAAATGTAAGTGATGTGTCAACAAACAATTTTAATGCAGCGCAGAGGATTCGCCGCTCTGTTAGGCACCCGCCGCTTCGCCGTGATCCGCCGCTTCGCCATGATGAGATGAGTTAAATGCATTCGGAGGTGGTTGGGGCATTTCGAATTCCTCTCTTTTCTCTCTCATTCTTCCTATAAATTGTAAGGAGGGGCTTCTTTCTAAGGTTGACATTTCTGTTTTCACGCCCCTCCCTTCTCTCCCCTTGCGTAAAGAGAATTCGTGGAGTTTCCAAGCCTCCCACATGGACTGTAATGTCATTGTGCCTCTTGCCATTGCAATGTATTTGAATCAATCCTTTGAGCAATATATATGTCTGTGATTGAATTTAAATCCTCTCATGTATTCATTGTTGTCATTCTGATCTCCCATTGCATTTCGGTTACCTGTGTATGATGTGGTATTTCATCTATATGGTCTGTGTTTATGTTGCAAAGCTTATGTTCTTCATTCCTCGGTGCATCACCTCCATAGTTTAGGTTTTATTGTACGCATTTCTCTCTCCCTGTCTCCTTGGTAGTTAGGTTAGTTTTTGGGTGAACCTCTGCGTTTTATTGGTGCATCTGAACAGAGGAATAGGAACCAGCCTTTCTCTGGAGAATCCTTTTCTCATTTTCAAGTCCCACACTTGGAGGAAGGATTCAATGTTATGCAATCACACTGGATACCTAAGTGATCAACCTAGAAACTTGATCTGTATTCAGGGGTGCTGTGATTTTGCATCAACAGTTTTGGCACGCCCGGTGGGACCTAGAGGTCTCATTTTTATTGCAGCAAGGTTGATATGCATCTGCTGCAGTTTTCTTGCTTAAAAAGAGCTATTATTTGCATATCTGGCGACTCCAAAGGGAGGAATCAATAGAATTTCAGCAGTCAGGCCTAAAAGCTTATGAGAAGAATCACAAGGTCAAGAGCTGGAGAAGAGGAAGTGCTGTTTGAATACCTGCAACTATCTCCAAGAAGAAGGCAAAGAGGAAGAAGGATTCAAAGGTCTCCATCTCCACCAAACAGAACTCTCTCAACTCCTCCACCTGAGCGGCCTTTCTTTCAATATACAAGGATTTTAAGACCAATCAGAATGGCGCAACCAGTGAACCCCTATGTCAACTTCACAGGCAGCAGCCCACTTGCTCTCAATGCACAAAATCCAATTCCAAAGAAGCAGCGAAAGAACATTCCATACTTTATCGGAGAAAATCGGACCACTCACTCAAGCGATCATGTCAAGGACATTGCTAACATTTGTGTAATCCATGAGATCGATGAGATGCAAGTAGTCACAAATCTTGGCGCCGTCTTCATTCAAGGGGAAAGCATTGCAATGGTTTAGGAGCCTTGAGCTGGCTCTATCACAAACTGGAATCAGCTATGTATTGCACTTCATGATCAATTTGGAGAGAAGGGAGACAACTTGTCTCTTTTGGAGCAGCTGACAACCATCAAGAGAGCTTCCAATGAGCAGCTAACTGATTTCAACTTCAGATTTCAAAGATCTTGGGATAGAATTCCGGAAGAGCAGTCAGACCAACAACAGAAGGTGCTTTTCTATACTACCTTAAAGCTTTAAATTCTGATATTTCTATATTGATTCAATCCATGGGAGGCACAACTATCCCTGCTGCTTATAGTATTGCCATTAGAGCTGAAAATTGTCTGATTCTGCCGGAAAGCTAGCTCCTGGCCCCCAATGCCATTATATCCAAGTATAGAGAGCCCAATTACTAGTCAAGCACTGTCTTAGCCCCTATTCCCACTCCTAGGAATCAGAGTTCAAATGAAGCTTCCACTTCATCTCCAAGTGCCCCAAATGAGCTTCAAGAAGTCATGAAGCAACTGCAAAATTTAGGTAATGAGCTGGTCACACTCAAGAGACAGCAAGCTCAAGGTTTTAGACCTTCGTATCAGCCTCAAGCTCAACCTAATAGGCAGCCATATCAGCCTCAAAGACCACCTAATCCAGCTGCAAATGTGAATCAAACAAGGCCTCCTGTCAATAGACCTTTCCAACCCTATAATCCAAATGCCATATCTGCCTCTAAAGCATTAGTTCCAGCACAAAATAACATGGCACAGGAGTACGATTGGTGTTACCCTTGCAATCTACCTCACAATCAGTCAGCATGTTTCAATGGTGCACTAAATCAGGCCTTGATGGTGCAAACCATTGGTGTTGCTCAAGATCCAAGCCAGGAGGATAATCAACAGCAACAAGAAGGACCCCCAACAGAAACCACATTGGCAAATTGGCAAACGGAAGACTTCTGTGGAGTTAACCAACAGCCTTTTCAAGGCATGGCTGCTAATACACGGTCAAAGAAGAGAAGCATAGAAGAGGGACAACCGTCTAATCCAGTTGTTTCTCAACCCACTCTTACACAACAGGGGGTCAGTAGACCAAACACAGCTCCAAATGTGCAAAATCAACCCAAGGTTCCCTATTGTAGCAACACACGCACATGCTCAAGCTCCAGAAAAGGTTGTACCAAGTAAGGGACAGCAAAAGGACAGTTCATCCCCTTTCAACATCATCGATCAAATGAAGAAGACACATATGAACATTTCCATGTGGGAATCACTGGCGATCCCAGGGCAACGAGATTTATTGCAAGCTGCAATGACTAATTGGTCTGCCACAAATATATCAAACCTAGGACATGAGAAGGTTCTCACTAATGCAGTGCAACATGATGGGGGGCAGACAAGAAAAAATTTGAAGCCCCCACCTTTCTATGTTTCATTGATTGTTGGAAATCACTTGGTGCACAAATCGCATGTTGATTCGGGGCCGTGAGTTTGGTGATGCCAAAGCAAATAGCGACTAACCGGGTTTGAAATACGAGCCAAGATCGAAAGGAGTAAAATACAAATGTAGATGACGGAACGGCAAAGCGGGACTATTGGAGTCATCAAGGAGCTAAGTCTAACACTACATTCCTGTCCTAATGTTACAGTTTTGCAAGATGTGTCTGTGATTGACCTTCCGCCACTCTTTGCGTTGTGTCTTTCAAGAGACTTCACTGCAAAAATCGGTGGATATTTATCTGCAGATTGGTCGCACATGATTTTTAGGACAAGGTATGGAGCCAAAGCAACAATCAGGTCAGAACCAATTGCCAATTTCCATATTGAGCCCTATGTACCAGGTCCTATCAATGCAAATTGCTCAGCTTTTGATCAAGAAGAATGTTCGAATGATCTAGAAGCAGGTACTAAGGTCGAGGGAATTCCTGATTTAACTTTAGATGAATGGGCAAACAAAAGTCATGAATTTGATCCATATAAAGAAATCAAGAGTTCGAATTGGGCGTGTATTGTATACACGAGGAAAGTTCACCCATTCCTGACGTCATTCGGCCTGAACAAAAAGATGAAAACAAAATTTGGAGATTATTCTTCGATGGTTCGAGAAGCAGACAAGGTGCTGGAGGTGGTGCAATGTTAATTTCGCCACAAGACATCAAGTATTATTCAGCTTTTCGTTTCCAGTTTTCTTGTTCAAATAACACCGCCGAATACGAAGCATTGATTCATGGACTTCATTGGGCCAGGAAAAAGGGCATAAAGAACTTGCAGGTGTTTGGAGATAGCGAGCTGATCATCAACCAAGTTAGGGGGCAACATGCTACAAAGAACGACTTGCTGAGGAGCTACAAGAATAGGGTATGGGACCTCATTGAGGATTTCGAAGCTTTCAACATTGTGTCCATACCCAGGAAGGGAAATGAAGCCGCAGATAGGCTCGCAGCAGTTGGAGCAACATTTGATGTGGTTGACAACATCAGAAGAGGAAAAACGCAGCCACACATCCATGTGGTTGTAAGGCCGAGCCCAGATAATAACACAAGTGGGCAGGTTTGAGAACGATCAATGATCGTCAATTTCTTACAAGAAGAAGCTGATTTTTCAGCTAGAAATCGATAGGCTAGAACAGCAAAGATGGGGATCAAGTAGTGCAATTTGGACAAACAAGCTTCCTAAGGGTTTGGTAACATTGGAGTCTATCTTCAACCCTAACGACTCGCCAGAAGAAAGGAAAACATACAAAGCCAAGAGAGAAGATTCGAGCCAATTCCATTGGGGGAAGGCAAAACACTTCAAATTGGCAAAGTGGCCACCGAATGTGAGAAATCAGATTTCATACAACTTTTGCCAAGAGTTTCCGGATGTCTTGCTGGAGCTATGAAGACTTAAGAGGATTCAATCCAAATTTGGCACAACATACCATAGAATCGATCCAGGATGCTAAGCCCACAAAGTCAAAGGTGGCAGAGACCAAATAACCTCACATTGAGCCTCTAATGAAGAAAGAGCTTAACAAGCTAATCGAGGCAAGCATTATATTCCCTATCAAGCACTCAAGCTGGGTCGCAAACTTGGTTCCGGTCAGGAAGAAGAGCAGAGAAATCAGGTTGTGTGTGGACTTCCGAGACCTCAATAGAGCATCTCTCAAAGACCATTACCCGCTTCCTTCAATGGAACAAATATTGCAAGTAGTATCCGGTTCAGAGAGATTCTCTCTCCTAGATGGCTACTCAGGGTACAATCAGGTGATGGTGAAAGAAGATGACCAATTCAAGACAGCCTTTCACAACCAAATGGGGCACATATGCTTACAAGAAAATGCCATTTGGGCTATCAAATGCTGGAGCCACCTTCCAAAGGGCAATGGATATGGCATTCAAAGGGTTGATCAATAAAATAGTTTTGATATACCTTGATGATATCACTGTATTCTCAAAAAATGCAATGATCACCTCTGTCATTTGAGGCGTGTATTTCGAGATGTAGAAGATTTGGGGTATCATTGAACCCCAAAAAATGCATATTCTTGGCTCACGAGGGAAAGCTTCTAGGCCATATTGTTTCAAAGGAGGGGTTGACGATTGACCCAGAAAGAGTTGAAGCAATTCGAGCATTGCCATTGCCAAGTCACAAGAAGGCTCTTCAAAGCTTCTTGGGAAGGATCAATTTTGTCCGTAGATTTGTTCCAAATTTTGCTTTGCTTTGTGAAGCCAATAACGCCGATGTTAAAGAAGAGCATGGCATTTAGGTGGACATCGAAAGGGCAAGGCAAGTTTTGAGGCAATAAAAGAGGCTATATCTCAAGCTCCGACTCTCAAAGTCAATCCAGACTTTCCAAGGACTTCGTGCTATATGCCTTTGGTGGTGGGGAAACGATTTCTGCAATCCCTCCCGGCACAACAAAACAAAGAAGGGTTGAGAGCAACCAAATGCTTTCTTCACCAAGGCTTGGAGGAATACGTAAACTAGGTACTCTTTCATTGAAAAGCATGTCCTTGCTGTAATCGTAAGTTTAAAGAAATCAAGCACCTAGTCTCAAACAACAAAATCCAATTGTTAGTCTCTCATGCGGAGTTAAGGACTTCCTTCTAAACAAGGATCCGAGCGAGAAGCGTGCAGATGGATAACTCGTGTCATGGAATATGACATCGAGATCAAGGTTACCAAACTAGTACGGGGAAGGGACTATGCGAGCAGCTAGCCTTGAGTCAACAGATGAAACAGTAATGAAAAGACGCTTGTCCCGCTCATTGTTATAGATGATCAAACACAGAAAATGATGATGTATCCACTCCTCATTGACTCTGTATTACGATACATTTCTCTGACGCACGGCATGTGCCTCTCCAGAGATGAGCAAAGCAAAAAGAAGGTACTTCAGACATGCTAGCCCCCTTATGTGCTTGTTGATGGTATTTTGTTTAAAAGGGACATCA